>CM035102.1:44792283-45392283 GCA_020205505.1 Panax japonicus | reverse complement strand
ATTTCCGAAGGGTAATCCTCTCAGTAAAAGAGATTACCGTATTCGGGTAAGGTCTATCGGTCTTCGGGAAGGTACCCGCCACCGACATGACCGAATCCAAATGACTTCGGCGTTTCCTCCCAACTAGCTTTCCAGAAGTACCCCCGGTGATGACATCGATCACATGCCTGGCAGGTTGTCCCGTGGCTGGTAACGCCTGCTGAACTGGTTGAACTGCCGGAACGAGTGTTTGATCTCGTTGTTGATTATTTCTGGCAGCCAAGTACTGAACTAAAGCTCCACCCTGTACCTTTCTTTCGATAAAATCTTTCAAACTGGCACAATCGTTAGAATCATGGCCCGAAGCTTGATGGTAATCACAATATTTGCGAGGATTTCCTTTTCCGGGCTTAATATTATCTCGAGGTGGCTCGAAGATAGGTTGATTTTTAATTTGCTCCAAGATAACAGCCCTGTCCGCATTGAGTGCTGTATACGTCCTATTCACCCTCTAGGCTGGTGCAGACGAACGTCCTCCACCCTGTCTCCAATTATTATACTTCTTAGACCCGCTCTCATAACGGTCTCTACTCCCTTCACTCTTCTTCTGGTCCCCATCGGTTTTGTCCCGATCTGTCTCCCTGAGTCGCTCCGAAGAAGGTCGTTTGAGGCTGCTCATAGCCTCTTCCACCACAATATAGCCTTCGGCTTTGTCAAAGGCTTCAGCGAGACTCTTCGGGTGATTGAACATTAGTTTCTTTACCAACTTTTCTGACTTGACCAAATCTAGTCCATTCTGAAATAGTCCCACGGCTTGTAGATCATTCAAGTCCGCTACTTGACCGACGGCTTCACGAAACCGTTTCACATACTGTCCTAAAGACTCGTTAGAAAACTGTCGAACTTGAGCCAATGAACCAGTCGGTTTTCCCCTTCTTTTATTTCTCCCAAAGCGAGCATGAAATTGACTGCACATGTCTTCCCATGACGAGATTGAATCAGGGGGCAATGTTCCCATCCACTGTCGGGCGTCCTTTCTAAGTGTTGTGACGAAAGTATGGCATTTAGCAGCGTCGCTAAAGTCATAATAATCCATGAGCCGATCGAACGCTTGACTATGGTCGTAAGGGTCCCCCGATCCGTCATAACTCTCGATATGAGGTAACTTTTTGGTGGGATCAGCGTTTTCTTTAAGAATTTCTTGGAAAAAGGAGAGGCCTTCTTTCCCGGATTATCTTTTATTCTCTGTACTTCGGCAAGCTGCTTCCTAAGTTCTTTTAATTCTTTAACCAGATATTCTACGCCTTCTGGTTGAGACGATGCTTCTTTTTCAGGTGACCCCTTCCTCTTCTGAGTAGACCGGTTTCTTTCAACAGATGCTTCAACATTAGAGGGACTCTTTCGATGACGAGTGTCTACAGGGTGGTGTACCCTCAGTAAACTCTCGGGAGTACGATCTCTTGATAGACTTCGCCTCTGAAATCGGGCGCTATGGTGAGAATGGGCAACAACAAGTGCTTTCCTCCTGTACTCTGGGGTGCGCTCCTTGGATCGACCTCTTCGTTCGCTTTGCCCCCTTCCTGTAGAATTAGTAGGGCGATATGTCCTTTTTGATCCTTGAGGGGTAGGGCTTCGGGACTTTCTCCTTTTCCTAATTCGACCCAACGATTCTCGCCCTGAATAAGCAGGTTCCTTTCCCCTCCGATGACCACGTTCTTCAGATTGAACATAACTGAACTCTTCGTCTCTCATTTCTGTCATTCGAGCCATTTGTTCAGTTATATCCTGTCATTGTTTCAAAAGTGCTTCCATGGCCCTATCCGCTTCATCGGCCATTTTAGCTAGTCGTGAGGCTTTCTCGTCTTGGTCGTTTCGGTACCGAGTTCTAGGCGAGGTGCCTTCTACCCGTTTCCGATCACGGTCAGACCCCTTCTCTATCGAGAAAACTAGCTTACGCCTAACATTGCTCATGATCCTTGGCCGAAGATCTTCATGCGATCGTTTGGACGCGGTGCTAGCATGAACACTTATTGCCGGTCCCAAACGATCCTTGACGGACACTCGCGGTGTCGATTCACTGACTGCCATGGGTTGCCCTTCGGGCGTAGGTGTTCGACTCTTCACCATGAATATTGACGTGGGGCCAATATGGTTTGTGATTGAAAAATGTTCAGGACACTAGAGCATCCCTCCTTCTAGCGCTAATGTTAACGCCAGGATCTTTGCCACGTCCCAATCACAAATGACGTCCTGATCCTGCACAGTAAACACAACAAACACCACGAGCTTGACGGCCGGACCGCTGGGGGATAGCTCAGGCGTGAGAGTAAGTATATATGTGTTCACAAGGTTAACTCAAGAGGATGATAATATCTAGTGTCTGAGAGAATAATTAAGTGGTGTGTGTTATTTTGTTACTTACCTCCTCTTTTTCATCACAGCTCCACGTCAACCCCCTTTCAGGTCCACCGTGCCACCCATCACTTCCTGACATCTTTTTCCTTCCATTTCCGGTCATTCCCGCCGAAAGCATGCACTTAGCCTCCATATTTTCTGTCACACCTTTTTCCTCCGCCTCCTTTTCCATCCCATCCTCATTAATGTCATATAGAAAGGTGGCAGACATAATAGTCAACTATTATTTTGAGTAATGATTACCGGTCAAAGTTGGGCTAAAGCGAAATATGCCTAATGGGCTAATTTGGTGAGTAAACCCAACTAATATAGATGACCCATGCGACCGGATCCAATCTGTATGGATTTAGTGAAATAATAAGTAATTGGGCCCAAAACATCCGGGTCAACTAGGATAAGAATAATCAGAACCCAAAGGAAGGGCCCACTAGATCTGGCCCAATAAGGAAAATGATCATGGCCTAACACAATGGAAAGCAATCAAAATCAATGCTTATTTATATACCCGGTATTGGCCATAATTCACCAGTACATTCCAAGATTCTTACCAAATTACATCAATTAGACATATAGCAATTGAAGATAACTTCCTTTACAATTTTACATCAATACATAAGCAAAGCTGTTACTACTTTTCAAAAAGGCAAGTGGCTTATCAGAGTACTGCTTAACACTAAGCTTCTTGAAATATACTTCATCAACTTAATGTAGCAATTTTAATTACATAAATATATTAAATGTAGGATGAATTCAATTAGTTCATTTGTATATTTAAAGATTAAAGTGTCCATGGCTAACTTCATTTCTAAAAGTTAGGCAAACCCTGTTCAAATAATGTAACAAAGCAAAATAAAAAAAGACACAACTACCTGACTTTAAAGTGATACCATAAGTCACTCCCGTGATTATTGCAATTCTGAAGGACACTGTAGAAAAAAATTTTCAAATTAATACAAAAATATAGATATACAAGTGTAGTTATAGCAATCTCAGTTCCACCTCTGGGTGAATCACATTCATCATCTACACTTGGATCCTGAGTAGTATCAACATTTGATTCTCCAATTCTGTATTTAAATAAATAGCAAAGTCAAATTTAAACAAATAGCAAAGTCAATTTTAAACAAATAACAAAGTCAAAATAAGTAAACTTGTTTACCGATTATTAAGTGCCGGATAGTTCTTTTGTCGTGTGTGACACCAACTTTGCTACATCCATGACAATGTCTCCCCTTGGGATTTTTTTCCCTAAAGCCCTTTCTATGCCACCCTTCAGTCTTTTGCCACACTGTGTTGCACGCACTTGGTTCAACTCAATGTAATTATATTCATAAGTCCTAGTCATGTTAACTGACTTGGATACACTCATTCCACCAGACTCCATTTCATTGTTTCGTTTGGAACCATTATTCTCAATTATTTGCTTGATTTTTTCATATCCATTATCAAAACATTCTTTTAATACATTTGTAAATTCTTCATTTGTGAGAGCACTATCAATCATCTCTAAAGATTGTTGAATCAATTGACTCCGCAAGTGTAAGTATGGCTTGTCATCTTTTATCTCTATACCATTATCATCAATTACACCACTTGATTTTGCTATTTTTGTCCACCGTTTTAAAATGTATTTTGTAGGCAATTTGTCAAGATCATTATACTTATGCAAATAAACTATCACATGTCGACATAGGATTCCCAAACTCTCAAACTTTTTGCAAGTGCATGTTGCATAATCCAAAGATTTGTCATATTGAATTTCTCTTACTTTAAACTCGCTGACATTCCTTCAGGAAATCTTATATACTTGGTAGTTGACATCCTCTTTCATAAGTTCAAACCTATAATTCAAGCTCTCGCACAACTCTTCTTCAAATTTATTATATATAGAGTGTGTATAAATGTCAACCATTTAAACTAAGAAGTCACGGCGATATTTCATTCTCGGCCTCTCAACCAAATCTTTGTTATCCGAAACCAACTCTGCATGTCGTTGATGCTGAAGGCCCTGACCAAATTGAATCATAAAATTCACTAAAGAATTCCTTTTAGAAACAAATTTTTTTAAAAATGCATGACAACTCTCAGCTCGTTGGCTACTTGACATGCCGACTGAGAAAACATGATTCACATGTACGAGTATCCATAGTCTCCGAATTGCAAATGAAATATGAAAACTCCTTATAATAAGCACTGTATTTTACCGAGTCAATCTTCTCTGAAAATTTGGTCAATATGTGCCAACTACAATACCTATGAAATGTATTAGGAAGAATTTGTGAAATGGCATTTGTCATAGCCGGATCCTGATCGATGATAATCATCTCAGGTACATCACCTGACATTACTTCCAAAAAACACTTGAAAAGCCAGGCAAAACTAGCTATGGTCTCATCACTTAAGAAAGCACAACCAAATACAGTAGTTTGACCATGATTATTAACCCCCCATTAGTGGTGAAAATATCATTCCGTAAAGATTAGTATTGTATGTGGTATAAAAAATGACAACATCACCGTAAAATCTATATGCCTGTCTAGAAGTTGCATCAGCCCAAAAATAACGAGTGATCCTTTTTTCATCGTCTGTGTCAATTGTGAAAGTGGATGAAGGATTCTTTTGTTGTTCTAATTGTAAGTACTCATTCAATATATCCCCATCATGTTCCTTTAAGTCATTGTCTCTTTCAAAGTTATACAAATCTCATTGCGTGCAACCAATATTTTCAAATCCACCCGCCTGCACTGCAAAAAAATTATATTGTTGGTATTGTGGTATATTCACCATGCCAAGTTGCTGACTCAAAGATTTTTAGGCACTTGACACATTACGGTGCGATCGTAAAATATGCCTTTTATGTGGGGTTGAAAATGGGTGACAATGACCCTCCTCAATTTTAGTAATTACGTATAAGTCATTTCTTTTTACCACTATAATTCTTGCACTACAACCTTGTTTTGTAGATCCACGTTTTCTTTTTACAACCACATCGGCTAATACTTTGCCCTTTCCTTGCTTAGAACACACATACTCTTTCCTAAAAATCTCATCCCTACCCGCTCTTTTTTCTCATTAAACTTTCGTACACTAAAACCAGCATGCATTGCATATGTAGTGTAAAAAGTGTGAATATCATTTAATGTTTGAAATTATTGACCAAGCTTAGGCGTAAACTCATCAGCTACTTGAGGATAATAGACAATAGTATTAGTATTGTTCACATTCAACCCCTCTTCACTCGAGTCATCCGCATCCATTTCTATTTCCAAATTCATTTCTACATTATTCTCGCAACTCCCTATTTCATGGTCCATGTCATCCATTATATTTACACCTGAACAAACAGAAATTTACTTGAACCTGTGAAATCACCAATTAAACGAATTATTGAGATAATAGTTATATTGCTGGGATTTACTTGAACTTGTGTTATTGTTGTAACAGATACTAGTAATAATTAGAAGCAAATGCAGAAGAAACAACACTGGAAAATCACCTAAGCATATTTACGGTTTACCCACTTATGAGTTGTGGCAATCACTTCTTCAAAACAGGAACATGCATATAAGAATATGTACACAACATAACCACCCAAACTGCATAATACCAACTGTAAAAATTACTCTGCAATATCATCCACATATATAGAGAAAACATTATATGTGTTCGATTTTCTGAATCTCATGTTTATGTGATTCGTTAATTTCATTAAATGTAAGCACACTTGTCATTGAAGAAAAATTCTATAATAAATATACTTAAAATGTTTGTAACGACCCCAAAATTTATACAATTTAATTCTCGACATCGGTCGTTAACAAAACATTCAACCTCTAATTTTACATAATTAAACGATAATACAACCATTGAAATTTACGGAATAATTAAAATTTTCTATTACAAACTATCCTCGTTCCCAAAACCTTCAACCTTTACATCTAAATATCTCAGAAGCATTTTAATACTACAATAGTTTACATCGCAAAACGATATTACAGTTCAACATAATATATTATTCGGAACCTTAAACATGTTTCAAATAATAATAACACAACCAAAGTGTATAAATCTTCAAGTATCACATCTGATTCATGTCTTTCAAGTAACACATAACTTTACCTTGAATCTGGGACCTGCAAAAGTGATTATTTGCAAGGTTGAGCTCAACAGCCCAACAAAATCTAACAGTTTTCATGCATCACATAACACATAATAACATGCTCAACATATAACATACATGCTGCAGTTCATATAACAAGTATAAAGATTGAGTTCCTTACTCAATCAGCATGCTTTAAGCAATCAACGTAGTCATAAATTAACTTTAACATTTCATACTTTTAACATATATATAACACATCATGCTCTTTGCAATAAAGATTTAAAATAGTTAATCATCAAGTTCTCATAGCAAATATGAACTGAAAGACATGCATGATCCATAGTTTATGAACTACTACTTAACTGCTTAACGCTTATCTGCACTTCGTGTATTCCTACACAATTATATAATCATGGATTCACATCCATTAGTCATATATTTCATACATTCTTAATATAATAATAACATTACATTGTTTCCTAACTAGGTTTGTAAAACCTTCATTTCACTTTCTCATCATACTCTTAGAATAGCTAGGCATGTATAAGTATACCTTAACCATCCGTACTTGACATCAAATAGTTTGTGATCTATTTTCAAGTTCACATTCAAATTACTTAGCTCCATAATGATTTATTTCAATCAACAAGGCTTAACAACTTTCTTTAACAAAATTTAAAGTTATAAGCTTTTAAACCATATATTGGAACTAATAAGCCTCTAATAGCAGGCTCACATGTATCTATCTCATTTACATAAACATAGCATAGTTTATACTTTTAAAACATGCTAAAATAACTTATGTCATGCTTGACTAGTTGAGTGCACATATCATTCATGTTTTAATATTTAGTTTATAAAAGATAATGGAGTTTGTCTGTGAAATCATTTTATCACGAATGATGTAGTATAGCACATATAAGACAACCTTTAAAACTCTTATCATAAGTAACTAAGTCATGATAACATCTTCTCAAGTTCAAAACCTACCTCATGTAGCATTCATTCACCTTAGTTCTATTATATCAAGTTTCTCTTGAAAGTTTTTCTAACACAAGGTCTAACAAGTTTTATCATGAATAAGACATTATAAACACCATATCATGCTCATTTATATTTGAACTCAATCATGTATATAAACCACTAAGTTCAGAACTTATAGAACATAAGTTTCCAAAAAGTTTGTTTTTTTCAAAATCTTTAAGTTTCTTATTAAAACACATACTAAGTCATGCCAATGCTTTCTATTTTGATCAACGAAATTTTATATGTCATGTATAATATCATTCATTTTCATGTTACATTACTCAGAATAACATATTCCATCGTCGGGAGCACTATACTTGCGTATGTGCTCATTCGACGCGCTCTGATCGCCTCCGAATACGTAACAGTCACAAAGATGACTATTTTGACCCTTCCTAAAGACCTCAAATTTAAAAACTTAAAGAACAAAAGTTGTAGTTCTATTCGTCCTCGTTCCAGATCATCTTGAATCACTTCAATCGGAGTTTGTATGAAAACGTTATAGCTGTTTTAGTAAAACATGTCCTGTCTGATTTTTTTTCCAAAATTTTGCTAGACAGACTACCCCTCATCGGGGCGGGGGTTTTTGTACTAGGGGAGCCAACTGGGGCGGGGGTCCCTTCTGCTAGCTCGCGAATTGTGATCCTGAACACTATAGAAAGCCAAATTAAGCCTATAAACTTCTTTCTAACAACCATATCAACCTACCTAAGGTGTAATATGTTTACAGAAACATAAAGTAATGTTTCTAACACGTTTTTATCCACATAAACAACATAAACATCAAAGATTACAATATTTAATTTCACTATTTCTCTTATTACCTCTTCTTTTGACATTCATAGCGAAATTCTTCACCGTGAATTCGTTTTACATCCGTTTTGACTCGTTTAATTTGGGTTGTTTTCGTTTTTCAACATACTAACAATATCTAGCACCAATTTCAGATTCTATTCATGAACTAACTAACAATTTTGACTCCAAAATAAGTCGTATCATATATATAACCAAAAACTAAATTTCTTCTTTTAAAATATAATCACATGAACCTAATTACTGAAAACTCAATTATAGAACAAATTATACATATATAAGAATATATATAAGAACTCGAATTTTATGAAATAAAAGTATTCAATTTCTCTTATAATTATTATTCAGTAAATGGTTAAATTGATAAAAAGTTAAAGTTAAGGTTGACATACGAAATTTTTCAAAATAAGCAAGTGGCTATAAAATATTCATTTCTGTCGGGGAATATTCGTTTGGTTGTGGAATATTCTTATTGTCGGGGAATATTCGTACGACGGCGCATCTATTTGTGGGCCCCATAACATAAAACGGTTGGATGAAGGAAAACGACAAAGTATGAGTTTTTATAAATAACGGCGTAGTTGTTACCGTTAACACTGTTGGAATACCCGGTGGTTAAAAATATAGTAATGTGTGTGGTTGCACAGTAGCACACGGTATTGCACAGTATTTTTGAATTATTGATCCTTACGTAAGAAGGCACTACTCAATAATTGTTATAGTAATTACTGTTCAATATTTTATTTTATTGATTCAATAATTGATGCGTTGATATTTTATATTATTGTCGTTTCAATAATTATCATTGCACAGTATTTCCCATTATCAGATCAATAATTCATATTATTTGAATAATATTATTAGATAGAATTATTGGCAATTTCTAGAAAGTTCTATCAAGGAGAGGTTTGGTCACCTAATTGTGCGCCAGTAAGGAGAAATCCTTATCGGAAAGCCCCCTCTTTCCTGGGAACTGTCTGGTTGTCATTATTGTGATTTTGTAATATTATTTGTGAATAATTAATTATTGATAAGAAAATATTTATTTGATGGGGATATAAATGATGGATTTATTTATGTGCTTATAATTGAAGGAATTAATGTTGAGGTGTTTTATCAGTATTTTTATCGGAAAGGAGGTATTAAAAATTAAACCAGTGTTCTTGTGATATATTGTGTGAGTTATAATTTTTAATCCGACCGTTGGATCGTTATGATTTTTGGATATGTTATACATATATGAGTTGACATATATGAGTTGAGTATATGTCCACAAATTTTGAACCGTTGAAAAATTAACGCATGATTTGTTATGAATTTTAAAAGGTGTTGAAACGGTGTTGAAAATCGTCCGTTTGTGGATTTCAAATATTTTCTGTTTAGAATTTGGAAAAATTTAAAGCTAAAAAGTTGTAGAGAATTCGATTTCGTGTGAAATGGACATAAAATTTGTATTTTTCTGATAAACAGGCTATTTTTTATGAATTGTTGAAGTTTTAAAAAATAAAATAATTTTTATTAAAAATGGGATGGGACCCACTTTTATTTTTACACATGTGGGCTGCCAAATTTGTTCAAGTATGGCATGCTAGAGGCCGATAAGTTTTCAAGAGAGGTGGCGTAGAGAGAAAAAATAAATAAATTAATATTTTATTAATTTAGTCTCTTTTGGCGTTCTAGCATTTTCCTATAAATAGAGGGCTAGGTTAGAATTAAAAATCACACAAGAAACTGAAGTTTTCTCTATCTATATTCTCGAGCGTATTTTTGTGAGTATTTAGATACTTAGAGAGTTGCTATTCAGTACAAGTTTCTTTCGGCTTTTCATCCGATATTCCGGTTAGAAGTACTGCTCTTTTGAGGTATGGGATTCTAAGGATTATTATGTTTATCATATTTCTTAATTTTTCTGACCTTCAAAAATTCTGGAAAAATTTGAAATGATAATTTGATGAGTTTTTTTGATTGTGTCCAAAAATAGCAATTTTTGGATATATAGATTAGGAGTTATGGATTTTATGAGAAAAGACTATTTTAAAAGTAAACTCTTATAACTCCTTGTGGTTAACTCCAAAATTGGTGAAATTTTTATTGGGAGTACATGTATATAATAGAAGTACACTATATAAATTTTGGAATTTTTGGGCAAAAGTACAATTTATGATAAATGTCTAAATATTCGGCAGTTTTGGCCATTTGAAAAATAGTAAATGAATTTAAAAAATTTCGAGAAAAATATATGTTCAATATGGGACTATATTATGCTAAATACCAGAAAATAAATATTTTTGGAAATGATTTGGTATTTTTCATAAAAAATAGACTATTTATGAATAAATAAATTAAATATGTTATGTGAAGTAACAAAATTGAAAAATAGAATTTTATGGCTTGTGAATCCTTTATATGGTATATGCAGATTTTTGATGAGGTTGTTGGTTATTGGTGATGAAATCTTATGAGTTTGGCATTTTAGTATGATTAAATGCATTAATTAGTAAAGTGTAAACAATTAAAATAAATTATTTATAAGTTTAAGAAATGATTAAGATATTGTGGTAATATTAATAATATTAGATTATGAGATTATTAAGTGATTTATAATATTTGGATTAAAATGTTATGAAATCATTGATTTATGAATCTTACTTTTGAAATTAAATGCAGTTGTTGATCATATTATTTTTATTATGATATATAACATTTTTATAATCCCGGTGAAGAAATTTCTCTTTGACTTGAGTGTAAAGATGGATAGATTATTGGTATGATCGTGACTATGGGTTCTCTTTGGTCAGTAGTGCAAAGATAAATTATTGACTGGTATGATCATGACCATTGAATTTATTATTGAATATCTTTAGCTTAAGTGTAAATGTGAATTGATCAACATTGTTATAATTATTGTTTATATAAATTCTAAAATGATTATATATTTTTTGAGATATTAATATCTTTGGGCCGTAGTGCAAAGATGATATGTTGTTGAATATCTTTGGCCTGTAGTGTAAAGATGAAATGTTGATGAATATCTTTGGCCCGTAGTGCAAAGATGGCCTATTGTGGAATATCTTTGGCCTGAAGTGCAAAGATGAACTGTTGATGAATATCTTTGGCCCATAGTGCAAAGATGAATTTATTAGTATGATTATGAACAGGAACTGTGATGTGGTATAACCATGATCTTTGATGTTTCAGGTAAAGACAGGTGATGAAAATTATCTTCGTCCTGAATGAGAAAAGGAATTTGGAACCACAAATATGATTATGAGTTATTCACATAAATGTGGACAGGAACTGTTGATTTATGTTACAGGGATAAAATATTATTGGTGGACTTATAACATGGAGAAGATAATAGACTTTATGGTCTATTTGACTCTTCTAATGGATTGCTCATTCCGCTGCAACTATGGTTGAAAAGTTTTATCATCTACCATATGTTCTAAATCTATGATTTATTACTGATGAAGGCTATTGATAATTTAATTATCTTTAGTCATGATATTCTTTACTGAGCTAGTTGTGCTCACCCTTTTGCTTCACAATTCCTTTCAGGTAATAAGTGTTAGAGTTTATGCCCTAGAGGCCAATTATTTGCTATAATTGCTTAACGTTTTGATATTATATTTGATTGAATAAATATATGATTTTATTATGGTTTTATTTACTGCGTAATATAATTGTTAACATAATAAAATTCCTTAGAACAGTGATACAAATTATATAGTTTCAAGTATGTGACTTGAACATGAGATTATATATTACCATTAGTATCAGTGTTCTTAAATGTCCCTAGTCGAGTATCATTGTTGATGGGACAACAATGATGCATTGAGACTAGTATGTGGATTGACTGATGACCAAATCTCATTGGTCATAAATATATGAGATATTAAGTCAATGCATAGGTACATGTTAGAGAACGATGTACTGGACAGACCCACCATGAGAATTCTATATGGAGCATTATGCGAAGTGTCATTAGCAATTCTCATAGTGACAATGATGTAATGGTCCTCTGACCTGAAATCGCTATATTACTACACGAGAATTTATGTACTTTGATATCATCAAATGTCACCTTTAATCGGGTGGACTATAAAGGTGATTATTGGGTTCATCATTAATCATGTGAGAAATATGAGTGATCTAGATGGAATTTAACCATCCTATATATTATGGGTGATATCCATAGGCCTCTTGATTGAGTAGGACTATGAAATGCATGGCCATGCTCAAATAGTGATTTGTTTCATATGGTCTACTCATTGATCAAGAAAACTCAGATTAAATTATGAAGAGTATGACACATTCCATGACTCGAGTTTAATCTAGGATATTAAGGTTAAAAGGATTAAATTGCATTGAAACATTGGTCACAAAAAGGTTGCATCGAATCATCGATCTTATTATTACTTGGGTAGCAGTGATGCATTACTAGATGCCGCTCACTGTTTATAATTTTATAATATGATTTTAAAATTATTGCCAACGTAATAATAACCTATAGGGTCACACACATAGAACGTTATTTAAAAGGGAATTAATTTAAATTTTAAGAATTTAAATATATTAATATGATTAATAGTATTTAAATCACGAATTTAAATTAAAAGGAGAATTTGTATATATGTATATTAATTAAGTAAGACTTAATTAAGATATATATATATATATATATATATATATATATATATATATATATATATATATATATATATATATATATTCGGATTTTATATAATTAGGTTTTGATTTTGATTAATTCCTTTTAACTACTATATATATGATATATAGCAGCTATTTAGGGGTAGATATCAGAATAGAAAAACCCTAGCTGCTCTTAGAGAGAGACTAGAGAAAAAACAGTTTTAAAAATCCATTCCTTTTGGTGGCTAGTACCGCAAGTCCTTCTTATTGCAGAATCGTTCGACGGTTCGTGCGGCGTTCGTGTGGATACCGTAGAGACGCAATCGGTTTGTATTGCGTTGGAGATTCGAGGCGCAGTCGGTTTCAGATTCTCGTTTTTGTTTATATCTGGTATAATCTCTAAACCTCTGAATTAATTGATTTTCGCATGGATCCTGTTTTAGGGTTTCAGAAATTGCTTTAAAATTTTAATTTCCGCTGTGCGTTTCTGTGCCGAAGCCCAACAATAAGAGTGTAGCTAGTCGAGCGGGAATAACAGGGGAATAGTGTGGTGGTCCGAGACTGTCAAAGTTTCTCAACACATTATAAAACGGCATGAAATACAATATATAATTGTATTGAGGACCTAAGATGTGTGTGTCGTATATTATACGTCACTTAATAATTAATTTTGGTGAACAACAATAGGGTGAAGTAAACCCAACTTTGTAAGGGTGTTTTGCCACTATCATACAAGATGTCTAATGACCTACGAGTTATCATAAGACATGGTTGTGCACATCCACTTGCTGAGTATATCTATGAGCACTACCTATATGATCTTGGTGTTTGGTTAAAATGTAATTTTCAATTACAGACAGTGGAGATAATTATATGTCAAGAGAAGACTCACCATTGGAAAGAACATGATAGTAATCTTTTTCGTTTTTCTTTGGGGTCTATTGGGTCAACCAAGGATAATTCTGTGGGCATATGATATCTATCATAACCTAGACGCATGGCCTCCCATGTACGAAGATTTCCTTGAGCACTTCCCAAATATTTTAATTTCTAAAACAGTTATTGACTGTACCTTTATGTAATGTATAAATGTGAGGTGTTGTCCATAGTTGGGACATGAGTCACAGTTGGTATTAAAACTCACAGTATGTGTTGTTGTATTTTTCACGACAATTGTAATAATAAAGTTGTAGTTATTTTCTGTACCATGTATTTGGCGACTCAGAATAGGTTGGATGGATTGGACATATTTTGGGTACGTCACAATATATATAATCCAATTTCTTGACAAATTCTCCACCAAATTTCATTTATAAAGAAAAACTCAAGAAATCAAAAACTAGAGTTTTAGGGCTAGGTTATTACCTTTGATTAGCCATAAAGCTTAAACAATCTTCTTGTTTCTTCCTTTGATTCTCACAAAGCACATTCTTCTCAATTTAACAAAGGATTTCTTCTCTTTCTCTCACAATTTCTCTCCTATTCTTTGTTCTTCCTCCCTTCTGAGGTTTAGGCCAAAACTTCTTACGTAAAATAAAACAGACGCAAGAATAAACATAAAACGTATAAAACAGTCATAATAATAAATATACTAATTATGTAATATTTATTATATTATATTTTATTATTAAATTTTTTTAATTGAAAAGCCATAAGGCTTTGTTTGGCAAAACCAATTAAAATAATGAGTTAATCATTCCTTAAGCCTTGTTTGGCTAAACAAGATTAAAATAAGAATTTAAAAAGCTCTAATGCTTTGTTTGGTAAAACCAAATTAAAACTCTTTTAATCTATTTTTCATAAGTCATATTTATTGTCACACTTTATTTAAATAAATTCCCATATTCAAGTTAAATTAAATCTAATAATAATTTATTTAATCCATTTACCACATAAACCAATACAATAAAATTATAATTTTTATTATATTTATAATTTTATTCAATAAATTAACACATCACTTTGATTACAAAAATCAAATTAAATAACATTATAACAAACCATATAATCCTTAATAACTCTCTAATTTAGTTATTAAGTTAAATTAGAGTATTATCTCATAAATTTAATTCATCACTCTTTTATCTTAATTAAGTTAATTTCTATAACTCATGAATTATTTACTTACTAATAAATAATCCAACAAATCTATTATCTATTATATATACTAAATCACAGTTTTTGACACAATATATTGACATCTGTCTTTCTACAAATTTGACATCTGTCCTCCTAAACATTCAACCAGCTGTCCATCATAATTAAAACTCTGTACTATCCTTTACAACAATAACTTTACAAAAATAACCTTCACAACAGAGCCCCTCTAAAACGAATAACCTTCGCAACAGTTGGCATCCATACAAAAAAATCTGGAATCCCTAAATATTTGTAATCACTAGCTCATATCCTTCAATCAGCGCATTCGATGGACACGCTTCTACTAATCTTTGTCGTTCTTCCGTTTATCCGAAACCCACGCCGCCAGTGCCCCTCTAAAAAGATTAACCTTCGCAACAGTTCGGATTCATACCAAAAATATCTGAAATCCCTAAATATCTGGAATCCCTAGCTCATATCCTTCAATCGGCGCAATCAATGGACACACTACTAATATTCCGAAACCCACGCCGCTAGTCTCGTGCAACGTATTATGGTACTGGTAGACTGACAAATTATTTCATGATTATTCTCAACCCTTCCGTGTATCGTGGCTTTTTTGTTGGTGATGGCTAATGATTTCATTCATCCGTTTACTTATTGGTTTCGTTTACTTATTTAGTTATAGTTGATATAAATTTAAACCGTGTTTAGATTTAATAATTTCTATTTTATAATTTTATAGTCAGTTAGTTGTATTGAGTTATACTCCTGATAATCCAAAACAGTGTTTATAACCTTTTTAATTTAAACATTGTTTAGATTTATATCATCTATTATAATATTATCCTTTTTATTTTAATTATGATAAATTTAAACACTATTTTTATATTATTTTTGGATATTATGGCTATAAATACCAATTCAATACAACAGCATCTCACGCCACAAACATTCAACTACTAAACATGACGACTAAGTACGACTTTGTTAATGACATCAGCCCTGTCAAAGAGACGTGGAAGATTAAAGTCAGGATAACTCGACTCTGGAATATGCCAAGCTTCAACAAATCAGACTACATAAACAGTATCGAGATGATATTGTTGGATGAAAATGTAAAATATATAAATCTATTATATATTAAAATATATACAAACACATACTTAACATTTGCATAATATACTTTTATAGGGCACCAAAATACAAGCGAGTATCAAAAGGTCTCTTTTTACAAAATTTCAAACATCGGTCAAGGAACAAAAAGTCTTTATAATCACCAATTTCGTGGTTAGTCAGAACGGTGGTTCTTTCAAAGCTACTCAACATCCATACAAAATTAATTTTTTGTATTCCACCTCACTGCGAGAGTTAGATGATTCTCCCATTCATGCATATGGATTTCAATTCACTCCATACGACCAAATATTATCATCTTCAGTTGATGACTCATACTTAGTTGGTATGCTTAACCATAACCCTGAAGGTTTTTACATCCTGATATTTTTAATTACTCACATATTTTTTTTAATATAAACAGATGTTATTGGACAAGTTACTGCGATGGGGAGTGCAGAAATCAGTACAAACAATGGTAAACAATGCAAGAGAGTTAATGTTGAATTAACTGATAATAGGTAAATTTTTATATTGTACACGTATTTTTTTTATTAACAACTATAATCATTTAAATTAAACTTACATTGTATTTTTCAAACAGTCATAATGTGTTGAGCTGCACCTTGTGGGATGACTTTGCAAACCAAATTTGTTCCTTTGTTGAGACAGAAAATCAAACAAACATTATAATTGTTTTACAATTTGCAAAAATCAAGATCTGGAAAGGTACTAATACGTTTTTGTATGAAAAATATCTAATACGTGTTTATATGTTTATTAACTATGCAACATTTTCCATTACATATGTACACCAGTTTTGTCCAACTCAATGTTCGGTTCGAGACTTCTTATAAATGCAGATATTCCTGAGGTTGTTAGTTTTAAAAATAGGTAAACTATTTTCTGTTTTGAACCCCTTCTTAAAATCTATTATTACTACAAATTAATTTTCCCTTTAACTACAATCACTGTTGTCTATCAGCATTTGTGATGCCAATTCTAGAAAATCTACAATATCTCATTTATCCAGCCACAGCGCCTTATCTATTACCGATGAATTCCTTCAAATCTGTGTTAGGAAAACTCTTGAAGATATACGGGATGCAACGGAGGTAAAACAGTTTTAAAAACACCTTACTTCTTGCACAACATTACCTAATATTCTGTTTTGCTCATTTTGACACTCCATGAATCATCATGTGTGGTACTTGCTACTATTCTATGTATTGAAACTGAATATAAATGGTTTTATAATTCCTGCAAAAAATGCCAGAAAAAAGTAAAACCAGACAGCGGAAAATATTGGTGTGATAAATGTTTTGACCATGTTAATTCTGTAACACCGAGGTATTGTGATACAATATTTTGTTATACGTTACTTTATTCAATTTTGTAATATTATCAAATTTTGAAAATATAACTTTTAATTGTAGATTTAAAGTACAAGTTAAAGTAATGGATAATACGTCCAGTGCATCTTTTGTTCTATTTGATTGTGAAGCGCAACAAGTCATAGGAAAGTCGGCTTATGAATTGAGGGAACAATTGATTAAGGTAAAATTAAAAAACTTTGCACTTAACCTGTTTGTTAACCTTGTGCACTTAACTGTTATTAATTCAATTATTTTAAATGCGTTAGGATGGAGACTCTGATTGTTTTCTGGATGCACCCAATATATTGTTGCAAAAGAGGTTCTTTTTCAAAATACAGATATCATCTTACAATTTGAAGGCAAATTATGCGACATACACAGTTGCTATGATGACTAACGATGAAAAAAATAATTGAATCCTACACGAGTATATGTGATGAGCCTCAGGTAATATCATTTGGTTGATGTTTATTCCTACAATAAATTTGTTCATACATATGATAAAATGATTGATTCTGTTACTACAATCTATACAGGGTGAGTCAATGCTCGATGTTGTTAACTGTGTCACACCTATAAGCAAAAGGCCTATACATTCAATCAACGATGATGACGTACAAGAATCTCAAACAAATGATGTTGAAATGTCAACCAACAAAATGCAAAAAAAAAGATCAAAATCGAGAAAGATGACAACTTCAGTGCTTCAAATTAATTTCATTCATTCATTATTTCATTTTAACTATTAGTAACTTCTAAATTTTGGATTTGGATTGTTTGGATTAAATTTCATTCATTAATTTTATTTGGATTATTTGGATTAAATTTTGGATTAACTCATGGAATTTCCTTATAAATGTTTTGTGTGACATGTATGTTATTTGTACAATACGTATTTAGTCTTGCTATGATAGAGGCAATAAAGGATGTTTATGACAGAAATGAAAGTAAAAGTGAATAAGCATCAGGTATGTTGGAAAACTTTGGTGCAATAAGCATGTGATATTCACAAAAATTATTGTTGTTTTTTCATATGTTTTTTTGATCAGTTTTCTCTTATTACTTCTAAAATTATATACTTTTTCATTTATTTGGCCTTAATGTGTTGATCAATTTTGCAGGAATCATAAGTCATTTGGACTGACCGAAGGAAATCTTTGATAACCCTTCTAACGTTCAGGTTCCAACTGTTTAATCGTATTGTAGTTTTGCCTGTACCACTGTTCATTGGACATCAGTTGGTTGCTCAGGTGCTTGAAGATGGCGTCCTTGATTCGGAGACCACTGTGGTTTCCATATTCCCTTCTCCCATTCATTATGCTGGTCCAACTGATGTGTAATGGCATGCAAAGGCTTGAATTAATGCAAGAGAAGATCAAGACGTTTGTTGGCAAGATAAAATTTTGAGCTTGCTTGTGACAGATGGTTCACTTTGTAAGCAGGATGAAAATGATGATAGAATGATGAAGAGAACGAACAACAGTAGGACCAAATACCTGAAGATTTTGTCTTTGATGCAGCTGGGGGTCTGGTAAATGATAAATTTCTCTTTTTTGCACAACAAGCACAGAGACGCATATGCTTCCAAAAGTTAGTTCTCTGTGCCCCCCGTCTCAGCATTAAATTTATTGAAAGAAAGGGGAAATATATTCTCTGCTAACCTGGGTGAAATTTTTTTTCCCTTAGTTGGAAGGTAGCATTGGAAAGTTAGTCCAGGGTCTCCTTTTGTTGTATGATGTATGGAGTAATGACTCTTTATTGTTTCTTTTTCTTTTTGCTGTAATTTTCCAGGTCTGACATGACTAAGGATCAGATGGTGGTAGATCTCGCCTTCCGAACCAAAGTTCTACTGTGGAGTGGAGTTGCTCTTGGTTCTCTAGCAATAGGTGTGCTAGGCTATGCTGCTGTAAGGTACTGTGGAGTGGATAAAAGTGTGCACTCTTATAAAATTCTAGATATTGATTGTTATGCATTATGTGTCTTCTTTTCATGTGTAGTTTTACTTATTACCAAAAAAAGAGAGTACCTTTTTTGTATGTGTAGTTTTAAATTATAACATCCTCCCAAGATATAAGGTATGAAGAAGAAAATCACATTTGATAATTACAGTGTGAAACCATAATATCTTTCCTAATTGTTTCAGGAATTGGAGTAGATGGAAAGAGTGGAGGCAGCTGAGGCGAATCCAACAAGAAAACATTGCGATTAGTACTAAGGTGGACACCCAGGTTGTAGCAGATGAGGAGACTGGGGATGTTCAAGATGGAGAGCTTTGTGTGATCTGCCTGATGAGTAGGCGAAGGTCTGCATTCATTCCGTGTGGGCATCTGGTTTGTTGCTGACGCTGTGCACTGTCAGTATAACGTGAGATAACACCCAAGTATCCTGTTTGTAGGCAGTCAATTCGGACCTCGGTGAGGATCTTTGATTCTTAAGAATAATCTCAAGTATCAAACAGTAGGAAAATTGTAGTCTGTTATAGGAAAAAGTACAGTAGCATAACATGGAAGCAACTCTGACGTATATCTACGGAGACCTATTTTTTAGTTGGGTTAAAGATTGAAAGTTGTGATAACAAGTTTTCTCGCTATGTTGAAGGAACAAGTTGAGATTTATTCTAACAGGGAACTTTGGTGTATATTTGTGTAGTCTATTGGACATATCCAGGAAGACTAAGGGAAATAATTGCAAGTAGTCGTTATGATTTTACCTATGTATGGAAAATATCTATTAGAAATGTTTGGTACACTTTTTCCTTGAAAGATCACATTGCCAAACTTCATTTTTCAATTTATTATAGGTGCTTGCAATTAATTTTGCATTATTGACTTATTTGATTGGTGTGACAGGTGCATATGTGTTTTTTCAATTAATTATTTTTTTGGCGCTTCAACTCTACAATGTTTTTTGAGTCTACAAATGTTTATTTCCTTGCGTAACCTAAATTATGACTGAATCATGTCCTTCCAAGGGAAATTCTTGGAAAATCAATGTTCGAATTAGCTGTTTCGATAATGAAATGGTTGCCAATATGGCGTGTGGATAAAATACTAGGTATAACAACGTTGGTTCTTGGAAATATAGAGAAGTATGGTCTGCAAAAGCCATCAATGGGACCTTTACGACTTAAGGACACTGAAGGGAAGACCCCTATCTTGGATATTGACGCATTACAAAAAATTAGGTCCGGAGAGATTAAAATAGTCCCTGGAATCAAGATTTTTTCAAGTGGTAGAGTTAAACTTGTGAATGGCAAAAATCTAGAGATAGATTCTGTTATTTTGGCAACTGGGTATCGCAGAAATGTTCCTGAATGGTTAAAGGTGAGAGATTGTTTTGTTTTTTGTTTGATTATGGTTTCAATCTTCTAGGTTTTTTGAAATGGGCTAAAGTTGTTTGGAATTGCACCGACAGGAAAATGAATTTTTTTCAAGCAAGTGGATTCCGGCAGCTCAATTTCCAAATGGATGGAAAGGAAAAGACGGGCTTTACGCAGTTGGTTTCACAAAGAAAGGTCTATCTGGTGCATCTTTAGATGCCATGAAGGTTGCACAAGACATTGGCAAAATCTGGAAAGAAGAAACAAATCATAAGAAGCATTCTGTAAAAGTGTCTGCTCATAGAGGAAGTAAATCACAATTCTAATGTCCTGGAGTGGAGGGAGGACTCAATCAATAGTTCTACCTAATAATAGTGCTAGCTTTCTCTCTAATTTTGGGGAGCAAGAATCCAAGCAAAATACTAATGAAAATTGGGGTGGTCTTTTGTTTTTTGTTTATTTCTTTCGATTTGTACTTGTGTTCTGGTATTGGCAGTTGCCAGTTGATAGGATAAGTCAGCCAATCAGCAATAAATTTATGTAGAAATATTACAAGAAAAGAGACATAAAACTAAGAGCAGCCCTCTCCAGATTAAGCCCCAAGTCTCAGATGATTTTGGAAAATTGAAGATGAGGCTTTCTATTTTTCTGCTTTAGGATTTTGTATATTCAATAATCAAAGGTTCTCTACTATATACATGTATACATACAAAAATATACAGACCACTTGTCTAATCGGCTGGATAATTATTATGATTTTCCCACGAAGGTATATCATGTTCATGTTATATATAGTTCATTAAATATGTATCATGTGTATATTTATTTTGGATACATATATTTTGATTATATCACCTTAGTCATTAATAGTTAATACATATATTTTCTCGGTCTTCCCTTCTTCCAAAGACTGATACTGTAATTGAGCCCTATAATGCGACTGTCTGTTCATCAATTGGTTGAAAAATTATCCTTTTTTGTCTTGAAACGTATGGAACAATTAAAACTGAATCATAGAAATCACAAATAAATATTGCATTTATTTTTTTAAATAAAAATTAAAAAATACATATTACTAATGAAAACAAAAAATAGTTACTTTAATTAAAAATATATATTACTAATAAAAATACATATTACTAATTAAAAATTATATCTTCAATTTTAAAACAAAAAATTATTACTTTTGTAAGTTAAACAAATTATATTAAATAAGTTAAAAAATGAAAAATATTTTAAAGCTTTATTATTAATTTAAAAAATGCCAAGTCAACCAAATTGATATAGATCATAAGATTTAGAGATGAGTTTGAAAGGAGTTCTTCAATGCCCAGTCATCTAATACTACTGAAGTCCTCGAAGTCTTGGCCGCGTTCTTCAATTTCCGGTCTTTACTTCCTTGTCGGTATAATTGCTCGCTTTCTGAAGAAAAATGAGAGAACGATGACCGTGTCGGAGCCTGATCTACTCACTATCTGTTCAGCGTACTCGACTATTTCGCCCCTGAGGTACTAACTTTTGATTTCTTTCTTTTGCATTTTTGTTGCTTTATTTTTATAGATTAATTTGGCATATTGTTTAGGAATTGGGGGAAAAGAGTTTTTTTGCTTCGAATTGATTGGTTCTGAAATTTTTGATTTGTTTTAGTTTAAGTTAATTTGAATAACAGAGTTGTGAAATATGTTTTGATTATCATAAATCTGCTATTTTGTTTTCTAACCGGATGGAGATTATTGATATAAATTTGGTAAAATCGTTATTTGATTTTAAAATTGATTCTAATTTTGATTTCTCCCAAGGAAAACATACTCTCATTTTGGGATTTTGGGATTTTGTTTTCCATTTTGGGTTGTTCTTAGCTCTTGCTAGATTGGCGATGGTAATGATAATTATGGATTGAAGTTCTACGTAATTTTAGTGAAATTTGGTATTTCAATTTTGAAATTGATTATTATTCTACAATGTCCCAATGAGAAGGTATACTCTCATTTTGGGACAATTTTTTCCCTGATATGACAATAAATGGAAATGTTTTAGCAGGTTCAAGGTGCATTATGTTAGCTCGCTTAGTAACATGTTCTATGCAATTTAGTGCAGTTAAACATATAGTGATTTTTCTATAATTTTAGTAAGTCGAGCCTATGGGGAATTTACAAGTTTTTGGCTGGCATTAGATTGTACTTTATTGGTAAACATTCTGCTACATTTGTTGAATCACTAGCAATCAAATCCATGTTAAGTGAACAGAAGATGTATTCAAAACAGTCCCTGCGTAAGTTATTACTTTCATGGGTACAAATTAAAAAGCTTATACTTCTTAAATGTGTTGATATGGTATACATATATGTGTGTGTCTGTGTGATCAACTTCTTCTTAATTGTGGCAATACATTATATATAAATATGTGTTTGTGTGCGTCTATGTCTAAGGTGTCAAATACTTCACATTTGATCAAGACATGGCTTCTAAGTTTATGTTTCATCATTTTCATTTAAATTTTTTCATTCATTCTATCCTTTCCCTTTTATTAGTTCTTTTAATTATCTAAGTTTTAGTTTGTATTCTATGTGTTATCATTCAACTAATATATTTAGTAGTTCCATATTCCTGCCAGAAGCACATTATTTTATAATTTTTTATTAATTATTTGTTATACATGCTAATAAGTATGAATGACATATTATAAAAATTGCAAATCACATGATATCATTCGTGCTCCAAAATAAATAATGATATAGTTGTTGTTTGACGTTCAACCATTACGTACTTCAGCTTTGCGCAATTGAAATAGAGTGTTGCAATTCATTTGGATAGTATTAAGTGTGCTATAGTTATAGATTTAATAGATTTTAACCTACTCTAACTTATCATTATTTGACTGAAAAATTTCCTTTTGTATTTCTAGGAATTATTTGAATCCTCTATAGCACATATACGTTAAAGTTGACTTTATAAAACTGTATAAAGATCAACATAACGCAATTTTGAAATATTCACAGTAATTAATTTTAATTATTTGGTACTTATAGCCAGCTGAATATGAGAAATATATGAATTAATCAGCCTTTATGATGTAACTGCCATCAAGCATGATGTTGGAATTGCATTCTTATATAGTTGGATAACATGACCGATATGATTATTGTGATGTGAAATTTATTCTCTAGATATATTTGTTCTAATCTGATGATTATCGGTTATATATGATTGTTATCCTAGATTTTATATATTTTTCTTCCGTATCCATTCATGTTCATAGTGAGAGCCACTCTCAAAAGTACATCTTTCAGTAACTCCATATTTCATATAATATGAATTATTATTTAATATTTAATATTAGATTTTTTTTAAAATATGTTGTTCAATACTTACAGCTTTGCATCTATATTATTGTATGTAGATTACAAGATTGAAGAGCATATTCCAAAAATTGGAGAAATCAACCTTAATACATACATGTCAGAAAGCAAGGAAAAACATGAATTTACTGTCAACCATTGGAGTGGAACTCAATCAAGGATGCGTAGAAGGATGAAAATGCTGGAAAAACGGCAAAAAAAACTGCAACGTATACTTTCTAATTAGTTAATCTTTAATTAAGTGTATACAAATATTTTTTTTACGGCCAAACTATCCTATGCATACTGATTGTGTTTCCTATTTCATGTTAGAATCCAACAACAAAATGAGCACAAGTACTACATCTGTGAGAGCAAGCAAAACTTCCAGAATGCATCCAAGTGACATTTCAAATGGTAATTATTTCATTAAATCTTTGTATTTATTTTACGTTCAATATAATTGCTTATCCTAATATCATATTAATTTTTTATGTAGTTTGTACAAATCTCAATTTAGCTTTCGATGAAGTTGCTGGTAGTCGTACTGATTCAATACCAAATATACATTTACAAACAACAAAGCATTGTCAACATATAATTCAACAAGATTTTGTTCATCCAGTAACTAATGATGGTATTTATATATTCAATTTCTTTATGTTTGAGCTTTGAAATTCAAATTAATTTCATGAAATCTAATTTTTTTTAATCATGACACAAGTTATTCAAGGAAAGGAAAATACTCCGGTTAGCAAAGACAAATGCGTTCATCTTTCGGATAATGGTATTTAATTTTCACATTTTAATTTTCTTTGCTTTAATAAATTGAAAATGTTTTAATAATTCAACAAATATGGGATGTCAGATTTATATATGTTCGTGTATTTGTTATGATATTCTAGGTACCTATCCAATGAACCTTTCTACTATTTCTACTTTATTGCTCAAATCATCCAATACACCCACTGGAAGAGATTTGCTTAATAGGAAACATAACAAGTCAATAATGTCGATGTCCGACATTTCAAATGGTAATAAACGTCTACTATTTTGCTTACTAGATGTGTTAAACTATGATTATTCATCATAACCATAAATTTTTTTATTTTGTACAGTTTGTATAGATCTTAGTACAACCTTTAATGAAGTAGATGTCAATCATACTAAATCATGTTCTACTGAATCGATGCAAATATCAAGGTTTAATCAACAATACCCTCTGCATTCCAACATACATGTTACTCGGAATATGAACAGAAAAGCATCTCAACCAGAATCGGTACATAATGCGGATCATGTTAATTCCACTATGAATGAACAAGTACTTTATGCTGACACATTTCATAATTAAGGAGTTTCTATTGATCCCCCTGACAATGGTATGATCATATCTTATTATACTAATAAACACCAAGCACATTTAAATTGATAATATTTTAAAAATATTCTTATTTATCTAAAAAAATATATTAAGCATTAGTATGTTTAAATACTATTTACAAATACTATTTGGTATTTATTTATAAATTGTAAATAGAATTTTTTCCCATTTTTTTTAATTTTTTGTTTTTACAATAATTGTTCTTATAATACATTTATTAATAAATTATTATAGTTGAATGGTTTCTAATGTTCATTACGCTAATGATGGTATATTTTTCAACTTGATTATCATTTAGCATGATTCATTATTTTTAATGTTTAATTACAAATGTACTTTAATTATGATACATCCACTTAAATTTATTAAATTCA
Organism: Panax japonicus; assembly: GCA_020205505.1. NCBI lineage: Eukaryota > Viridiplantae > Streptophyta > Magnoliopsida > Apiales > Araliaceae > Panax > Panax japonicus. The sequence goes on along the minus strand of CM035102.1, from coordinate 45,366,288 downwards.
GATTACTGGGACATCGGTGACCCGAACTGGGAATGTTCATCATGTAATGCGTTGATGTGGTACCACGAAAGAATAAACAAGAATCAAAAAAGCAAAAATCCAGAATTCTCAATGTGTTGTGCTGGAGGAAAAGTTCAACTTCCTCTGGTGAAAGAACCACCCCATATTTTGAAAGCTCTTCTTAATGGTTCTGATGACAGAAGCAGTCATTTCATTGACAACATTCGTGCATACAATATGATGTTTTCTTTCACATCAATGGGTGGGAAGATTGATTCATCACTTAACAATGGAAAAGGTCCAGCTATTTTTAGATTACATGGCCAAAATTGTCACAAAATTGGAAGTTTGATACCAAATATAGGATCCCCTCCAAAGTTTGCTCAACTATACATATATGATACAGAAAATGAAATTGCAAATAGAATCGGTGCCCTCAGGTTTGTATTACTCTTTTCTATATAATCTTTAAAATTTAATGATTATTATATAGTACTAACTAAGTTTTCCTTTTGTTATTTTATTAAACAGTTCAGCAAATAATTCTAAAACATTTGAATCATCGATAGTAGCAGATTTAAAAAAGATGCTTGATGATAACAATGTTGTGGCTCAATCATTCAGGATGGTTAAGGATAGATTTGATTATAGAGATTTCAAAGATGTTAAATTGAGGCTTATTAGAAAAAGGAACTGTGATGGACGAAGGTATAATCTTCCTACTACACCTGAAGTTGCTGGGTTAATTGTTGGTGATATTGGAAGCTCAAATAATGATAGGGATATCATAGTCGAGACTCAGAATGGTTTATTAAAACGAATAAGCGAGTTGCACCCTTCTTACCTTGCAATGCAATGCCCGTTGCTTTTCCCATATGGTGAAGATGGATTTAGACATGATATTCTTCTAACTGAAAAATCAAAAAGGAAAGAGGGGAAGAGTAAGCATGAGACAAATTTTTGTCTTTAGGATACAAGAAAGGAAAAATGAATCAACGACAGTTTTACATTCAAGGAAATTGTTTCAACAATTTTTGGTCGATTCTTACACTATGATTGAGGCATATAGGTTGTGTTTTATTCGTACTAATCAAAAGAATCTAATAGCAGATATGTACAAAGGTCTAACTGAAGCTTTGTTGAAAGGAGAAACTAATCCATCATCATGAGGGAAACAAATTATATTACCTTCTTCATATGTTGGTGGTGCACGATACATGATCCAAAATTATCAAGATGCTATAGCGATTTGTAGTTGGGTTGGATACCCTGACCTTTTTATTACATTCACGTGCAATTCGAAGTGGCAAGAGATACAGAGGTTTGTTCATCAAAGAGGCATTAGACCCGAAGATAGAGCTGATATAATTTGTAGAGTCTTCAAAATAAAACTAGATCAATTAGTTATAGATTTGAAACACAAACAAGTTTTTGGAAGGGTAAAGGCATGTATGCTTAATTTTACTAATTTTTTATAATTTAATTAGTTCATCAAATTCTATTTTAATTATTTTTTATCTCTTGCAGTTTTGTATACAGTTGAATTCCAAAAACGTGGCTTGCCTCACGCTCATATTCTACTGTTCTTGCATCCAGAAGACAAGTATCCTACTGGTGATGATATTGACAAAATAATTTCAGCGGAAATACCGGATCAAGAAATTAATCCAAAGATATATGAAGTTGTGAAAAACATCATGATACATGGGTCGTGCGGTGTTTCTAACAAAAATTCTCCATGTATGAAAGATGGCAAATGTTCAAAACACTTTCCTAAAAGATTCAATGATCAAACCACTGTAGATGGTGATGGTTATCCCGTATACAGACGAAGAGATGATGGTAGAACTGTGGAAAAGAATGGAGTTGTACTTGACAATAGGTTTGTTGTTCCTTATAATCCACAACTGTTGCTGAAATATCAAGCTCATATTAATGTTGAGTGGTGCAATCAATCGAGGTCAATAAAGTATTTGTTCAAATATATAAACAAAGGTCATGATCAGATCACTGCTGCTTTTTATCAGAATAATGACAATACAAAAGAACATGAAGGCCTTGATGAAATCAAAATGTATTATGATTGTAGATATGTTTTTCCATGTGAGGCAGCCTGGATAATCTTTGGTTTTGGAATTAATTACAGGGATCCGGCTGTGGAGAGGTTAAGCTTCCATCTTCCAGAAGAGCAGACAGTGGTATTTGAAGATGATGATCCAATTGACTCAGTATTGAACAAGTGTATGAATAATCAGTCAATGTTCTTACAGTGGATGAAGGCTAACAAGGATTACCCAGAGGCTAGAGAACTTACCTATGCTCAATTTCCATCAAAATTTGTATGGAAGGAGCAAATTAAAAGTGATGGAGTTGCAAAGAAGAAAAAATGGTGTCCAAGAAAGCAACGGGTAAGCGTTGGTAGAATATTCTACGTTCCTCCAGGGAGTGGAGAATTATATTACTTGAGGGTTTTGCTTAACACAGTCAAAGGTGCAACATGTTATGATGATATCAAGACTGTGAATGGGGTTTTATATCCTTCATTCAAAGAAACATGTTATGCATTAGGTTTATTGGATGATGATAAGGAATATATAGATGGAATATCAGAAGCATCATTTTGGGGTTCAGGTCATTATCTACAGAGTCTTTTTGTGACTTTTCTATTTTCAAATTGTATTTCAAGGCCTGAAGTAGTTTGGGAAAAGACATGGAATCTTCTTGCAGAAGACATTCTTCATAAACAAAAAAATATTCTGCAATATAAAGGTATGTTTAGCAATACTATAAAAACATTCTTATTTTTTAGGCAAACGTTCATTACACAAGATATATAAACTAAATCTTCCTCTTTTATTGTGTTTTGTTTTGAATTTCATAAATAATATTATTTTTCATTGCGTTTTATTTTGAATTACACAAGATAGATAAGCTTGAACCAGTATTATATTTCATAATATTTTTGTACATTTGCTTTATAATATACTAGTAATTGCCCGTGCCTGAAGGCACGACGTAACAAAAAATTAGATTAAAATTCAAAAAATATTACATTATCTAAAGACTTTTTGCAACCTAAAATAACTTACAATCACACATAACAATTATCATAATTCACCACAATAATTAATTTTTCTTTAAAAATAGATATATCCAGAAAAATCTAAACCTGTCTACAAAATTTATAAATAATCAATAACAATTTTCATAATTCACCACACTATCACAATAACAATTATTATTATTATTTTTATTATTATTATTATTATTGTTGTTGTTGTTATTATTATTATTATTATTATTATTTTTATTATTGTTATTATTATTGTTGTTGTTATTATTATTACCACTGTTATTATTATTAATATTACTATTATAGTTATAATAATAATAATTATTATTATTACTATTATTATTATAATTATTATAATAATAATTATTATTAATATAGTTATTATTATTATTATTGTTGTTATTATAAATCTGAAACATAAGACCCCTTACTTTAGATTAATTAGCAAATCTGACTCTCCCATTTGTCATGTTTTTTTTAAAGTGTTCCTTATAATTTTTTTGTCACAGTTGCACTGTTTTCAAACCGGACCGGACCGCCGGTTGAACCGGAAAAAACCGGACCCGGTTCACTCAACGGTCCGATTTGGACCACTAAACCACTTCTGCTCAAAAACCGTTCAGAACCGGTGAACCGGCGGTTGAACCGGTTGACCCAGTGAACCGGTGACCGGTTCACGGGTTTGACCGGTTCTCTCCTTCAAGATTAAAAAAAAATATTACGGATTTTATTTTATTTTAGTAATTTAGTTGAGATTTTGTTTGGTATTTTACATATTTTTGCATTCATTTAATCAAACACTTGAACTTGTGGTTGAATTTCGGAATTTGAATGTATCTTAGAGATGTTTAATTTTTTTGTAGATAAATTGATTAATTTTACAATATTTACTAAATATTATATACAATATTATTACATATTAATGACGTCACTGGGTCAATAACGGTCCGACCACTGGTTGGACCAGTGACCCATCCACCCAGTAACTTTTCCGGTTCGATGACCGGTCCGGGTTTAAAAACCTTGCACAGTTGTTCCTCAAATATGCATTAGTTGTGCAAAAATGTTTCTTCTCTATTTTTGGTCAATTTTCGTTAATCAAATGTTTTCCCAAACTTTTAGCGTTTTCATTTATATATCCACTAAATATAAATATGTATATTATCATTTTCATTTAACTTGATCTAATTAATTAAATTATGAACTTGTGCGATAAATGATCTACATTAAAACATACTTTTTTCTAATGTAAAAATAAAATTTTACCACCCATAAAAAGTGCAAATTAACACAAAAATTTATATATATTTTTTCTAAATATTAAAGTTTACGAAAAATAAACTTATAAAAAGTTATTACGAAACGAATCTTATATATATCATATAAAAAATATTAAAAAATATGTTAATTATCACATCTAATATTTTAATTTTAAATATCACATCATGCCAACAATTAACCAATTTTTTAATATTTTTTCTATTGGATAAAGAAAAAGAAAAAGAATCTATTTAATTTTTTGATTTTGTAATTGTTTTTTTATAAGTAAATTATGATTTTGTTTTTAATTTTGTTTTCTTACTGTTGATATTTTTTATGTATTATACATTTTAAATGTAAGCATACTCCAAAAAATTAATATAATTTAAAATAAAATATTAAAATATCAATTAATGTAGAGAGAAAGATGAGAAGAGATAAAATGAAAAGGAGGAGAGAGAAAGAGAGAAGGCATAGGAAGTAAGAGAGGAGGGAGAAGAGGAGAGAGAGAATAAGGAGAAAATTTGGGTGGAATTTTGTGTGTGTGAGATGAAATGTGAGCCTTTAGATTAAGTTAGAATGAATCTGAGTCGTTGTTGTGCTTTTTCAAATTCTAGAATTCAAATTGGGTTCTGTTTTATTATATAGATATTCTTCATTATGTTAGCTTTTTAGTTTTTACTGACAAATTTTAAAACAATAATTTTCTATATTGATAGTAAATTATATTAATTGGTCGTTCATTGTTTAATAATGATTTTTTTTCTCAAAAATATAGTGGATCCTATGCTTAAATAAACATAAACTTAAAAAATAAAAACCATACTATTCATTTGATACACCCATGATATAGTAGGGCTTTACTCCAATCAATATCCATGATATCAGTTACCTTTACATAAATTATCACCTAATACCATCCATATGGTTAGTTATAGGTGGAGGTGTACATGTTTATATTATAATTAATGTTTTTTAAGAATATACTACTTTTAAAATTATATAATTTTTCCCAATTATCTATTTAACTTTAATCTTGGAATTCTTAAATTTAATATTTTTCTTTCTTAATGAGCAGATTTAGAATTGAGTGATGAACAATTGAAGAGTTATACTCTTGCCGAAATTGAAAAGCTACTGCAAAGTAATGGGAAAACTTTGCGAGATTACCCTACACTACCTTTTCCAAATTCGATAATTATTGAAGGGGCAAAATAGATTTATTCAAGATGAGCTTTGTTATGATAGGATAAACTTGGCAAGGGATCATAAAACTCTTCTTGGCAGTTTAAATAATGAGCAAATAAACATTTATCAAACCATCATGGATGCGGTCTTAAGGGATGAAGGAGGTGTTTTCTTTATTTATGGATATGGGGGAACTGGGAAGACTTTTATATGGAAAACTTTGTCTTCTGCATTACGATCAACTGGAGAAATAATACTAACTGTTGCCTCAAGTGGAATAGCTTCTCTTCTTATCCCTGGAGGTAGAACAACTCATTCTAGATTTTGTATCCCATTAGTTGTTACTGAGGATTCAACTTGTAACATTAGACAAGGAAGTCAATTGGCTGAATTGCTTAGAAAAACTCGACTTATTATATGGGATGAAGCTCCAATGGTACATAAACATTGTTTTGAAGCTTTGGATAAAACATTAAGAGATGTCCTAAGATTTAGTAAGTTGAATAGTATAGATCAACCTTTTGGTGGAAAAGTAATTGTATTTGGTGGAGATTTTAGACAGATATTACCTGTTATTCCCAAGGCCAGTAGACAAGACATTGTTTTGGCAACTCTGAATTCTTTATATTTGTGGAGTTTTTGCAAGGTTTTGACTTTAACAAAGAACATGAGACTTCAATCTCAAAATTCAAATTCTGATATAGAGGAGTTGAAAGAATTTTTTATGGATATTGAAGGTTGGAGATGGCACAATTGGCGGACCTAATGATGGTGAAGCAGATATAGAAATCCCTGATGATATTCTTATAAAAGATCCGATCAATTCCCTTGCAGCAATTGTTGATAGCACATATCCTAATTTAATGGAAAATTTGACGATGGCTCTTATTTCCAAAACCGAGCCATCCTTGCTCCTACACTTGATGCTGTAAATAAGGTGAACGAATATGTGATGTCTTTATGGCCAGGTGATGAAGTAACATATCTAAGCTCGGAAAATGTATGTAAGGTTGATGAAAACTCAAATGGCTCTGAAGGCATTTACACACCAGAATTTTTGAATAGCATTACATCTTCTGAAATGCCCAACCACAAGCTACAGTTGAAGATTGGGGTTCCTGTAATGTTGCTCTGAAATATAGATCAGTGTTTTGGTTTGTGCAATGGCACGAGATTAATAGTAACTCAATTGGGAAAACATGTGATAGAAGCAAGAGTAATTTCAGTCGGCAATTTTGGGCATAAGGTTTTCATACCTCGATTGGTCTTAACACCTTCAGACATTAGATTACCTTTTAAATTCCAACGAAGACAATTTCCTTTGGTTGTTTGCTTTTCCATGACAATTAATAAGAGTCAGGGGAAATCTCTCTCACATGTTGGACTGTATCTGTCACGTCCAGTTTTTAGCCATGGCCAATTTTATGTAGCAGTATCACGAGTTACAAGCAAGAGTGGATTGAAAATATTAATTTGTAACAAGGATGGAAAAACATACAATACTACAAAGAATGTAGTTTTCAAGGAAGTTTTTCACAATTTAATGTAGAAAGGTTTGACATCTTCTAGCTATTATATTTTTGCTGCTTATTATTATTGTATGAAAACCTGTGCTTTCTTTCCCTGTGCATAAAGGTGTGCTAAAGTCTGATTGCTCAATTGTTTTCTTGGCAGGTGACAGGCTGAACTTCTCTTTGGTTGTTGTGGTCTCAGTAGATCCGGATGTGTTTAAAGCTTGGGCTGCTGCTGAAGGCCTTGGGGTAAACTCATCTTAAACCTCACAAACTTAAAGTTGTTAACTTCACAAACTTAAAGTTGTTAAAGTACATCAACTCTTTTAAACATCTTGACAAAATTTTAGTCTGATCTTTTTTCTATTGAGTTTATATTGTAAATTTCATATCTACTGTCCTTTACATTTCAATATCACTATTTTGGCTTCTGTTTCTCAATGCTATAGTCCATTTCAAAATATTTAAAGGTTCACTCTGTTGTGATTAAGCATATTTACGTATTCCAATTTGCAGTAGTGGAGGTTAGTAGGCTTCAACCTGAAATTCCAAACAAGTACTACTCCCCGTCAATAAGTGAAATTTTGAAGTTTTGTTCACTGCTCTATTAAAATCATTTGTATACCCAGTTTTTAATAATATTGTAGCCACATTAACAGGTAATAGAAGAATATGGGAGAGAAGAAAAGGAAGAACATAAAGGCCTTACGTTGTGATGAAACACGTTTATGGAGAACATGCACATCTAATAACAACATGCACACATCAAAACTAAGTTGACCCTATTTCCTCTGTAATATGAACATATGTTAAATGTTGCAATCTAATTCCTATTTATTTTGGATGGTTTTGAGGTCTCAATATATTGGTTTTTATACTTCAATAGTTGCTTTCTACATATTAAAGCCATTTGTCAATCTTTCCCATGAATTCAGTATAACTAAAATAAGCACATTGAAATGAATACCGAGAATTTGGTGGGCAAGCAAATTACTGATTTTTATTGACTTGTGGTTGAAGCAGGTACAACAAATCTGAATGTGGTAATGAAACTTTTTTCAATATACCGAGATTGGCAGGAGGAGAAGTCTCAGAATATTAGTAAAAGACAGGTTTGCTTTGCTTTGGAGAACAGTAGTGTATGCATATAGAAAACTTTCTTATGGTCAAAGTTTGTTTTTAATGTATCTAACAGTAATGTGTGGAAGACATTTTTTGCACGTTTTGGGATGGTGCAGAAAGAACTGATCGTGTCCTCATTGTATCAAGCAAGTTTGGTGCTGAAGAACTTTGCTCGTGGGAGCTCTTGCACACTTGATAGAGATGGAAAAGGTCTAATTATTGGTTGGAAGAGAACACCAGTTCATTCCCTTACTACTTGGAAGTTCTTATAGGTTGAAATGATTGAAGCAATTTGAACTAGGTTTGAAGTCTTCTATCTAATTATACTTTTTTTGAAATTTATAATGACATCTATTGATCTCCATATATGTTTAGTTATTCATGTCCATTTTGATAATGAATATGATATTGGAGACTATTTGATGGCCTTCCATTGTAAATCCTTTCAAATTATACTTTCGTTTGTCATGTAGAATGGTTGGTTCTCGCCTAATATTTGCCATCTCATGCCCGTCTGTAACTTTATAGTACTTCTTTTCAGAACAGTAGTGTATCTGAGATGTTTTGGAAAGATCTGCATTCATGTCTAAAATGTAAAATAGACAATTTTATTAGTGCAGCTTTTGTAATTATCTTACTTATAATAAATTTGAATAGTTTCGTATTTTGAGCTGAGTGGATGCTCCATTTTGCATGTTTTATTTAAAACTGCTACCAATAACAGTCAAATATGTGTGTGTATAATATCATGTAAGGAAAATGGAATCTAAGACATACTGAAAAGGGAATCTAAGGCTTAGCCAAAGCTCAAGCTAAAGCATCTCACATTTCATCAAGTGCGGTTGTTTTTCTTTCACCATGTTTGTACTGATTTGGTATATTCATTTTTTTGTCGTTGTGTAGTTTTTACAGAACAGAGAATTCTAGGATTTTTTTAATATAATATTTTCTTATTATATTTTAATTTATTAATTATACGTACATATTTATTATTAAATAATTTAATAATCTCGCCGCAACGCGCGGGTTTGTATCTAGTATATACTAAATCACAAGTTCATGACACAATAATTTGACATCTGTCTTTCTATAAATTCAACATCTGTCCATCCTATTTAATACTCCTAATTTTATCTTCACACTAAAAAAACTAAATTCATTTTTTAAATTCCCCTAAATCTGGGATAATATATTAAAAATGACAACTAATTTAATTCTATATTCATTCAAATTCTTTCAAATGTAAAAGAAGACTCAATCCCACAGGATAAACATTATATTGCTATCTCCAAATATGGCATCTACTCTCTCTCTCGACGCATCGATTCCTGCGATAAATTCTGTAGAGACGGCGAAGAAGATGCTGACCCAAAGGATGAACATCCTGATTCAGAGCATTCAAGAACAAATTCTCAGACCCAGACCCAATAGAGGAAAGGAAACTGATTCTTCCTGTGACCTTCGATCAGATTTCCGGCGGAAGATACGACTGATGAAGGCGGAATAGGAAGAACACAGCCACCACCTGAGGCGGCACCCATGTATACGGGGTGCAGTCATTCGGGTGAGATGTCTGCTATGGTGACGGCGCTGACCCATGTTGTCTCCGGCCAGAGGTCCGGCAATGGTGTCGTTTGGTGGTGGAAGTGACGGAGGTTCTAGGATTTATACTTCGAATTCGCCGTCTTCTGGTTACTCTTCTTCCAGCCCGGGCTCGTGGGCTGACAGGAGAAAAGGTAAGTAAATCAAGGTTCTTCAACATATATTTATTTCATACCCTTACCTCATTCAAAATGAACTCTCAATTATGTTTTCAGCAGGCTCTGTTTCTCCGGGGCAGAGGATGGCGAAAAAGCACCCCAAATGACAAGTGTTATCCCTCAATGGTTAGCACTCCAGCTTCCCAAGATGGAGATGGGCAGCAATCACTAACAACAACTTCATCCGAATTGAGACCATGACAATAAAAGCACTCCAGCAAATATGTGTTCCCTAACATAAATGGTATTTGGTATACATTCAGTATGTAGGAATCTAATATATTCCTTAGTCTACCAAATTTACTTTTAAAATGTCTTAATCCATCTATACCAGTTTAATTAACCTATTTTACTTGTGCAAGGACATGTGAAATATGATAACTTAATAGAAAAGGGGCCATTGAATTGCCAAAAGGCATCCAAGAACAGGAAGTCCATTATCAAACTTAAACTAGAACAATAAGTTGTCAATACAATTCCTTAGAGAGCAGAAAGTTGCTTATTGTCATGTTAGTCAATCATGTCTGTGTTTGTCAAACTCTTAAGAGCTTTGAGTTGCCAACTTTCATAGTTCTTTTATTAAAGAGAGGTTGAACTACAATGTGCCCATTGTAATAATCTGCAAGAATGACATAAAACTCTATTTCTTCACAATTTTCCCTCTGCCTTAGTTCGTGCATTTGTTTTATAAGATGTGCTTCCTCTTAAAGTTTCAAGTAAAATTGTTACAGATATAAGAAAAAAGTAGCATGACTCAATTTTCGGGACAACAATTTCCAAGGGTTCATCGAGGAATTGAGTCATCTTCTGTTTCAGCTGGTTAGTTCTTATCATTCTCAAAGCATTTCATTTCTTCAATATTGTCACTCTTTAATTTTTTTAGTTATTATTTTTCATAATTTTCAAGAATTTCTTCAATTTTTTGTTCTTTATCTTCTCTCTGTTTTTGATCATGCTTGTATTTGTACAAGAATTTTGGTTCTAATAATGAAAACTTACGATCAATTGTAGTTATTTTCTCTCTTGGTGACTTTTTGGTGTCATTTTATGGTGACCTTTCAAAGTGATTTTTTCATGTGCAATATTGAACATTTATTTGGGCATAGTTCCAAATTCAGAACTTTACATCATATGGAAAAGTTTAAACCATGTTGGAAACAATTTAAATTTGATACATAATCATTGAATACATTAGGCCGTATTACAACTTATTAAAATAAGGCTAATTTTATGCAACATAAATATTTTTGTTAATGATATGTTAAAATTTTAACATGCCTTGGGTATACACTGAAAATGTTTGAAACATTTTTTTTTGGGAAGTTTTTTTTCCCTCTCTTTTTGTTTAGAAAGGAATTACACAGAATGTGCATTATTGCATTAAAAATTGAATTTTTGACATGTAACGTATTTTAAAGCATTACATGTAATATTGCTTGTGATTTTTGACATGTAACATATTCGTTACATCTTTGTCACAATGCTAGAGGAAGCTAATAGCATTGCAGCAACTACCACCACCATCACCGCCGGAGCACCGCAGTCTCCACCAACAGAAACATCACCATCATAAGAAGAAACAGGAGAAAGAAGAAGAAGATACAGAGTGAGACAAAGACCATGTGGAAAATGGGCAGCAGAAATAAAGGACCCACACCCGAGTATGGTTAGGTTCATTATTGATATGAAATTTTGCCAACATATTAACTTTTCTTCTTTTTCTTTGTATCTTTGCCCTCTAATCCTTAGATACCTTTTCATGTATGGTTTTGAGTTACTTTTAGATACTGTATTGCTATATTCATTTTGCTATAAGCACTAATCTTGGAGCTGCAACTGTTTTTAATTCATGCAACTGTTTTTATATTTACCCTCTTTCCTCTTTCATCGTTAGACATTCTAGCAACTATTTTTATATTTACCCTCTTTCCTCTTTAATCGTTAGTCATTCTAGCAAATATTTTTAATTCATGTTTTTTAAATGCGTTAAAGGATGGAAACTCTGATTGTTTTCCAGATGAACTCAATTTATTGTTGCAAAAGAGGTTCCTTTTCAAAATACAGATTTTTTCTTATAATTTGAAGGCAAATTATGCGACATACACAGTTGCTAGAATGACAAACCTCAGGTAATATCAATTTTACACATAATTTGGTTGATGTTAAATCCTTCAATAAATTTGTTTAAATAATTAAATCCTACACAAGTTTAATTCTTTTACTACAATCTTTACAGGGTGAGACAATGCTCGATGTTGTCAACTGTGTCACCCTTTTTCTGGTCCTACCATTAATTCCTAGGATCCATTTAATTATGAATTTTCTTCATTTTCCTAAGAAAATTATGCTTGCTTTCTATTTTTTTGTTATACTATGATGTAATGAGTAGTGGTTGATTTGCAAGTTCATTATATACTTTTTGTATTTATTTTTTAGAGATCTTGAGAGCCAAGGCTTGAAAGGGTTTATTTCTGATCAAATCAGTCTTTTATCAAATTTGGTAAGCCTGTAAGTATCATCAGTTATTCTATTTGGTCATTGAACAAGATTCTGTTGTTACATAGCTTTTGCATTGCTGAGATTTGTTTCTCTGTTGCAACAGAAAGTGTGTCAAGTCCATGAAGGGAGAGTTAGTTTTACATGGTTTCTGTGAGATTTTGGCAAATGATTTACATTTGGTTGGACTTTAAGTTTGGAGTTGCTTGTGAAGTAGGCACTTCTAAATTGGTTATGTTTTCAAAATGCATATTCTGATTATAGTTCCTTGTATGCTAAATTGCTAATATGTTAATATTTTGATATGAAAACCCATTTGTATGTAGGTTTGTTTTCTATGCAGCAATACTCTTCTATCAAGCATTTGGGAGAAACTACAAAAAATTGTAGCTACCATCTTATTTTATTTAAGAAATTTATTTGAACCTCTGACCTTGTGGGACCATGCCTTTAGATGTTAGAGTAGCAGTTGCATGAACAGTTTAAGCTTTGAGAGAAAGTGGTTATATGATGCTTTCTCTGTATCATCTTTAACACATTTTTTAGTCTTCTATAAGCTTATCCTACGCTTTCCCTGTAGGGAAATCTTCAAAACTCTCGCATCATGTTTACCCACTTTTGCAATGTGCTCCGTGATTGGAGAAGTAATTTGACTTGCCATTTTAATCCAACGTCTTACACTTCGGTACTAACCTTCAATTGGAGTTCGCATAAACCAGTGCATGTGTGTTGATTAATATAGAGTTGCAGTTATGGCTTTTGTGTGTGTGCATGTGTGTGTGTGTGTGTTTTTTTTTGATTATTTTTTTCAGGTTGTGCTCAAGGTATATACTTATCTTCTTACAAGGCCATATATTTATTCAGTTAGCTACTTAGTACCTTCAATTTGTCTTCTTATGAGGTCACACTGGTACTTTCTTGAGTATGGGCTCTAAAACAAAATAATATGATACAAAAATAAATCTTTGAGCACTTCAGTTAGTCTCTTTATCAATTTCACAAATTTACAACTTGGAATTTTAAGAGATGTTGTGGTTTGTTGCCTTGCAGAAGTAATGTCTCACTTGCATATATTTAATATCAATTCACAGTTTCAGCATTCTGTCAATGTAGGGATTTATCAAGCAACAAGTTTTCTGAACCCATACCAGATAGTTTAATTTCTTCAATCCCACAGCTTGTGTAAGTTGTATGCTTCTTTTGTCATTCAAAATCTACCACAGTTCTGGTCATTGTTTTGATAGAGAGAAGGATTCACATAGTTTCTGATCAAGTTTACAAGTTAGCTTATTTGTTTGAAAGAATACATTAATTTTTGTTCGTACAAAGTAATGGATTGAAAAAATTAGAAATGATGTCAATTACTTCATATTTCGATAACCCCCCTGATTATTCCTCTCTAGGTGTTAACAATATGCCATTTTTATTTCTTTCTTTATTGTTTATCTCATATCAATTTGTAATAATATCTACTTTCCAACTATGACCTCTTTATTTGCTTTAACTAGATAAGAGATACGAAGAAGGAAATAGGGATGAGAAGATAATTTATCGTTATAATTAATTTTCAATGAATCCTTACACATTTTTTTGGCACAAGTCAAACATAAAAAATTATTGAAGTTTCTTTTTAAATCCTTCTTTAATCAAATGTACCTTCTTCGCTCATGTCAGGTTGCTGAATGATAACTCATTGGATGGGAGAGTACCATAGGAACTTTATTCAATTGGTGTCCATGGTGGAGCTATTGAGTATGTGATACTTTGGTGATTGCTTTATTCATTTTAAGTTTGTTTCATTTTTCATGTACTGAGAAATCTCTACAATCTAAAAATATGTTGGATGTTGATTGCTTCTTTTTTTGATTTTTTTTTCAGTTAGTGCTCAGCGTATCTACTTATCTTCTTACAAGGCCATATATTTATTTAGTTAGCTACTTAGTACCTTCAATTTGTTGAGGTCATATTGGTACTTTCTTGAGTATGGGCTCTAAAACAAAATAGTATGATACAGAGACAAATCTTTTAGCACTTCAGTTAGTCTCTTACTTTTGCCTTTTATATCTCCTTCATTGCTTCTTTTGTCTTTTTAAGGTCCATTCTCTTTATTAATTTCTCAAATTTACAACTTGGAATTTTATTTAAAATGGTAAAGCTGGGGTGCAGATAAACAAGGGGTGTCTGTTTTTTTTATTCTTGTATCATTGGATGTTGTCTCTCACCCCCCCCCCCCCCCACCCACACACAAAAATAATAATAATTTGTCCTATCAATTTTAGCTATTTATTTTCCAAGAATTCTTGCCTTATTTTTCTCGTGAATGAAATTTAAACAACTTGATTTATTTGCATTGATACACCCCACCATGTTCCACTGTTCCTTTTCAGTGAATTGTTTTGATTTCTTATATTATGCTTAGAATCCTAATTTGCTGTTAATGTTTTTTTCTCATCATGTAATTAATGTCTTTTCCAGCACTGGCCGCAAAGAGAAACATATATCATAGGCAGAAGTCCTTGATAGCTCTTGAAATGGAGAGCCAACACGCAAAAAAGTTTATACCAACTTATACTTCAAACTAACAGTGTCCTCTTGAAAAGGATAATTTAAATTTTGATAGGCTTGAACTTGCCAACAGGGTGTAGAGGGGTGAATATGTTGATAAAAATTGCACAGAACATGACGGTGATGATTAGCCAAGCCACGCCACGCCACGCCACGCCACCACGACTTCAGAAAGATGTTACTTGAGGATTTGGCTTTGTTTCATAAATCTATATTGGAATGGGGTACTGAAAAACCACGTAACTGTATAATGCATTGAATCTCATTATATTCACGAATCAAGGAAACAAAGCAAATGTCCCAAAATATATAATGTATTATTATATTCATGTATGATAGAGTTGAAATCCATTATCTGTAGATTAAAAGTGGTTCCCGACTTTCATTAATGCGTTATCTACTTCAACTTCTGACACATCCTCATCTCCTTATCGTATATAATCCAGTTTAGCTGTGGTTTTTTTTTTTTGGCAAAAATACTGTAACATTCTAGAATTTTAATTGTTATATTAAATATTTATTGAATTATTTAAATATTTAATGGATGTGTTTATTGTTGAATAAATAATTGTTCAAATTTGAATTGATGTGCTTAATTATTTGTTAAATAAATAATTAAGGAAAATTAATTATTTTGCTAATTTAATTTAATTTAATAATTAAGATAGAGAATTTTGATTAATTCAATTACTATTCTTTTTATTGAAATTTGTAATTAAAAAGGATGTGTTGGTTGATTAAATAAAGTTTTAATTATATAGAAATTATAATTTTGGTGGTATTGATTTATGTGATGTAGTAATTTAAAAAATTGTTATTATGATTAATTTAATTAAATTAATGTGTGACAAATAACTTTGTTATAAAGGAGTTACTAAAATAACTTAAAGAAGTTTTAATTCAGTTTTGCCAAACAATGCCCAAGACCTATTAAGTATTTAATTTATTTGAGTTTTACCAAACAAGGTGTTAGGATTAATGGGTTATTTTGTTAGTGGTTAACCAAACAAGCCTTATGGCTTTTGATTTTAAAATTCACATAACTGATATCAATTATGTTTATAATTATATTATATAATTAATATATATAATATCTATATACGTTATTTGGTTAAGACGTATGTTAGAGAAGAGAGGTTAGAGAGAAGAAAGAAAACTCAGAGAAGAAGAAGAGAAGAGAGGAAGAAAGGCTAGAGAGTGGGAAGAAGGAGCTTGAGAATAGAAAGGATAGTCATCATCTTCTTCAAGGTATTACCCTATTCTTTTTAAGTTTTAAAAGTTTTAGTTTCTCTTCTCCTATTTCTTTGTAAAATTCTTGTGATAGGATAATTATTGATTTTTTGTGTGTTCATATGATAAACTAGTGTTGTAAAGTTATTTTCATAGGTTATATATAATTATAATCAATGTATTGTTGTTATGTATGAAGTTTGTGAAGAAAACCTTTTTACAGAGAGTTTTTGGTGATTATATATTGTTTAGTTAACATAGAAATTGAGGGTTAATTAGTTGTTTAGTTGATAAATTGACCATTTAATTTGATAGAGCATGTATAATTGTTGATAAAAACACTTTGAATTAGTGGTTTTGGTTGAAAAACAAAAGTTACAGTGTTGATTTTTATTGAAATATAAAAAAAATGAGTTTTAACCAAAAACAGTGAATTTGGGTGTGTTAATTTTGTTGTTTATGTTGTTGTATGAGTAGAATCATGTTTAGAGTTTTTGAAATATGTTTACATGAAATCTCTATATGATTTATGTGATAATTAGTCTGTTAGAAGCGAGCTTGTAGGCCAAAATTGGCTTTTTCTGTAATGTTGTCGAGGCTGTCTGCCGAGGTCTGCAATTCGGCGCCGCGTCGCGGACTTGCAGTACCTTTGTAGCGCCGCAGCGCGACCTTGTAGTCTTGATCTCCGCGCCGCAGCGCCATTCCCACGCCGCAATGCGACCCACAGTGTAAACTGTGGCGCCGCGGCGCGAGTTAGCAGAATGGTCTAACAGTGTACTTTTTGTACACGAAATTTTAAGAAAAGTTATGTGATAATAGTAGGACTGTAAAATGTTGATTTTAGTATTTCTATACTATGAATAATTATGTTATTAAGGATTAACTTGTGTTATAACTTGATTATTTGATTAAAAATCCAATTTTTACATGACGAACGTACTTAGTTATGTTCGTAAGATGGTAATGACTAATTATGTCATGATGACATATGTTTATAGGATATTGTGGTTTGATTTGTTCGGTTTAGCCCACGAACAAGGCAAGTTTTCTAAACTTTCTTTTTTTACATTGAGCAAGTTCTTTAACTCTACTTTTAGAATTGTGCAATCGCTTAAATTTTCTTTGAACAAGTTTTTCTAATCCTTTATCTTGTTGAACTAATTATGGTTTTCAATTCGATTATGATATAATGATGTAAGTTATTCTTGAGCAAGTTATTCTCATATTTAACTTGTTGTTTAACATGCAAATTTATATATTCTAATGTTGAACATTTTTATCGATCAAAGTGTTATGTATGCTTAGTATTCAATTCTAATTAGCCTTGGCTTAGTATTGTTCAAGCAAGGTGTTATAGTTATTCAAATTGTATGCTCTTAGATTATTCGTAAAGCATGACTTTAGTTTACTATGATTGATTAAATCACGATTATTCTATAATGAAATGTTCTTGGTTTCATTCAACTAATCCTTAGTTGATGTTCGTTGAAATCCAAATTACCCTGAAAGCTTATCCAAACCAAACTTCCTTTGGTGCAGACTTATACTCTAAATACTGAGATGAACAACCCTAATGTTATGATTAGGGGTTAACTTACGCGTAGCGTTAAATGTTTGTGCACAATACATGGTACGAAGGGCTGATCCCCCTAAGTACGAGGAGTCCTTATAGTCTTATGACTGTTAAATTTGGATTTGAAAGATTAGTCGCAACTGTGGACATAGTTCATGGTCTTATGACCCTCAGTTATATTTATTCCACATTTGGATTTCAGTTTCTGATTATTGATGATAGAGTACTATTCATTATTGATGAGCCTTTTATTGGCAGTTATTATTACTATACTCCTGTTGATTTCATATTGTATCCAGTGAACAATTGTTTTGCTCACTCTTGCATATTTTAAAACTCATTGCAGCTAAAGAAGAGAAGGTAGATGAACCTTCGTCTAGCAAAGGAAAGGGAAAAATGTGCAAGTGATGAAGACTTGTAATTTTACTTTGATTGAGATGTTAGATTTTTATTATGATGATCTTAGACTTGGTTTTAATGAAGTTTATTTAATTTTCGCATTTGAATGATTGTAATTAAAGGTTAGATAACCTGGGAGATTTTATTATGTAACCCTTTAATGGGAAAGGTTTTATTTATCCAGTTTTATTGTGATTGGGTAGTTAGATATGAATGTTTGATTAAGTGAACACCAGATCCTGTGGGAATGAAGTACCTGGATTTGGGGGTGTCACAAATACTAGAATGTCATACAAATTTGAGACAACAAAGAGCCTCACTTTCAAAAACTTCATGTAGGGTGGTTGCTTTTAGTGAAATGATTTTGCCAAGAAAATTGTTCAGAAAAAAGGTACCAATTATTGACAAGTAACTGTAACAAATGTTTTTTTTTCTTTCAAAAATACGATTCACTTACATAATGTCTTAAATAGAAAAAGGGAAGAGTATAAAATATTATTTGTCCACAAGTTGAGGTCACTTACTTTGCTATTAGCCTAAAAGCAATAGTCACATACTTAGAGTGTAATGCACAAACAAGTAAAATCTCAATACTACCCCCTACAATGTATATTCATTTGTTTTTTATGTAAAATTTAATCATCGGACAACAATCTACCATCTTCTGATTATATTTTAATTTATTAATTGTACGCACATATTTATTATTAAAAAATTAAATAATTCCACAGAAACGCGCGGGTTCGTATCTAGTATCTACTAAACAACAAACACATCAATTAAAAATATTTATTTAATTCAATAAATATTTGAAATTATAAATAATATTCTGGATTGTTACATTCTTCCCACCTTATAAGGATTCCGTCCTCGGAATCACCGAAACCCTACCTTCCTCAGTTTTTTTTATTTATCAAATCTCTTCGTTGAATAACTTCAACACATTACCTTAATATAGGTTTTATATTTCCTACTCCCTCTATTCTTCATAATAAATTCTTGTAAGCTTTATTTCATAACTTTTACTTGAACTCAATTATATTTTGAGTATTATATATTCTTTAACCCATTCATTTTCTTTTCTAAGGATCGTTATCATAAACACTTGGGATATTACATTCACCATTTCTTCTATGAATTTTGTACTCGAAATTTTATCTATTAATCTTTATTCATTCAATCTATCAAAATAGATTTTACGTTTATTCAGTCATTGGATTCTATAACCACTTTCTTTCCACAAAGATCTTTCTACAATTATTAAAATTTTTTATTAAAAATTTTACATTATTCTTTGATAACTCATCTCCTTCTCATTTCAAAATTTCTTTTCTTACTTATTCAATATATTCATCATTCAATGTCGCATTCTATGACTTACTTCTTTCTAAGGAATATCATCCTTACCACATTCGTTTTTTAGAATAGCAAGAATCTTCCACAATTGCTCAATAATTGGGAAGCAGTATGAATAACTCAAGAATTTAAAAGATTCCAAATCATGCTGAGGGGTCACAAGACCTTGAACTACATCCACGGGTATAAGTACTCTTTCAACTTAAACCTTAACAGTCATTAGACTATAGGGACTCCCGCACTTAGGGTGTTAAGCCCTTCGTACGATGTATTGTGCACAAACATCTAAACGCATCGCGTAAAAATAATTCCCCCATAATAGGGTTGTTCTTCTCAGTTTTTAGTGATGTAACTAAGGGTCACAAGACCACGAACTATGTCCACGGTTACAAGTAATCTTTCAACTTTAACCTTAATAGTAATACTGTAGGGACTCCCCGTACTTAGGGTGATCAACCCTTCGTACCATGTATTGTGCACAAACATCTAAATGCTTCCGCGTAATCCCCTATAAAAGGGTTGTTCATTTCAACTTTTCAACATCTGAATCCGCACCAAAACAATTTAGTTTGACATAACTTCTCAAGAAACGCTTGAATTTCATGAACATCTTCCAATATTCGTCTAGCTAAATCAAATAGCATAGACTTTTACAACAATTTGGACATCAATCGAAATATACATATATATATATATATTCTCATATCTTAAAGAAATCTCAAAAATCTTTTTATAGCGTCATGATTATGACGCTGTCATACTACATCTCACCATAGTGGGCTGACGATCATATGATCACATCCAACACCAAGTTCCATTACATTGATGACTCCATCGTTTATCATATCACCCGTTGCATATAGTTAAAATATATTTTGAAAATTTAAAAATCATTTTTTTATCTAGCCGAAATAAACAACATAGATATGCGAATAATAACACTGTTTTAAAAATTCTTTAGTTCACTAGTGTGATCCAACATTTTTTCAAAAATCAACAGTACAACCATCGGCACGAAGTCAATAAATCTCCAAAGTCTAGAATAGCTAGTAGATTTAGAATATCTAATTTTCTCCATCAATTTCAATCTTTATATTAAATATTCTTGTATTTCAATTTATAATCCTCCTATATCCCCAGTACAGTTCATCAAACTTACAGCACATTGGAAGTTCAGGAACTTGCCACAATAATATGAGTTTAAGAACTTATCCTAGTCAGACCATAGGCGTCCATTCGCTGAGGGATTCAAAACATACCATATTATTATGAGTCACAAACTTACCATATGCATTAGTTTTAAGAACTGAACCTAATCCTAATAATATCTGACCATTCTTAATAGTTTCTAACTATCAAATATACTGTGACGCCCCCCCAAATCCGGGTACTTGAAACCCGTACTTGGTGCTCCACGATAACATTCATTTAACTACTTAATGTATTAATTAAACAAAATTATTATATCAAAGTTATCTACCTTCCCAGTCTCGAGAACCTTTATGTCTTACATTACATGATAAATATTATATTATCTTACTACAAACAGTCATAACAACATAATTTAATCTACTCCTTCAGCTTTCCCTTCCCTTTGTCCTTGCTGGAACCTTCAGGACGTGCTAGCTTAGCTGAAAACATTTAAATTTAAAGCAAGAATGAGTATTTGAGTGCCCAACAAGTAATAGCAATGAATAAAGACTGTTTGAAAGATTTAAATGTTCTCTTTTGTCGACACTTCTACAATGAAGTAAATGTTGTGAAGTAAGCTGAAACAATACTGAACGACATATTGATTCTATTTCATTTTTGAAACTACGTACTGACTTATAAATTTGGAAACAGTTTAATAAACTATGAATTTTATTTTAATTTTTGAAAAGGTTAAACAGAACTTCATCTGAAAACCGTCATGTCTTACGGACACGGAGGGTGATCAGCCCGTTATGCCCTGTATTGATCAACACTACTTGTTTGAACGATAAATCGTTCAGCTGGGCATAAAAGTTTTCCCTGTTTGGGATGTTTATAATTAATCTGAAATCTGAATTATAATAATTCAACTGAGTAACAATAATATTCTATTCTGGTCAACAATATTTTTAAATAACATATACATATCCGAAAACTATTAGGTATGTGTCAACGTGTGATTAAATACAATCATTATACAAGTGAGGGCACTTGAATAATCTAACTTAACTATCTATCAACAGAGTATATATTAATCATACATTATTATGGCAATGGTAAACGAATAGGGTTTGATAACTGGCATGAATACTAATGTTGAAATACATGACCGATAACTGTAGAGTTTAATAACTTATATAACAGGAGTATAATTCGATAACTTACTTACATAGAATTATTGTATAAGTAAATACAAAGAGTAAGGATACTTGCATGATTTACTGCTTACACAACTTAGTTTTATCTTTTATGCTGAAACCTATCAACCTATCATTCATAAGATTATTCTCTTGATCAGAATAATTTATCATAACATATAACACTGCTATTTGCAGTCATCATATAGCTTAAACACATTGTCACATAGTTATAGCAGTCATTCTAACATAAATAATTACTTATCAGATCAATCTATATAAGTCTAGGTGAACTTCGGATTCATTTTGGTGTACCGACGGCTTTATCGGTTAATAATCGACTTTATATTTACTTACACTCTATTCTGTAACTTCAATACTTTATTAGATAAGTTAAATATTAATCATATTATTTTTCAAGGTATTATAATAATTTTTAAATAATTATTATAATTTATCATAATTTTTCAAACACTGAATTTTTTTAACTGATTTAAATACAGAATAATTCCATTACCATTAATATTTAAATAATATAAAAATATTAATGAAATACTTTACAAAATATTTATGTAACACCCCCTTCCCGAAAAGGAATGGGAGGTCACGTGCAAAGCACAACAAACCTCAAAATAAATAAACAGAGCACTAATAACTTCAAAATATTAATAATGATATCCATCAATGAAGTACTAAATATAATTCTCCAACTAGAATCAAAATAATCAAAACAAAAAAAAAATCAAAACAACCTAGATGGTCAAAGACAACTCTCTTATCACACTTGCCCTGAATCACCCTTGCAAACCTGCCGGAAGAAAAACACAGCATGAGTCAATTTCCCAGTACGGATACAGATAAACAAAAGATATACAACTGATATACGAAAATAACTGAGACAAAATACTGAACAAAGCCTCAAGTGCAAATACGAACGAAAATATAATATCCAAAGATCTGAATGGAATATATCTGAATCAACGTAATGAATATATTTGAATCAACGTAATTGATGAAACCAATAAAAGAATAAAGAAATAACGAACTGAAGTAACTAACTCAATGACTTTAACTGAACAGAAACCAACAAAACTAATCCAATAAAATAATAGGCTAAAACAAATGGCTGGAGTTATTTTATACCGAATGAGCTCAGAAATACACATTGCCACACAGGCAAGTCAAAATAATGTCACACAGGCAAGTCAAAATAATGCCACATAGGCAAATCACATATTGGACCGCGAATCCAAATGTATGCAAATCGGATAGGTGTGTTTGGCACAACATCACAAATCCACAGAACAGAAAACTAGGGTTAACCCATACGCCTCCCACAACAAAACACCAAATGGCCCACTTCCTCCGGAGCCCAAAATGGAGACGCCGTGGACTAATCACACTGCCATAGAAAGTGTCACGTCTCTCGTGCCAAGACGACGTGCCTGTGGTACCCCCACAGGTGGTTATAACTCAGGTATACTCTACGGTATATTCTAACAAAAATATCATGTCACAACACATGCGACATAATACCAACAAAAGGGTTCTATATGTACATGTTGAATCGAATCAAATTATAGTCACAAGGTTTCAAAAGGAAG
The DNA here is from genome assembly GCA_020205505.1 of Panax japonicus. NCBI lineage: Eukaryota > Viridiplantae > Streptophyta > Magnoliopsida > Apiales > Araliaceae > Panax > Panax japonicus. The sequence continues at coordinate 45,342,821 of CM035102.1, read as the reverse complement.
GTAGCAACATGTACCGCTCTACAATTATCAAAATAAATAATACTAAACATGATAACCCAATTCAAAGAGTACAAATGCGAGTCATACGTATCAACTCTAAAATGAAACTAATATATTTATTTCACAAGAAATAATTATGTGAAATCATAATAGAAATTGAAATAAGGAAACAAACGAACAAATCAAATTTAACAAAGGTATCGCTGAAAAAGTACGGAATCCGTACCTGATACTTCCAAACCATTTATAGCACATTCCACCAAATCTTACCATCAAATGTCAACGATATCAAATACGAAACGTCATTCACAACCTAAACATATTCACCTCAAATTAAAAACAATCCAAACTAATAATTCCCAAAAGGCTTAAATATGCTTTACTACCCTAAACTATAAGCCATATTCCACTTCGGTGATTCACCTTTCAATTTTGTCAATTAGATAATTAAACTATTAATTTTTTCCACTTCAGTCCAATTTAAGTTGTCACGTCATAAATTGATGATGTGGCACACTGACTAAGCAAACTAATGCCTATGTGTAATTAAAAAAATATTATTTTAATTATATTTTCTAAACATCAAGGATAAATAGGTCAAATCATAAATAATATAAATTATAAAATCATAAGATATATAAAATTAACAATAATAATCAAGCAAATTACAGGATAATTACATAAGAAACATAAATTAAACTTAATAAATTAACAATTAAACTAAACTAAACTAAATTAAACTAAAATATAATTAAACAAAACCGCCATCGTCGGAGATCAAGTGGAGATGCCATCGCCGGAGAACTCCAAACCAGATCCAAAACTGCCATCTTCAAACAAAATCGAAGCTCCTCCTCCATCACCATGTCCCCTCCTTCATCTTCTCTCTCCAAAATCACCACCACCATAACCAACAATTTCAACCATCACAACATAAAACCCTCATCAATTTTGTCGTACCTCATAAGCTCTGAATCGAAAACCTCCGCCGTCCATTACGCAGACATGCCATGGTTGTCGGCGAAAGAAAGAAATCAAAGGATAACAACACAAACCAATCTGAATATGCACACAATCTAAGATTTTGAAACTAATACGAGATCAGATCAAAAACAAAAATCACGGGAAGCCATATCGGTAAAAGAAACCCAATCAAAAACTAAACTAAGCAAATCAGAAAACAAAACATGAATCCTCGATCGGGAAGAAACCTTGATCAGCCGGACCAAGTCAAGATCAAAACCCAAAATCAAAACCACCGGAATAATAGGAATATGTAGAGGTTTTCGGCGACCAAATCAAAATAATATATAAAAAGCATAAATCTATTAACAGAAGAAATAGGTCCGAAGACCCCATCCCTGCAAAGCAGAGGACCCCAAAGCTGTAGCCAGTAAACCTATAGTAGATACCCAAAAATTGAAACAATACAAAACCTTAGATTTCACAACCATTAATCGTGATGGATCTCGGCGGCAACACAGAGAATGGGAGCGATGGACTGGAGGGAAGCCAGGACCACCTCGTTGTCAGAAACCTCCATTGAGAGCGATGGATTGGAGGGGGACTTCGGTTGAACTAGGGTTTGCGATTTGGGGCTTTTGTGTTCGATCGATCTATTGTTGATTATCTTCAGTTCTTCGCCCAAGTCTGGTTGTTCTAAGTTTTTTCTATCGAGAATTTGGGGAGAGATTTGATCGACGAATTTGATTTTAGAGTGTGTGATTATCAGTTTGTCTGATATGTTTTTTAGTTTAATTAGGGCTTTGACGATTTTGCCCATGCTAATAAAATAATTAGATTTTGTAATGAATAATAAATTATTTATTTGACACGTCAGCTAGTCAAAACCCCACTTCAATTAGCCACGTCAGCAATTTCTGACGTGGCGTATTCAATTTTGTCAATTAAAAAAATTGATAGTTTAATAACCTAATTGACAAAATTGAAAGGTGGATCACCGAAGTGGAATATGCCCTATAATTTAGGGTACTAATTCATATTTAAGCCTTCCCAAAATAATTTATAATCTATTTAATATACCTTTAATCATCGCCTTTTATCAATTATTAATACTCCAAAATTTATATTCCAAAAAAATAAAAAAACTCTTTAAATTCCATCCGTTCAATTTAAATAATTTAATAAGATTTTATTACAATCCAATCATTAAATCAATATACTATTAAATTTATTATTAAAACTTTATAAATATGTCCACAAAATTAATTAATTCAAATTAATATACATAACTTCAATTAATTTATTACTTCTGTTATAAAATTTCATGGCCAAAACTTTATTAACAACGTATAATAATAATAATAATAATAATAATAATAATAATAATAATAATAATAATAATAATAATAATAATAATAATAATAATAATAATAATAATAATAAAAATGAAAAACACACTTGTAGGCAATATGCAATCACGTGGTCTCTCTTTCTCTATATATATAAATAATAAAATTCCTAATACATGACATCAGCTTTTCCCTGCACCATATGACAACGATTTTTTTTATTATATATATATATATATTTTATAAACAAAACCGTACCTTATATATATATATATACACATATACCTGTCAATCAAACAGCTTATATATATACTAATATATATACCCTACTCCCATCACTGCTATTAAAACTTACCAAAAAAAAGAAGAAAAATCACAAGGTATAGTTTCCTCTTCTCCAAATTGCAGTGTAAAAGTATTTTCTCCTCTTTTTCCTTTACAGCCGCCGCTGTCTCTTCTTCTTTTCTTTCTGATTTGTAGCTCATGTATGATTAGGTTTTACTTATTTATATATCTTATTGTGTCTCCAAATTTTAATAGGATTTTAATATTACCCAAATATAAATTAGACCCAATTTGTATAAAAGCCCAAATTAATGTAGTCACATACTTATAATAGTCCACACAAATTAAATACAATTTGACCCAGACATAAGAAAAACCCAATTAAACTATGAATTTAAATATTATTATTATTATTATTATTATTATTATTATTTTATCGGGTATTACATCACCTACCCCTTAAAAAGGATTCCGTCCCCGGAATTAAAAGAATGGAACACACCAAATTTTTTAAAGAGATGCGGATACTCCGCTAGAATAGACTCCTCTATCTCCCAAGTAGCTTCTCGCTCCAAATAATTTTACCACAAGACTTAACAAAAGGAATTATCTTTCTCAATTTTAATTTAATCAGTTGTTTAATTATCTACTAAACGAATTTAATTTTTCAAACAAAACAAGAGAAGAAAAGAGGGAAACAAAATCATTTACCTTTTTCAATTTAAACACAACTGTATAAGATAAAATCAATTAATATTTAATTATTAATAAAAAAATATGGGTTATTTTATTTTTCACCCCTTAAAAATAATTCCGTCCTCGGAATTCAAATAAGCTAAAAAAATTAATTTAGTTACAACGTATCGCCACCATTTGTAACGATCAACGCGGGTAAGTCAGTCCACACAATTGTCCACGTACTCGTAAAAGATTCGTCAGCTACCGTGTCAAGCTTTGGTAAGGTTCTTCGCGTTAAATCACATGATCCACTGTTGGTGCAGCCCTTGTCAATTTTCTTGAGTTTAATTCTTGTAAACGTACCATTCGGAACATAATTCAAAAACACAAAATTTTCTTTTCATCTAAATACGATTCGAATACCCAAAATATTTAAAATTATTTTTAATTCGTAAAACATTTATGTTTCACACATGAAAAAGATTTAACAACTTATTTTTATTAAATTTTACATAAATTCACGCAAAACTCTAAAGACATCAAATAACCAAAACAACTATGCAATGAATAATACATTAATATTGAATTATTAATGAAAATTACCTTAAAATATTAAAAGTCATGATTTATAACTTTAAATATTTTTAAACCTCTTATTATAATTTAAAATAATTTTTATAATATAAAAATCATTTTTAACCCATTTATTTAATATATTTATTAAATAAATTTAATATCATTAATATTCAAATAAAAAGTAATATTAATGAAAAATATGTCAATTTATCAAAAGTTAATTTTTATAACTTAAAATAATTTTTAAAACTGATTTCATAATTTTTAGGAATTTATATCTATTTTAATGTATTTTTCGGAAATTATAAAACAAAAATAATTAAATCTGTCTCTAAAGGCTTTAGCTACAGTTTCTGTCGCGATAGGTGTTCTTGAGGCTCAAGAATACTGACAGTCAGTGTTCGTAGTGCTTACTTTGACCATCTGTAATTCTCAGTCTACACATGATTTGGACAATCTTAAGTATTGATCATGTAGTATTTATGTAATACTACATGAATCAAGCATTATCTAAGTCATACAAACACATAACATGAAGATCTAGCCTTGCAAAGTCATTGTCAGAACTTTCTGAGTTTTCCAGAAACCCAGTCAGCTTAAAGGTCCATTTTGAGGCTTAAATTTCTATAGATTCTGGTTATGGTTAATGGGTTCTAATGTTTCAGGGTTTTAGTCCACATGTCAACGTACAATTATCAATCACCAGGTCAACCTAACTACATCAAAATCATAAGGTAGCATCTGGTTAAACATTGTCAGAAAACATGTTCTTGAGTTTTCTGGGTTTCCCAGAAAACTGCATCCGTGATCGAGTTGGCTAGTTTGACCTTAAATAATTTTCATTCTGTTTGTTATCTAAGTGATTTAAGAGCATGAATATGTAGTATACATACAAGAGTATAATCTAGATACGTTAACACAAACAAAACATCAAACACATGCAAGATCTGGAACCACAAACTTCTTGTCAGACGCTGAAAATCAAATTCTGGGTTACCCAAAAATTTGAAAGTCAAGGTCGTGCAAGCTACTTTGACCATCCACTACTTACAATCTGTTGATTGTTTGAGTGATATAAAATCATGGATCTAGAGTATAACTAACAGGCTACAAACTAGATACAATAACATCAATAAAACAATTAAAACCTGACAGATATGAGCCTTGGAAAGTCTTGTCAGACACTGATTTTGAGTTTCTGGGCTGCCTAGAAACTCTTGGTCATGCTCGGTCAACTGAGTTTGACCATGAATAATTTCCATTCTGGACAAGATCTAAGCATGCTTTCAAGTTCAGAGCAAAGTTCTTACAACAAACTACAAGTCTAAAACGTCAAACATACAAAATTATTAACAGGCTCAGATCTATGGCCTCTGACTTATGCTTGTCAGACACAAAATTAGGGTTCATGGCAGTTTTGAAAAACATTATTTTAAGGCACTTTGAGGTTATAGATCTATAATGTAACATCAATAATCATCATATAACATCCTCTAGCATGCATCTAAACACTTAAACACAAAATTTATCCTAACATGTAAGATCAAATAGGGGTAGGGTTTTATACCTCTTTCTTGCCAAGCTTTGATCTTGCTCAACACAACTGATTTGGGTGTTCTAGAGAGTTGTTTAGGGACTGAATAACTTAAAGATTTCGTGGGTTTTTGAGAGAGAAGACTTGGTTAGTGAGAGATAGCAAATGAGCCTTTTTCTTTTGATTTTCTCTCTCTTTAAATCTTATAATTTGATTCAATGAATCCAATCTTGCAAGGTGTCAATTAAGATAGGATTTGGCTGAGATTTTAGAGCACATGAGATATCTAACATGGTGAGTTATGCCTTCTAGAAAATCTTTTTGCTTACAAGTTAAGTAAAAGGGTAATTTGGTCATTTTACACACTAAAGGGTATTTTGGTCTTTTCCACTTTAATTTTAAGGGTAGTTTGGTAATTTCAAATATTTCCTATAAATTTTAATCTTAAGATTTGCTAAATACCATTAGAGCTTGCTAATCACCAATTAGGGTTTAGAAATTCTCAAAAATCAAATTAAGGTTTCTAACTTAGTATTTAGGGGTTCTTGATAATTATTAGGGTTTCCCCTAATTAGATTCATAGTCACCAACATATCTCCTTGATCACAGATACTTGATTAACAATCAGTCTCAGTTTTCTTAGTTAGGGTTTGAATTAGGGTTTATCGATTTAACTTAGGATTTTCTAATACTCTTCTATATCTGATCAACATTAAACCATACATACATATAGTACATACATATCACATTGAAATATAATTATTATATATTAATATTATCATAATATCATCATTCCTTATTCATAATCCATGAATTAGGGTTCTGAACCATATCTGACTTAACTTTCATTATCCGTCAACTTAAAGATTTAAATTGACTATGCTGCTAAATCCATATCGTATATATTCTAAATATTATTTATATAAAAAAAATTTATTCATAAAAATATAGATATAATTATTCAAAAATTCTCGGGTCTTTACATATACACATGAGAAAAGAATCACCTTTTCACTATATATACATTGATAGCACGACACCGACACCGACATTCTAATGATTATCAATGTGATAAACTAAGTGCATGCACAAAATCTCCGCCCATACAAAGGTTTGTACAACTCAGCCATCACATGAGTCCTCAATTGAAATCCCACTAACTCTATCTTACTCTTGACTTGCTCTTAACTTGCCCAATACGAATTCCTCGTATCACATTATCTATAACTCCTCGTGAGTTTATCTCCTACTATATTATAGTACATTATGTTCATAGCATCAAGCCATATTTATTCAAACATTATAGACCATCTTTTTTTATAACTTAAACAGATAAAGTCGCGATCTTATTCTGTAATGACCCCAAAATTCATACAATTTAATTCTCGCCATCGGTCGTTAAAAAACATTCAACCTCTAATTTTACATCATTAAACGATAATACAACCATTGAAATTTGCGAAATAATTAAAATTTTCTATTACAAACTATGTAAAGTTCCCGAACCCGGATACTTGAAACCCGAACTCGGTACTTCACGATACCATTTCTATGAGCGGAATAATACTAGTAATAATAACAATAATATAAAACTTAAACTTAAATTTACATTTATCAGAGTCTAATCCCAAGTACGCAACCATTACTACATTCTTTAAATGATATATAATACATATCATTAACTTAATACAGTCTATATATTACAAATGATACCAATAACATATCCTGTTTGCTTTCCTTTTCACTTGATCTTGGCGGAACTTTCCAGTTCTTCACACTTAGCTGAAAACATTTAAATTAAGCAAGGATGAACATTTGAGTGCCCATCAAGTATATATATATATATATATATATATATATATATATATATATATATAAGTTGAAAGAATTTAAATATTTTCTTTATAATATTCTTCTACAACCGGTTAATAGTTGTGAAGTAATCTATACCAATAACAATAACATAACAACCCTCTTTCAAAATTTTGAAACTGTGTATTGTTTATACATGGGGTTTTTGTGACATACTATGAACATTGTTTTCATTTTCGAAAGGGTTTAAACAGAAATTCATCTGTAAACCGACCATTGCTTACGGGCACGGAGGGTGATCAGCCCCGTTGTACCCTGTATTGATCAATACTACATTGCTAGAACGATATTATCGTTCATCCTTTGTCCGCCGTAGCGCATAAAAATTTTCCCATGTTCGGGATGTTCATACCTGTCGAGTTTTCATTACAAAGGTCTTATCTTGTTCAACAATGATATATAATTCAACATATATGTATATCAAAGGTGTATCAACATGTGATTAAATACAATGATTATCCAAGTGGGGGCACTTGTATAATCATTTCTAGAAATTAACGAATAGAATATATAACTGAATTATCATATACTAACATGTTGATAATCAATGGGCGTATATAATATAGGTTTAACAATCTGTATAATAATATATAATTCTGAAACATTTTTACACTTGTCCATTGCATAAAGAAAATGTAAAGTTAGGATACTTGCCTGATGCGCTGCTTACAATTACGCAACTTAGATCTATCTGTTATACCGAAACCTATCATTAATAAGATCATTCTATCGATTAGAATCACATATCATAACACATAGTACTGCTTATTGCAGTCAGCACATAACATAATCACATTGTCATACATGTTCAACAATCATATTATCACAAACAAACATCAACTCATTCCTAATCACATTGTCACACAACCTTTATAACCATTGAATCACCAATAAACAGTTAACTAACTAAATTATCTAAGTCCAGATAAATTTCTGAAACATGTCGGTCTACCGACAACTTTATCGGGTAATTATCGAGTCTAAGACTCTAAATAGTTGTCCAATATCCATTTAGACTAATTAAATAACAGTCATATCATTTTTCATGACCTTATAATAATTATAAAATAATTATTACCATTTACCATAATTTTTGAAATATCAGAATCATTATTAAATGATTTAAATATCAATCAATTCTATTATCATTAACATTTAATCAAATATTAAACTATTAATGAAACCATTGCCAAAATATTAAAGTTATGTATAATAACTCAAAATATTCTTAGCGTATTAATATTACCCTTAAATAATTTTTAAAACAATTAAAATCATCTTTAAATACTTACCATTAATAATAAATTATTAATGCATTATCTATCAAAATATTAAAAGTCATTAATTATAACTTAAAATATTTTTAATTCATTTATATCCTTTTTAAATGATTTTTAAATAAATAAAACGATTTTTAAACTATTTATTTAATATAATTATTAAATAAACTTAATATCATTAATCATTAAATAAATATCATTAATATTAAATCATTAATGAAATTATCCTTTAAAAGTTATATTTTATAACTCAAAATATCATTAAACACTTTAAAATGATTTTTAAAATATTAAAATCATTTTTAAACAAATTATTTAATATAATAACTAAATAACTTTAATATCATTATTACTCATTAATTAATAAAATTAACCATTAAATATTAAAAGTTATATTTTATAACTTAAAATATTTTTATAACACTTAAATCATTTTTATATAATTTTTAAATCATTAATACTATTTTCCATAATTTATTTAATATATTTATTAAATAACTTAAACATCATTAATATTAATTAATTAATAAAATTTCATCACAAAATAATAAAATTCATCAAAAATGACTTCAAATATTTTCTAACACAATAATATAATTTTTCATGAATTAAAACTATTTTTAAATAATTTATCTAATATTTTAATTAAATAAATAAATACTATTTATATTCTAAAAATATTAAATATTTTCGAAATATACCCAAAATAATTAAAAACTATTTTTCAGACTTTAAAATAATTTTTAATAATTTATTTTGTATTTTTAATAATTAAAAACTAATTAATACTAATTATTTAATAAGAATAATTAATTTTCGAAATTATATGTCGCTAAAGGGCTATAGCGACACTTTCTGTCGCTATAGGTGTTCTTGAGGATTTCCAGAAACATATAACAGTGTGCTAGGGGGGTGGTTTGACCGGGTATATCTCTTAGGATAATGCCTTTCTGGGCTTGCAATTGATTTCATGTTATAGTATTCATGTAATAATACAAGTACATAACAAGTTTCGTGGCTGAACAACATCAGATCAGAGAGATTTAAGCTCTCCAAAAACTTGACAACGCTGTTCTTCAACATTCTGGGTTTAACAGATTTCGAGGTACCTACTTTGAGTCCTTATAACTTGATGATCGTGTAATGTTTATGTAATATATCAATTACAGTTTGTAGACAACATGTAGGACTACAATTAAAAAGCATCTTAACACAAAAACATCAAAACATCAACAAGATCTGGCCGGTCAAAACATGTCAGAATTTTACTCCTAAAATTTCTAGGTTTTTTCCCAGAAAGTGAAATCATGGCCGATCGGCCTACTTTGACCAAAACTCACACTCATCCTGTTGATTATTAACATGATCTAACGCTATAAACATAATATACATATGTTAAGCTATACATTGATTACAAAAACACCATCAAACAAAATCAAATCAGTCAGATCTGGGCTATTGAAAAAGCTGTCAGACAAGATTTTTAGGTTCTGGGCTGCCCAGAATTTCGTGCAGTCAATGTCGGTCAATGGGTTTTGACCTTAAATAACTTTGATTCCAGACATCAAATAGCTATTCTACCAATTGCATCTTAAAGACCATATACCAGGCTACATATTGAAGCTTAAAAACAACAAAAACAACAAACGAACAAGAATATGTGGCTCCTGACATTAGCTTGTCAGACCACAGAAAATGTTCTTGGACAGTTTTTGAAAAACACTAAATTAAAGCTCTTTGATGCTATGGATCCATGATGGATCAACATATATCAACTAAAAACATATTTTAACACTTGATTAAACATAAAAACACAAAATTTTTCTTAGCAACTTGGATTAAAAATGAAATTTGATTTATACCTTTCTAGCTTCCAATTCTTGATTTAATCCTCCAATATGTTATTGGTTGTCCTAGGGCTGATTATATGACTGATCTACTATAATATTTCGGAGGTTTAGGTTAGAGAGAGAGTTGGTGAGAGCAACAATAAAAATGAGCAATTATTATGATTTTTCTCTCTCTAAATCTCTTATATATTGCTAGATTCATGTAAGATCTGATGTTGGCTGTCAAATGGAGATTAAGTTGGCTGGTAAAAATGTTCCCAAGTCAAGATAGTGGTTGAACAACTAAAGATATTGCCAACTTTGCAAGTTAGCTTACTAAAACAATCAAAAGGGCTTTTTGGACAATTTCTTATATTTCTAGAATTTGCCATTTAATGAAACCCTTAGGGTTTAGAGTTTGTTTAGGGTTTAGGGTTTGAGCCAATTTTAGCAAAAGTCTAGAATTCCAAATTTAGGATTTAACAACTAGGGTTAGAAAATGAAATAACATAATTTTAGTTTCTAAAATTTTGAAAATAATAACTTTGTTAATTAAAGTAATTTTGTAATTATCTAATACATGAACATTAGGGTTTATTACCCTTAATCACCATTAACTTTTGCTAATAAAGAAATTAGGGTTAGAATTTTGATAATTAGGGTTTCTAAAAATTGCAATTAGGGTTTCTAGATTTTAGGATTTTAATTTACCAATTAAGTTTACTTTAATTAACAATTAATGTTCATCACACGTGTTATTAATCACAGTAACACAATTTCTGATTGATCAATACTACATTGCTAGAACGATATTATCGTTCATCCTTTGTCCGCCGTAGCGCATTAAAATTTTCCCATGTTCGGGATGTTCATACCTGTCGGGTTTTCATTACAAAGGTCTTATCTTGTTCAACAATGATATATAATTCAACATATATGTATATCAAAGGTGTATCAACATGTGATTAAATACAATGATTATCCAAGTGGGGGCACTTGTATAATCATTTCTAGAAATTAACGAATAGAATATATAACTGAATTATCATATACTAACATGTTGATAATCAATGGGCGTATATAATATAGGTTTAACAATCTGTATAATAATATATAATTCTGAAACATTTTTACACTTGTCCATTGCATAAAGAAAATGTAAAGTTAGGATACTTGCCTGATGCGCTGCTTACAATTACGCAACTTAGATCTATCTGTTATACCGAAACCTATCATTAATAAGATCATTCTATCGATTAGAATCACATATCATAACACATAGTACTGCTTATTGCAGTCAGCACATAACATAATCACATTGTCATACATGTTCAACAATCATATTATCACAAACAAACATCAACTCATTCCTAATCACATTGTCACACAACCTTTATAACCATTGAATCACCAATAAACAGTTAACTAACTAAATTATCTAAGTCCAGATAAATTTCTGAAACATGTCGGTCTACCGACAACTTTATCGGGTAATTATCGAGTCTAAGACTCTAAACAGTTGTCCAATATCCATTTAGACTAATTAAATAACAGTCATATCATTTTTCATGACCTTATAATAATTATAAAATAATTATTACCATTTACCATAATTTTTGAAATATCAGAATCATTATTAAATGATTTAAATATCAATCAATTCTATTATCATTAACATTTAATCAAATATTAAACTATTAATGAAACCATTGCCAAAATATTAAAGTTATGTATAATAACTCAAAATATTCTTAGCGTATTAATATTACCCTTAAATGATTTTTAAAACAATTAAAATCATCTTTAAATACTTACCATTAATAATAAATTATTAATGCATTATCTATCAAAATATTAAAAGTCATTAATTATAAATTAAAATATTTTTAATTCATTTATATCCTTTTTAAATAATTTTTAAATAAATAAAACGATTTTTAAACTATTTATTTAATATAATTATTAAATAAACTTAATATCATTAATCATTAAATAAATATTATTAATATTAAATCATTAATGAAATTATCCTTTAAAAGTTATATTTTATAACTCAAAATATCATTAAACACTTTGAAATGATTTTTAAAATATTAAAATCATTTTTAAACAAATTATTTAATATAATAACTAAATAACTTTAATATCATTATTACTCATTAATTAATGAAATTAACCATTAAATATTAAAAGTTATATTTTATAACTTAAAATATTTTTATAACACTTAAATCATTTTTATATAATTTTTAAATCATTAATACTATTTTCCATAATTTATTTAATATATTTATTAAATAACTTAAACATCATTAATATTAATTAATTAATAAAATTTCATCACAAAATAATAAAATTCATCAAAAATGACTTCAAATATTTTCTAACACAATAATATAATTTTTCATGATTTTTCATGAATTAAAACTATTTTTAAATAATTAATCTAATATTTTAATTAAATAAATAAATACAATTTATATTCAAAAAATATTAAATATTTTCGAAATATACCCAAAATAATTAAAAACTATTTTTTAGACTTTAAAATAATTTTTAATAATTTATTTTATATTTTTAATAATTAAAAACTAATTATTTAATAAAAATAATTAATTTTCGAAATTATATGTCGCTAAAGGGCTATAGCGACACTTTCTGTCGCTATAGGTGTTCTTGAGGATTTCCAGAAACATATAACAGTGTGCTAGGGGGGTGGTTTGACCGGGTATATCTCTTAGGATAATGCCTTTCTGGGCTTGCAATTGATTTCATGTTGTAGTATTCATGTAATAATACAAGTACATAACAAGTTTTGTGGCTGAACAACATCAGATCAGAGAGATTTAAGCTCTCCAAAAACTTGACAACGCTGTTCTTCAACATTCTGGGTTTAACAGATTTCGAGGTACCTACTTTGAGTCCTTATAACTTGATGATCGTGTAACGTTTATGTGATATATCAATTACAGTTTGTAGACAACATGTAGGACTACAATTAAAAAGCATCTTAACACAAAAACATCAAAACATCAACAAGATCTGGCCGGTCAAAACATGTCAGAATTTTACTCCTAAAATTTCTAGGTTTTTTCCCAGAAAGTGAAATCATGGCCGATCGGCCTACTTTGACCAAAACTCACACTCATCCTGTTGATTATTAACATGATCTAACGCTATAAACATAATATACATATGTTAAGCTATACATTGATTACAAAAACACCATCAAACAAAATCAAATCAGTCAGATCTGGGCTATTCAAAAAGCTGTCAGACAAGATTTTTAGGTTCTGGTCTGCCCAGAATTTCGTGCAGTCAATGTCGGTCAATGGGTTTTGACCTTAAATAACTTTGATTCCAGACATCAAATAGCTATTCTACCAATTGCATCTTAAAGACCATATACCAGGCTACATATTGAAGCTTAAAAACAACACAAACAACAAACGAACAAGAATATGTGGCTCCTGACATTAGCTTGTCAGACCACAGAAAATGTTCTTGGACAGTTTTTGAAAAACACTAAATTAAAGCTCTTTGATGCTATGGATCCATGATGGATCAACATATATCAACTAAAAACATATTTTAACACTTGATTAAACATAAAAACACAAAATTTTTCTTAGCAACTTGGATTAAAAATGAAATTTGATTTATACCTTTCTAGCTTCCAATTCTTGATTTAATCCTCCAATATGTTATTGGTTGTCCTAGGGCTGATTATATGACTGATCTACTATAATATTTCGGAGGTTTAGGTTAGAGAGAGTTGGTGAGAGCAACAATAAAAATGAGCAATTATTATGATTTTTCTCTCTCTAAATCTCTTATATATTGCTAGATTCATGTAAGATCTGATGTTGGCTGTCAAATGGAGATTAAGTTGGCTGGTAAAAATGTTCCCAAGTCAAGATAGTGGTTGAACAACTAAAGATATTGCCAACTTTGCAAGTTAGCTTACTAAAACAATCAAAAGGGCATTTTGGACAATTCCTTATATTTCTAGAATTTGCCATTTAATGAAACCCTTAGGGTTTAGAGTTTGTTTAGGGTTTAGGGTTTGAGCCAATTTTAGCAAAAGTCTAGAATTCCAAATTTAGGATTTAGCAACTAGGGTTAGAAAATGAAATAACATAATTTTAGTTTCTAAAATTTTGAAAATAATAACTTTGTTAATTAAAGTAAGTTTGTAATTATCTAATACATGAACATTAGGGTTTATTACCCTTAATCACCATTAACTTTTGCTAATAAAGAAATTAGGGTTAGAATTTTGATAATTAGGGTTTCTAAAAATTGCAATTAGGGTTTCTAGATTTTAGGATTTTAATTTACCAATTAAGTTTACTTTAATTAACAATTAAAGTTAATCACACGTGTTATTAATCACAGTAACATAATTTCTGACATATAAAATTATATGGTTTAGGTTTTCAATTAGAGTTTCTAATTATTGGAAATTAGGGTTTTCACAGAAACTAGGGTTTACCCTATTAGTATTAGGGTTTAAAAATTAAACACCATAATTAACCAATCATCTACAGTACGTACATACAGTACATATTTATAGCACTGAAAAATTAAAATATAATTAATATTATTTTATTTTTTTTCTCATACTTTGACAATAATTCAAAAATTAGGGTTTATCAGTAACATTAAAATTGTTTCATCAAAATTGATACTCACATTAACCTTACACACATAGCATACATAATTATAACATTGACGAATAATAATATAATATTATTATTCTCATTCCTTGATCAAAACCAGAAATTAGGGTTTGGATTCCATATCTGATTTATCTGTCATAATTAACATTATAAATTAAGTTAAAATAATTAACTTAATAATTTGCACAAAATTCATATAATAAAATAATTATTATAATTATTCTAAAATCATTTCATAGATTATTTAAATAATATATAATTTTATTTTCATAGAAAATAATTAATAAAAGCATTTCCAATAAGGAATTAATTAGTATAAAAATTAATTGATAATAATCAATGATTCTAAAATAAATTTACTTATAAATATTCATGTAATAAATATATTTTTATTTACCACATAAATACATATACACATAATCTTGTACAAATCCTCATCCTTAAAATAAAAAAAAAATTATACGCAAAATTTCTTATTTATTTATATAAAAAATATCGGGTTGTCACAAACTATCCTCGTTCCCAAAACCTTCAACCTTTACATCTAAATATCTCAGAATTATTTTAATACTACAATAGTTTACATTGCAAAACGATATTATAGTTCAACATAATACATTATTCGGAACCTTAAACATGGTTCAAATAATAATAACACAACCAAAGTGTATAAATCTTCAAGTATCACATCTGATTCATGTCTTTCAAGTAACACATAACTTTACCTTGAATCTTGGACCTGCAAAACTGGTTATTTGCAAGGTTGAGCTCGACAACCCAACAAAATCTAACAGTTTTCATGCATCACATAACACATAATAACATGCTCAACGTATAACATACATGCTGCAGTTCATATAACAAGTATAAAGATTGAGTTCCTTACTCAATCAACATGTTTAATCAATCAACGTAGTCATAAATAGACTTTAACTTTTCATACTTTTAACATATATATAACACATCATGCTCTTTGTAATAAAGATTTAAAATAGTTAATCATCAAGTTCAAATAGCAAATAAGAACTGAAAGACTTGGCTGATCCATAGTTTATGAACTACTACTTAACTGCTTAACACTTATCTGCACTTCGTATATTCCTACACAGTTATATAATCATGGATTCACATCCATTAGTCATATATTTCATACATTCTTAATATAATAGTAACATTACTTTGTTTCCTAACTAGGTTTGTAAAACCTTCATTTCACTTTCTCATCATACTCTTAGAATAGCTAGGCATGTATAAGTATACCTTAACCATCCGTACTTGACATCAAATAGGTTGTGATCTATTTTCAAGTTCACATTCAAATTAATTAGCTCCATAATGATTTATTTCAATCAATAAGGCTTAACAACTTTCTTTAACAAGATTTGAAGGTATAAGCTTTTAAACCATATATTGGTACTAATAAGCCCTAATAGTATGCTCACATATATCTATCTCATTTACATAGACATAACATAGTTCATACTATTAAAACATGCTTAAATAACTTATGTCATGCTTGACTAGTTGAGTGAACATATCCTTCATGTTTTAATACTTAGTTTACAAAAGATAATGGAGTTTGTCTTTGAAATCATTTTATCATGAATGATGTAGTATAGCACATATAAAACAAATTTTAAAACTCTTATCATAAGTAACTAAGTCATGATAACATCTTCTCAAGTTCAAAACCTACCTCATGTAGCATTCATGCACCTTAGTTCTATTATATCAAGTTTCTCTTGAAAGTTTTTCTAACACAAGGTCTAACAAGTTTTTATCATGAACAAGACACTATAAACACCATATCATGCTCATTTATATTTGAACTCAATCATGTATATAAACCACTAAGTTCAGAAATTATAGAACATAAGTTCCCACATGGTTTGTTTTTTTTTTTCAAAATCTTTAAGTTTCTTTTCAAAACACATACTAATTCATGCCAATGCTTTCTATTATGAGCAAAGAAATTATATATGTCATCTATAATATCATGCATTTTTATGTTACATCACTTAGAATAACATATTCCATCGTCGGGAGCACTATACTTGCGTATGTGCTCTTTCGACGCCCTCCGATCGCCTCTAAATACGTAACAGTCACAAAATTGATGATTTTGACCCTTCCTAAAGACCTCAAATTATAAAACTTAAAGAACAAACGTTGTAGGTCTATTCACCCTCGTTCCAGATCATCTTGAATCACCTCAATCGGAGTTCGTATCAAAAAGGTATGGCTGTTTTAGTAAAACATGTCCTGTCAAATTTTTTTTCCAAAATTTGGCTAGACAGACTACCCCTGTCGGGGCGGGGGTTTTTGTACTAGGGGGCCCACTGGGGCAGGGGTCCCTTCTGCTAGCTCGCGAATTGTGATCCCGAACACTACAGAAAGCCCAATTAAGCCTACAAACTCATTTCTAACAACCATATCAACCTACCCAAGGTGTAATATATTTACAGAACCATAAAGTAATGTTTCTAACAAGTTTCTAACCACATAAACAACATAAACATCAAAGATTACAATATTTAATTTCATTATTTCTCTTATTATCTCTTCTTTTGACATTCATAGCGAAATTCTTCACTATGAATTCGTTTTACATCCGTTTTGACTCGTTCAACTTGGGTTGTTTTCATTTTTCAACATACTAACAATATCTAGCACCAATTTCAGATTCTATTCATGAACTAACTAATAATTTTGACTCCAAAATAAGTCGTATCATATATATAACCAAAAACTAAATTTCTTCTTTTAAAATATAATCACATGAACCTAATTATTGAAAACTCAATTATAGAACAAATTATACATATCTAAGAATATGTATAATCCAATTTCTTGACAAATCCTCCACCAAAATTTATTTATAAAGAAAAACTCAAGTAATCAAAAACTAGAGTTTTAGGGCTAGGTTAAGGCTTTGTTTGGTAAAACCAAATTAAAACTCTTTTAATCTATTTTCATAAGTCATATTTATTGTCACACTTTATTTAAATAAATTCCCATATTCAAATTAAATTAAATCTAATAACAATTTATTAAATCTATTTACCACATAAACCAATATAATAAAATTATAATTTTCATTATATTTATAATTTTATTCAATAAATTAACACATCACTTTAATTACAAAAAATCAAATTAAATAACATTATAACAAACCATATAATCCTTAATAACTCTCTAATTTAGTTATTAAGTTAAATTAGAGTATTATCTCATAAATTTAATTCATCAATCTTTTATCTTAATTAAGTTAATTTCTATAACTCATGAATTATTTACTTACTAATAAATAATTCAACAAATATCTACTAAACAACAAACACATCAATTAAAAATATTTATTTAATTCAATAAATTTTTAAAATTATAAATAAAATTCTGGATTGTTACAATGTTACTACATATAAAAATAAATTTATGTCGATATTAGATACCGACATACATAGATAAATAGGATAAAAAGATGTAAAGAAATGACCCACATATTAGTGTTCTATTTCACTTAAAGTTTTATGTTAGTCACAATCCATATTCGAACATAAAATAAGTCCTTGCATATAAATTATTCCCCATATAGTTGAACCAAATTTAAAGACGAGAAATAAGCTTAAACCAAAACTCATGCTCCATTTTAAAATCATCAAATCTGCCAGGCTATTTAAGCATAATACATCCTTTTCAACATGCCATTTTGATAGAGAAACTAATAAGGTTTCGCAATGACACAAAGACACAAAGAAAGACGGGAAACATATTCATCAAATTGCAAAAAATCCACAAAATCCAATAGAAGCCCTGATATTCATTTACCCATCATTCATTCTTTCTTATTGCCCAAAAAGGATAAAAATACTACAAAATTACAACTGGTAAAAAAGTATCAACAAAGCAACAATCATATTAAGGTCGATTTAATCAATTATTAAGGCAATTTCCAACAAATATTTTCTTTTTATAAACAAATTATATGGCCTGATTAAGTCCATTTAAAGTCGGCTTTTAATAAAAAGTATGGGTTCTAGCACATAACATTATATAGGTTCAATAAAAAACTATGGGTTTTAGCACATATATGTATTAAAGCTAAATAACATTAATACTTAGAAGAACAGAGGAAAAATTTGTGTGCCAAATCAACTGAATAAATTTCAAATCGCAAAAGGAAAAGAAGTCATCTGAGGTCAAGCCCTTACCGAATCGAAGTGTGGAACAAGGAGATCGAACTGATGAGATGAAGGAGATCAAAGTGAGGGCTTGAGGGGGATCGAATTGAGATTTTAAGGGCTTCAATTTTCTTGAAGCTCAAGTTGGAGAAGAAACTCTGGGCTTCGAAGATTCGGTAAGGGCTTCGATTTTATGTTTTACAGCAATCGATTTTCTGGAGATTTGGAGAAAGGCTCGTGAGGAGAGAGAATGAAAAGGAACTAGTTTGCTCTCAGTCCTCTAACATCACTGAGTGAGGAGAGAGAATGAAAAACACGGAGCCTTTTAAATAGTAATGCTCTTTAAGGAATATTGCTATTTAAGAGTCATGCTCTTGAATGGGGTTGTGTGTGTGTGTGTGTGTGTATATATATATATATATATATATATATATATATATATATATATATATATATATATATATATATATATATACACGGTCCCCTTATCCAACAAATTTTAAATAGTCAACAAAAAGTGAACCGGCTATAGCGACGATTCGAACCATCGCCATAGGTATGTCGTCAGCTTTGTATGCTATAGCGATGGAAAAAATCATCGTTATAGCCGGTTCATTTTTGGTTCACTGTTTAAGGTTCGTTGGAGAAGAGAACCGTATATATATATATATATATATATATATATAAATGCTTGGCTTTCTCATTTTTCCTAATACAAACTATGCACTTTTTGCTACTCTTTTCGGCCCTCAAAACCTAGCTTAGTTTGTCTTATTTTGAATTTTAAAATTACGAATTTAGTATATTTATTTATATAGTTTCTTATGGTTACAATTTTTCCATCTATATTTATAAGAAAATAAGTACAAATTTTGATTACAAAAATGATGAATTTGACTGATTAAGTCAAACCAAGCCAATTTTTGCTAGACGGTGGGAGTAATACAAATTATGCATTCCTTTGTCATCTTCAAAAATCAACATCATAAAAGGATTAACATTATAAATGGGACTAGCGATAACTACAACTTTTTTGCTCAAACAGTATAATTGTCTAAAGTCAAAGTAAGAATTATTTTCAAATTCAGTCTTGCTATGTTTTACAAAAGTTTTCTGCAAATTTATAATTGTGTATGTAGACACCCGAAATTGTGGACTTGTTCTCTAACCTTGACACGAGGGAAAAAATGTCATTTAACTCCAATGCCAATATATTCGAGCAAAGATCGTAAGTGAGGAGCGAGTACATAAAGCCACCTCAATAATTCTACAACAATAGATTACTCAAGTGCGAGTTAAGAACAAACTTATAAAGCTATCACAACAATTCCCAAGAAGCAGACTACTTAGGGCAAGATGGCTGACTAGTTGGCATATTCAAGAAAGATACTTTTATGTTTTTTTTCTCCATCTTCCTAGACTCAAAATTAATTAAGCCCAATGTCATTGCATATTAAATCTCAACAACAAGTATTTAAAGCTCCCACAAAGGCCTCCAAACAACCGACTACACAAAGCAAGGCGAATGACTAGCCCACATCTACTAAGGGAAGGTTTTCCCCCTTTTTTCTCTATCTTCTCGAACTTAGAATTGGACAAATCTTCTATCATTGCGAAGCACTCAGAAAGAACTTTTTGGAATGGTAGGAAACACCTTCTAACTCCTCTCGGATTAAAAGTTGTGGACTTTCCAGCGCGTAAGACGAAAAACCAACTTCGCGACCCAAAAACCGAGTAAGTGGGGCGCACCCCATGCCAACTGTAGGTATACTTGCTGTGATGCCCCCAAATCCGTGCTATCAATATGTATATGATGAGAAGGTGAATCTTTTCTCATGTATATGCTTGATAGGTAGAGAACGATAAGGTAGGTGCGAGTTCTTGAAACTCATACTTATGGTAGGTTCGTGACTCATAATGATATGGTATGTTTTTGAACTTCTCAGCGAATGGACGCCTATGGTTTGACTGAGATAGTTTTTAAACTCATATTATTATGGAAAGTTCCTGAACTCATAATGTGTGGTAAGTTGATGGATTGTACTAAGGTATAGGGATGTGTAGACTGAAAATGAGTTATTTTCAGTAGACTTAGCATTGAAGGTGATAGAGAAGATTAAGTATTGTCGTAAGTAAGATAATGATGGAAGATGGAGAATAAGATATTCCAAGTCATTTAGATATACTAAATTTTGAAGTTTCTTGAAATCGTACTGATGTACGCGTTTTGAAAATGAAAGAATTGGTTCAATTTTTAGAACCAATGAATTTTAAAAGAACTATTCTTGGTATGTCTATGCTAATTGTTTTGGCTAGACATAATTGATTTGAAATATCAAAAAGAATTTTATATCATCAGGGCATTTGATGCAAAGATGGTATAAGGATGGAGTTATTAATGTAATTAAACCTAGTGTTGGATGTGATCTTAGGATCAACAACCCCCTATGGTATGATGTATAATGACGAAGTCATAAACTAACAAAGTCCTCAACGTACTGTGAAAAGTACGGTATCATGACGTCATAAACGTTTTGATGTATTGCGAAAGGAATTTAAAGAAGTAGTCGATGTTAATTGATTTGACTAGATGAATGTTTCAAGTTGATGTCCAATTTATTAGTATGGTCGAAGCTATTTGATTTGGCTAAGACAAATGGTATGTCATGTTATAAGAAAACTGAGCTTTCTTTGAAGAGTTATGCCGTACCAAATTATTTTGGCGAGGAATCTAATAATTAAGTCTGAGGTGAACATAGCCTGAAATGGGGTTATACGATGGGTTGATCGCCTACGTATGGAAGATGTAGTTTTCTTTCTTGGTGATTGTAAACTGACCGTGATAGAAGGGTTTACGGCGAAATGTTGTTAAACCTAGTAAGAGTTCATGGTCGATTTGACCCCTCAGTAAAAGTATGAAATGTTTTAAAGGAATCTTTATATTCCTATTTATTCCTTTCACTTCATGATTCTTGATAAGTTATGAAGGTTAGGGAATGTTTGAAAGATAAGAACTTCTTTGAAGAGAAGTTAAGAAGAAGAGTAAGCTAAAATTTCGAGGACGAAATTCTGTGAAGAAGGGGTGAATGTGATGACCCGGGAATGGATATGGTTTTAGAAATTCTGAGGACAGAATTTTTATAAAGAGGGAAGAATGTGACAACCCGAAAAATTAGATTGTCCAGAATTTAAGTTTAAAGAATTAGTTATTAATAAAAGGAATTTTTATTAATAATATTCTGTGCTATGTGTTTATTAATTGTTCTAGAACCTAGGATGATTATTAATCGAGAGGATTCTGACTATGAGCTAGACTGAACGATTAAGAATTTTAAAGACTGAAAATAAAATTTTTTCCAGGAAAACAATTATTTCTGGGGAAAAAGACGAAATAGGCACTATTCATCCGATAAAACCCTAAGGATTAGGGTTTGAATAACCTAAGCCTTTCCGAGAGTTCGGTATGTCGAAATAAAATTCTGTTAAAAGATTTGATGATAAAATATCGTGAAAAGTTAAGTAAGCCAATAAAAGTTTTTCTCAAAAAACGTGCAGAAATCGGACGAAAGAAAAACGACAAAAAGTACTGATATGTACTTTTCATTCGTTTAGCTACATTAGGGGAAAACGTGAAGGAAAATGCTTAATGCTAAAAAGTGTTTTTCAGTTTTTCGAAGATCCGAAGAATACGTAAAGGAAAGACGAAATATCCAAAAAATATTTGGATTCCGAGAATCGTAGTTTTCGAACTGTCGAACGAATTCTGTAAGATAAAAGCACAAAACTTTCAAGGGAAGCTTCATGAATAGTAAGGAGGTGGAGTAAGGAGGTGTGAATAATAGATTCGGGGGTGAAATGACTATTTTGTCCCTAGCCTTGGTTTTCTATAAAAGGAAGCCTTAGTTCATTTGTTTAGGATTTTAAAAATCCTACAATACTTGAGAGAGAGAGAGAGAGGTCGGATGAAAAGGAGGAGGAGGAAAAACTTGCTCGTGTGCAAACTATGTCTGATGGAAGAGATTAAAGGAGAAAGGTAATCCGAAACCTAGTCTCCTATAATTTTTCTTTAAGTTTTCTATGTTCAAAACATAACTTAATGAGAATAAGAAGTAAAAGAAGTTAGGAATGGTTTCATATGGTTGAAATCTCGAGAAAATGAAGAAATAAGAATTAGAAATTTATTTTATAAATTTCTTAAGGAAGTATAAGATTCATAATGAATTTGAGTGATCCGAATGAATCATATGAATGATTCGGTGAAATAAGTAAGGAATGGTGTTCTATAACATCAATTTTCAAGAAAAAGTGAAATCGTAATCAAAATATCGATTAAAAATGAAGAACTAACAAAGAATGCGAAGAACACGCGAAGAACACGTAGAACGTTGTTGATGGAAAAATTTAAATCGTTGTAGTGTAATTATTGTTAATGGACAAGTTTAAAACCATCGCGTATAAGTTAGTTGCTTATTGCTTGTTTAGGAACGGTAGAAATGTTCAAGAAGAATGGTTTAAAACTGAGCTATAACGACGTTATGGCGAAAAATTTGTAAAAGACGAACGAGAATTAGAAAGTTAGTAAATGAACCCGAAAGTGTAGGGTTTTATAAGAATGTAAAAGAACATAGAAAACATGAGTCGTGGACTCAAGATTGAATGAATTCTGAATTCGGATGACTGAATTACGGACGAAAGAACGAAGAACGTTAAAAATGTTAAACGAACAAAGGATGAAGATTAAGCCAATCAAATGGCATGTTAACTGATTCAGAATGAAGTTCTATCTGAGGGTAATTAAAGTACATAAGATAAGGAAGAGAATGACTTTGGAACGACCTCGTTCCGAGCTATAACGAATAAGTTATGAGATCGGGAAGTAAGCATCTCAGAATAATTTAAAGACTTAGAAATTTTTTCAAGAAATAGGGCTTGGCACCGCAGCACCAGTCATGCCTTGTAAGGTGGCGCTACATCGCTAGACCAGAGAGCCAGACACTGCTAACTCGTGCCGCAATGCGAGTCATAGTGCAGAGAGTGGCGCCACATTGCCAGTGGCGCTGTAGCGCGAGGGAAAGGAAGGGAACCGGTGCCGCAACGCCCGTGCAGGGCAAATCCCAGTAATGAGCTTTTAACTGCTCAAAATATGGGGGAAATGTACCAAAAGTTAATGAATGTTTATTTCATCGAATGTAACACTTAATCAAGTGTTTTAAACCTTTATTGAAGGTTGAATGGAAAGATTGACTGAGATTAAAAGATAAAGAATTTAAACGGTAGATTACGTAACCGATATCCAGGGACCATAGTCACGATAAAATGAAAGTGAGGGATTGTGACAACCCGATATTTTCTATATAAATAAATCATAAATTTTGCGTATAATTTTTTTTTATTTATTAAAAATAAATATGAATGATATGTGCCAAGGTAATGTGTAATTATAATTATATGTGTGATAAATAAAATTTATTTATTACATTATTAATTGTAAATAAATTTATTTTAGAAATATTGGTTATTATAAATGATATTTTTATAGTAATTAATTTTATATTAAAAATGTATTATTAATTATTTTTCCATGAAATTATATGTTTATATTATTCAAATAATACATGAAATGATTTTGAATAATTATAATAATTATTTTATTATAAGAATTTAGTTTAAGTTATTAAGTAGATTATTTTTACTTAATTATAAAGTTAATTATAGCGGATAAAATCAGATATGGAATCCAAACCCTAATTTTGGGTTTTGATCAAGGAATGATAATAATAATATAATATTATAATATTTTGATTTTTCAGTGCTATTAATATGTACTGTAAAGATTATACTGTTGATGGATGGTCAATTATGGTATATTGACCAAACCCTAGCATTAATTGATTTAACCATATTTATCAATTTAAATGAAAAATTTAAGATTATTAAATATCTGTGTTATATGATATATGTTTACGTATTACTTCATGGAACGCTGATTAGGAAAAACCCTAATTTTGTCGCGAGACCCTAATTTTGTCGCGAAACCCTAATTGTGAAATCGAAACCTTAATCGATATTTCTTTGAACCCTAATTGTTAATTTTAAGCACTAATTATTCAAGTGGTAAAGTTAATTACGTTATAATACCCTAATGTCCATTTAATTTATATCAAGAACCCCAATTTAATTAATAGAAACTCTAATTATATATTTTAGTAGCCTAATTATTAACAATTGTAATCACTAATTGCCAAATTGGCAAGGGTAATTATGATTAGGGGTACTAAACCCTAATGTTCATGTATAATATAAGTATTAACCTGATCTAATTAACAATTTTAATTTTTAATTTTAGAAACTAAAATAATTTTATTTATTTATTTATTTTATTTTTGGCACAAACCCTAATTGCTAAATCCTACAAATGCTATGTACTAAACCTTAGGGTTAAACCCTAAGGGCCAAATCCTAAGGGTTTGTTAATTTCCATTTTTACCATTAAATTAGAAATTAAATGACTATTATGCCCTTTTTAGCATTAAAGAAGCTACATGTAGGGTTTGACATTAGGAGGAGTTGTTCACCAAACTCATACCAACTCCACATGCTATAGATTGACAGCAACAAGTCTCCTTACCAGCCATTCATGCATCAATTTGCTTATAAATAGATTTAAGGAAAGAGAAAATCATTTTTGTGCACTAATTTTGTTCAACTCTCATCCTAGACCTCTCTCTAAAGCCAACGAAAATATCTAGCATTTCAGTCTCCAATCCAATCCCCACCATCATCCATAACCAAAACAGCAACACAAAATCAGATTTTGGACATCAAAGGTATAAAACCCTAGCTTAAATTCTGTCCAAATTTCGGTTGTTTGTTGGTTGAAATATTTGTTAAAACATGTTAGTTATAATGTCTAATGATGATCTGGGTTGCTAGATGTTGAATCCATAACATCTAGAGGCTCGGATTAGGCATATTACAAAAACTGGAAAAATACATTTTTGTCTTCTGACAGAGAATGTCAGTCCCTATATCTATGTGATCTGTAAAGTTTTTTGTGCTTTGAAAGCTTGTAGTTGTAGTCGTGTATGTGTTCTTGGACGAACATGAAAAGCTATTTTCTGGGTAACCCAGAAAATACTTGAACATGTCGTCTGACATGGTTTGAACGTGTCGGATCTGACTATTCTATTGTTATTTTAGTGATGTTTTGTGATGGATCTATAGTGTTACATGTGTTTTATATACTGCAACTTTTAAATAACTAAAACAGATCATATCTTGCAAGTTGTAGAAGCCCAAAAGAGGATGGATGAACTGTTCTTCATTTATGGGTAACCCAGAAAATGAAGAACAGGTCTGACAGCCACTTTAAGGGCTCAGATCACGTTGGTTATGCATGTTATAAGCATATTTGTTGTTGGATCTTGTAGTCTTACAATTTCTCTACATGATAAGACCAAAACCGAGCCCAGAAACACCTCACACACGAAATTACAGTCGGTCAAACTAGCAAGCCTAGCCACTGTCACGTTTTTTGGGTTGGCATGAAGAACACCAAGAACACCTATAGCGACGGTTCTGTCGCTATAGGTGGTCTTTAGCGACATATATTATTTAAATTTTCGGAAATTATTAAATAAATAGAAAAAAATAGTTTTTAATTATTAAAAATACAAAATAAATTATTAAAAATTATTTTAAATTCTAAAAATTAGTTTTTAATTATTTTAAATATATTTCATAATTATTTAATATTTTTGGAATATTAAAAGTATTTAATTTATTTAATTATAATATTAAATAAATTATTTAAAAATGATTTTAATATTTGAAAAATCATTTAAAATTATATTATGGTAAAAGAAAATAATTAAAGTTATTTTTGATAACTTTTAATATTATGTGATAAATTTTTATTAATAAATTAATATTAATGATAATTAAGTTATTTATTAAATGAATTAAATAAATGAATTAAAAATGATTTTATTAAATTAAAAATTATTTTAAATAAGAATAAGGTATTTAAAATATTTTAAGTTATAAAATATAACTTTTAATATTTAAATGAAAATTTCATTAATTAATTATTATTAATGATATTAAAGTTATTTAATAATTATATTAAATAATTTAGTTTAAAAATGATTTTAATATTATAATAATCATTTTAAATAAAAATAAAGTATTTAAAGATATTTTAAGTTATAAACTATAACTTTTAATATTTAAAGGATAATTTCATTAATAATTTAATATTAATGATATTTATTTAATGATTAATGATATTAAATTTATTTAATAATTATATTAAATAAATAGTTTAAAAATGATTTTATTTATTTAAAAATCATTTAAAAAGGATATAAATGAATTAAAAATATTTTAAGTTGTAATTAATAACTTTTAATATTTGGATAATGATAAATTAATATTTAAATATTAATGGTAATTATTCAATAGTGATTTTAAATGTTTTAAAAATCATTTAAGGATAATATAAATATTTTAAAATTATTTTAAGTTATTAATGACTTTAATATTTTGGCAATGATTTCATTAATAGTTTAATATTAATTAAATATTAATGATAATAGAATTGTTTGATATTTAAATCATTTAACAATGATTCTGATATTTCAAAAATTATGGTAAATGGTAATAATTATTTTATAATTATTATAAGGTCATGAAAAATGTTGTAACGATTTTTTAAGATATCTAAGCGGATATTGTATTACTGTATAGAGTCATAGACTCGATAATTACCCGATAAAGTTGTCGGTAGACCAACATATTTCAGAAATTGACCTGGACTTAGCTAGATTAACTGTATAACTGTTTATTTATGATTCAATGGTGTTAAAGTTATGTGACAATGTGATTAGGAATGTGCTGACTGCAATAAGCAGTATTATATGATATGATATATTATTCTAATCAGACAATGATCTATTTAATGATAGGACTTGATAGAAAAGATATATCTAAGTTGTGTAAGCAGCAGACAAGGCAAGTATCTAACCCTTTGCATTTACTTTATGCTAAGGACATGCGTAAGATAATATCTGAACTGTTCAAATATTTCAACATTTGTATATACTTATGCAATGATTCTGTATAAGCAAGCTATTAAGCAATAATTGTTGTACAATTTCCTTTATCCAGTTAATATTGATCAAGTTATTTATTCTGTTCGTTAATTTCTATAACATGGTTATACAAGTGTCCCCACTTGGATAATCATTATATTTTATCACATGTTGATACATACTTATAGTTGCTTAGTATGTATACCTTGAAATAAAAGTCGTCTAAGCTATTTGATCCAGCTAGACATATATTTAAAAGTTATTGTTGAACAAGATAAAACTTATCCAATCGAATTGTTTTGGTATGGATTCAAGAATGTTATGAACATCCCAATCATGGGAAATTTTTATGCGCTAAGGCGGACAAAGGATGAACGATAATATCTTTCTAGCAATGTAGTATTGATCAATACAGGGCATAAAGGGCTGATCACCCCCGTGCCTGTAAGCAATGACGGTTTAAAGATGAATTTCTGTTTAAACCTTTTCAAAAATAGAAAATAATGTTCATAGTCTGTCAACTGATTCTCATTTATAGTCAATACATAGTTTCAAAAATTTGAAATCAAAATGACATGTTGTTGATTATTGGTTCAGCTTACTTCACAACTGTTGATCCGTTGTAGAAGTATCTTTCAAAGAAAACATTTAATCCTTTCAGTTAACTATTATTGTTGCTATTACTTGCTGGGCACTCGAATGCTCATTCTTGCTTAATTTTAAATATTTTCAGCTAAGTGTGAACAAACCGAAGGATCTGCCAAGAACAAAGGAAAAAGGAAAGTTACTGACTAAATGTTTAAGCTGTTTTATGTAATAGTCTGACTTTATGATAAGAATAATAAATATTATTATTATGATCATGTAACGAATGTTAAAGGTTTCGTACTTGGGAACTAAACTCTGATAATATGTAAATTAAGTTTGAAAATCTATATTATTGTTATTATTACTAGTATTATTCCGCTCATAGAAATGGTATCGTGAAGCACCGAGTTCGGGTTTCAAGTACCTGGATTTGGGGGCGTCACAGGGATTTCTATGATGGTGATTCCTTAGATGTTGATTGATGAGGGTAATGAATAACATCTCGATGTTATGTTATAGTAATGAGAGATATGTGTAAAGCGTATAGACGCTGTGAACGCAACGCTGTTGCGATGAGCGATCATTCTTAGCATACAACGAATCATATGGCTTCGACATTAAGAAAGAATAATGAACATGGGGTTCAGGTGTTGAGTAATGAATTAAAGCGAATAAAACCTTGGGTGAAGGTTAAATAGAATTATGAGACGAGTAACGTGAACGCTGAATACGTAAATAATTCTCGTGAGTCGTATTCGCGTCTGGCGAACATTCTAAGTATACATTGGTTGTTTCACTTAAACATTGATGAAGGTAGTAAGTAAGATATGAATTATCAAGAAAGCCGTAGTGAACGGTAATAAGAGTGATGAAAGCCGAATGGGAGTCGGATAGAGAATGCTAGAATGAAATGTAAGCGTTAAACACTTTAACCGACGTGAAGGTTGAGGGTACAGAAATATTAAACGGTCAGAACCTACACCCCGTGTATGGTTTGACTGTAGGATGATGAAAACTAATGATTAAACCATGAATGGTGAAGAAGCTGAATTAAAGACAAGTACGTATAACGTAAAGAAGCCAAGTTAATGTTTATAACTTGAAAGACGTGTCGAGTCGAATGGACTGGACGTTGTAAGATAAGAATAAGGTAACGCAAAATGCTTAACGCTATAAATGTGTAAAATAAATATTGAATGATCGTCTTGAGTGTACAAAAGACTATATGACTTAGACGATAAAGAATGAATCATGAGGTATGACATTTAGTTGCCAGAAAGCCATAAGGAATGAGGAATTGACTTAACGAACATTATAGTTTAATAGTTCTGATAAGTTAAGATAAGTTTAGGTTGTAGTACAATTGTAACCTTTGATGGTTGACATATGGAAGTTGGGCTAAATAATTCCTTCAAAGAGAGAAGGTATATACAAAATTTGCAACCGATCTAACTCACTATTATGGGCAGTGTAGATGAGATGGGAACTTGTTTGTTGGTTGTTTGTGGGAAACCACTTAAAGTACCATATGGATTACTAGCAGAGAAGTGATGTGTTCTGAGTCCTAGAGAAGTTATAAGAAGAAGATAAGAATGTAAATCATCAAAGATGATGATAGTATGAGTAAGACATCTCCGTATGTCATGAAGCCATAGAAAGGTAAAGAAAGTGTCGCGTAAACTTAGGTTGAAAGAACGCGAACCCTAAGAAGTAAAGTTAAGTAAACCAATACGTAAGTCAAGTATATGACTAATTGGTTTATGTGTTATTTCCTTATGTGTTATAGGGATTGGAATGAGAAGTTCAACGTAAGCTTTAGCTGTGCGCACTACAAGAAATCACACATTTTATGATGAAATTTTTGTCACGCACAAAATTTTGTCACAATTTGTTAATTAATAATTACGAAATTCATAATCGTCACTAAAACTTTTGCTTTTGTGACGACTTTTACTTTTTTTTACTATTAATCATTTATATCGTCACTAATTTACACATTTGATGACGATTAAAAAAATTTCGTCACAAGTTATTTTGGAGGTAGAATTTTATACCAAAATTTTGGAGGCAAACCTTTTAGTGACATTTTGTAATAATTGATGACAGTATTTATTGTCACAAAATATTTATTTCGATGACAACATAATAGTTTGTCATTAATTATTTGTAAAATTTAGTGACAATGTGCTTTTTTCACTAATGTTCACATTTAGTGATGCCAGATACAAATTCGTCACAATTTTATTTGGAGGCAAAATTTTGGAGGGAAATTTTTTAATGATGAAAAAATAATAATTTATGACAATTTGTATTGTCATAAATACCAATTTTATATGACAAGATAATAGTGCGTCACTAATTAGATGCGTGGATAAGTGACAAAATTGTTCGTCATAAATGCTTATATTTAGTGACAAAGTACGTAATATCTTTACAATTTTATTTGGAGGCAAAATTTTTCTGAAAAGTTTTGGAGAGAAATTTTTTAAAGACGAAAAAAATATTAATTTATGAAAAATTGTATTGTCATAAATATCAATTTTATATGACGAGATAATAGTGTGTCACTAATTAGATGAGTAGATAAGTGACAAAAATGGTTCATCATAAATTCTTAAATTTAGTGACAAAGTATGCAATAACGTCACATTTTTATATGGAGGCAAAATTTTCTTGTATCCAAGCGATGTCACCGGTCTTCCTTTCATCATTGGCTGCTACCATTTAGTCAAGAACCTCCATTATCAATTTTTAATAATCCCAAATTGATGGCAGAAATTATTTGACATTTTAGGTATGTTTTTACATTTTGATTTGAATTGATAATTAACAGTTGTTCTAATTGAACAACTACAATTTTGAAATGATATCATGTCATTTTTGTTGTAATGGTTGCTATTGGTGTTGATGATCTTATACAATTTTGATAATCTAAATCACTATTTCGTTTAAATTTTTGACGAAGCAACTTCTTAGCTTTGATTAGTAATTGTAGTACTAAATCGACATCGTAGAATGGTTCTGCTTTCTTGAAAAGAAAATGAGAGTAGTGATTTTTCTTATCAGGAGACTTAAATTCATAAGGCTGCTCTGTTAGTTATGTATGCATATATAGTGTTGAAAAAAGACAATGTAATAGTCCAAATTTTAAGTATATATTAAAATAGGATTTTAGTAAAATATTTTTTTAATATATACTGTATTAAATATGTGATTCATAATAAGTGACTATGTGCAGTATAATGCGTATGTGTGATAAATATATGAATATATTTTTATTTCATGATTTATTATGAACTAAATCTTTCGCAAAAGAGATGATCAATTAAGAATAATTTTTAATATTAAATTATAATGTTAAATTTTCAGAAACTTTTATTTAAGAAAGGGGTATTAAAATAATTTTAATATTGAATTATTTTAATACAAAGCATTACTATGGGAAATATAATTTTCATACAAAGCTGTGAGTAATACCTTTTTTTTAATATTATATAAAATAAGCATAATATATTAAACATAATATATTATATTTTAATATTGTACATATGGAAGATAATAATTCGTATAATGTGATATAAGTTGTTAAGCTAAAATAAAACATTAACTATGAAAGCTAATTGGAATTTTTTTTAGAAATAAATAAAAAAATTTAAATATTAAGAAAGGAATTAAATTAAAATCAAATGAAGCATCAGTTTTTTTCTAAAACAACCAAACATGGCCTAAGACTCGCACATCCCTCTTTCTCTCTCCAGCCTAACCTACATCCGCCTTTCTCTCCCCAGTCCCGGCTCCCTATGTGGCTCTGTCCTCCCACCTGCCGAAATCTCTCTCTCCCTTCCAAATTGAATTCTAGTTTTACTCCGTTACGTAAGGAAATTAAAGCTAAGGAAGGATTCCAAAGATTATAATCAAGCACAAGAGGTATATATAATTTTGTTATGTTTTTTTATGATTAAAAACTAAAGATATGATTGTGATTTTAGTAAGAAGAACTTTTTTATAATTCGATTCATAATAATTGGTAGCATGGTTGGCATGTTTTTACTCTTTTTTTGATTACTTTGCAAACTCTTGAAGAATTCCTGAATGTCTAGTTCTCCTTTTTTGATTACTCCTTTTTTTACCCATTATCTACTGAAGTTGATTTTGGACAAAGAAGTAACGATATTTGTTTATGCTTATATC
Organism: Panax japonicus; assembly: GCA_020205505.1. Lineage (NCBI taxonomy): Eukaryota > Viridiplantae > Streptophyta > Magnoliopsida > Apiales > Araliaceae > Panax > Panax japonicus. Next base: position 45,309,718 of record CM035102.1, on the reverse strand, counting down.
TTTACCTTTATATTTCCTCTTTTTCTTCCCTTTATTAAATTTATCAGCCTACTTCTCTGTGCTGAGTTTTGTCCTTGTGTTCTTTTATTCTATTTTTGTAGTTTTGAGGTTATAGCTGTTTGGTGGAGGGGTGCTCATGTATAGCAGTTTTTATTGCCAAAAAACCTTATTACTTTTGGTGTTATTTTTTTCTCCCCTGTCAGATTCATTTGTACAGATAAAAGAAGAAAGTAATGAAGTTGACAAATCCAAATCCTTGGAAGCTATGCCTGCAAACCATTAGAAAGAGAAACATCAATTGTCAGGATTTAATATCAAACTTTATCTGCAATCACCAAGCAAGACAAGTTCAAGAATACAGTGCTGCTATGTAATACCCGAGAATTTCCGCGTAATATTAAATAAATATATTAATGAAAATGAATATTTATTTGAATATGAACAATTTCGTATTATGAAATGAGATAACTCAATTATATTAAATAATTGAATAATTGAGAATACGTGGAGTTTGTGGTAAACTCGTTGAAGGCCTTGTGTGGCATAGTGATGGGAAGTACTAATAGCAATGTTAATCGGCGAAGAGATTATAAATTGAGCAATTAGGTAATATTAATTATCAATTGTTGTTGTAGTACACTATTGGTTGTTAATTGATGTGTGGTATACTAATTATTGATAATATGGATTAATGAATGATTATTAATTGTCATATTATTTAATTGATAATGGTTATGATGAAATATTGATTTCTTGATTATTAATTAATAATAGGTGAGTATTATATAGATAAGTAATGGTTATGGAAATCCACAAATATATTGATCAACGATTAATTGATATTGGTGATAATTAATTAAGGAAGTGCATGATTTAATTACTTCACATAATTGAGTAAGTCTGTAAGATAATAATATTATATTGATATGTGCATATACAACCATACTATATGGTGCAATGTGACATTTATGAGGCAATATATATTAAGTCCTATAAAACTATATTGCATGGGCATTATGATTAAATATATTGGAACTATATGTTATAAATACATTATCTACGCGACAATATGTATGTGGGTAGGTAATAAAATAATATACCATGCACACATTGAAAACTATCTTTTGATAAAATGTACATGGATTATATGTATGTTGCATAACATCTACTACATTAAAATATTAAAGCATGTTGTGACATTTAATTATACTATATGGTTGAGATGTGTGTTAAAAATATAACATAAGAATAAGTGTTGTGCTTATGTATAGTCTAAGTGTTGAAAGAATGTTGACCTTAAACTTCATTCACGTGTAATAGAAAAAGGCTAGCCTATTTCTTCTCCAAAGCTATCTAGCTAATGATCATGCAGGGAGTGGTGGCCATGATGAGATCTAACAACCAATTACCAACTCCTCCATAACCTTCATGCAATTCTAAAATCTCTTGGGTTGAGTTCTTGAATAATGGCTTGACATGGTCAATGAATGTTCTATAAATTGAACACTTCCCTTCATTCTTTGTGTTGCTTGAATTGTTTGAGGAGTACAATAGGGAGTGTGAGATGCTGAGAAATTATGGAAGTATAATCATTGTGTTGAAGAATTCTATTAAGCTTCAAGAGGTATAATTCTACTTTGATATTCTTAAGCTTAAGTTTGTCAAATTTTAGAATTTGTTAAATTCTTTGTTAATTGATGTAGAATAGCATGCCATTGTGTTATTTGAGTTGATACACATGTTTTGGAACCTGGTAGCTAGTCTAATAGCAGGTGTAACATCTTCTGTGTCAAGGCTCTGCTTCTGCAGAAGCAATTTTTTTCAAACTGCTCGAAGTGGCGCGGTCGCGCCACATCCATAGGCCAATACCGCGCGGCCGCGCGTGGTGCAGTTCTGAGATAATGATTTGAAGTTTCTGATTTGTTTTGAGCATGCTATGATAGTTAGGTTAAGCCTATAAATGACCCTATCATGTGGTTAGATATTATTTTGAACATGTATGGTGTTTTAGCATGATGTTGAGCCAAGTTTTCAAGAAAACTTCAAGTTTTGGAAAAGCTAGAAATGGTAAACTAGAATAATGCATATTCTGATCTTGCAAGTATGTTAGTATGGTTTTGAAATGCATGTCGGACATACTAACTTAAGAATATGAATTTCATATTGAAGCACGAACATGTTAGCCTTATTAGTAAGCTTTACTAAATGAAAATATGAACCTTGAACGTGAATGTTGATGTGCTACTTTGAAAGTTAAAATCTGATGATTGTGAGCATGTTAGATGATACCTTTAGATGCACTCATGTATCATAAATATATATATAGCATGCTTAGTTATCGTAGTTCAAGGAAATCATAAGCGAAGCCTATTTCAAAACAAAACAATGTTAAATATACATATGTGATATGAATACTCATAAGCATGTTTAATATGAGTTATATGACTACTTTATATTTTTAACAATCAAGCATGTTGGACATTGTGATTTCACAACCTTAAATGGCCTTAAATTGTTGAGATGTCTAAATTAGGACCATATCATGCGAAACGGGACCTAGATTGAACTAGGAGAATGCAAAAGGACCCTTAACATGTTAATATGTGTTATGTATGTAAGGATGTTCAGTCTAGGCCAAGCAAATGGTTGCTCAGTCCTGGTTTGAACTGGGAACCGCACGGGCGCGCGTCTCCGTAGTACAAATCAGGTGCGCCCGCGCCAGTCTGCTGTAGGATCAATTTCAACTATTTTTTTTGTAGCAGTTGCATACTTGTATTATTACTCTAGCATGCATTATATGACCAATACATGTCCAATGAGTTTAGGAGTAAGCTAGATAATATGAGTGAATGTTTAATGATGTGATTATAGACTTTCAAGTGATAAGTCCAAAAACAAAAAGTATTTGCAAACTATAAAGCAACGATTAAGGACTATGTTAATTTATTTTCATGGTGACTTAAAAACTGATTTTGGTGTTAAAAGTACTAAGATATGGAATAAAATATGTGAAGAGTATACAACTAAGTTAGATGTTTAAGTATGTATTTAAACTTACATATCAAGCATGAACACATTTAACTAATATCTTATATACATATTACATTATGTTAGGATTTGAAAGAGTATTGTTAAGCGATATTTTGATAAACTACACTTAAGGCTAGTTCCCTAAACTTACTCTAATTATTATTGAGCAAGTTTCCTTGAACCTTACTTTTATTGTGCAAGTATCCGAACCCTATTATTATTGTTGTGCAATATCATTGCAATATTTTATTCGATGAATACCGTAAGCTTATCCTTTTGAATACAAGTTAGATTACTTTTTCGTTCAAAAGAGCTAATATGCTTACACCCTTGTGAAAGTTATTATTCATGTTAAACTTAGTTTTGACCTTGAATATTGTGAAAGAGTCGATGCCATTTGTTTCAGCTAGACTATATGCATGTTTATAAAGCTGTCCAAACCAATTGATTGGTACAGAAATCTTGAAAACTGAGTTGGACAACCCTTTTGGTAAGGGGAGTGTATGTTGTTGGAAACCCCAACACATGAATAAATATTATTGTGGTGTTATGCATAACGTGAAGTATTGTAGACTGATCATCTATAGTACTTGATAGTTTTGGTTATCAGTTTAATATTGGTAACTCTAGTGAAAGTTCAATGGTCCTTAGTGACTGCTCAGTATAAATTGCTTATCCCGTTGGATACATTGTTAGCCGTTGAATTCATATATAACTGTTGATTTATATTGAATTGTCATATCCCTTATTCATGATGTTATTCTCACACTTTGAACTATCTTAGAAATAACCCTTTGATATTTCAAACCTTGTGATATTATATCCTAAACCCTTGTTGTATATTACTTGCTAGAAAATTTGTGCTCATCCTTGCTTATTTAAAACCTTTCAGTTAAGGAAGAACATGGAGGTGTCTCTGGAGCAGACAAGGGCAAGGGCAAGGCTACAGACTAGCTTGTCCTTTTTATGTTTAAAGCTATTATGTTATGTTAAGATTATTTGTGGACTATGTTTAAACTTAAGTATGATCATGTAATAAGTCTTTATTAGATATTATTATGTAATCTATTAAGCACTGTAGGTTGCGAGACTTAGGGGAATAATTATAATAAATCATTGTATATTATTCTAAAGTAGATTTTCCGTTGTGTATGCGTTATTTTAGTTATTATGGTTTTACCATGAGAACGTGATGAACCGAATTCGAGTGACCAAGTGGAAGTCCGAATTTTGGGGCGTCACAGGTTGATATCAAAGCCTTAGTTATAAACCTTAGGAGCGAGTGTCCTTAGATTATAACTTAAGGGAACTTAGAAGTTAGGAAGTTGATAAAACTCATGTAGAGTTTTCCTTGAGAGACTTAGTGTGTTATGAAATGTAACTTCATTCTATACAATGAACTTATGTTTGTTTAACATTCTAATGGAGTTGTTGTTTGTGTTGTCTTATGTCGGTAATTGTCGGATGACTGACATGGGAGGACCTAGCCGAGTGGTGGAGGAGGAGCCACATGATATCCACGTAGTATTTGAGACACCCTTAATAGTAGAGCCTATTTCAGTAGTAGCCCCTTTTGATGATGACAATGAGGAAGAGGTGGAGTCGGACCCTGAATAGGAGCCTGAGGAGGAGGAGCCCGAGCCTGTGGAAGACTCCGACGAGGCTACTTTTGAGGATCGGATGTTAGGAGAGTATGAGGAGTAGATATTAGAGTTGGGATGTAGAGTAGAGGAACTAGAGGCTGAGGCTAGAAGTTGGGATGAGTTTGTGTTCCAGAAGTTGAGGGACAAGGACCATCAGAGGAAATTAGTGATGCAGGAGATGAAGGTGGAGATTGCTCACCGTAAGGAAGTAGGGATCTAGATGGGAGCTTTGTTTCACCAAGCGGTGGCAAGGAATGTTGAGGTGGAAGGAAAGCTGGATGAATTAGAGCAGAAGATGTTGAGTGAGAAGGCGGAGAAGGAGGCTCTCCAAACTCAGTTAGAAATGGATGAGGCGGAGAAGGCGGAGAAGGATTCACTTCGAGGAGAAGTGGGAGGAAGCCAATGATAGGGCAGATGACCTAAAGGATGAGGCGCGGTGCAAGAGGAGGAAGATGAACAAGATGGGCTATGCTTTTCGCACGACCATGGAGAGATTGATCGATGGGGTACATCATTACTCAGCTGAGCAAGGACAGACCTGGTATACCATAAGCCGAGACATGGTGGTGCACATCACACAGAAGGAATATCAGAGCGCCGTTGAGCGTGGGATGTTAGATTGAGTTTAGAGGATGAAGACCAATAGTGTAGTAGTTTAATCTTTGTGTTGTTAATATGTTGTTGTAATTTCAGTCTTTTGTGTAAGATGTGAGGTAGTGGTAAACCCCCAAATTTTTGAAAAGTGTTAGAGGGGGTAGTAAATTAGTATGTCCCCGTCTTTTGTGATATTAGGGGATATGTGTTATCATTTATAGCAGTGTGTTAGAAAAGAACATGTAATGTAACCCTTTGGCATATGAATATAAATGATCTTATTTCAGAAATGTGTTATAAACCTGTAGTTTTTTCTATTAAGAAATATCTAAGTATTATAACTAGATAATAAAAAGAAAATTTTGTGATGCAGAAAATGCCGCCCAGACGTAGAATAACTATCCCAGAAGAGTCAGTTAATGATGAGAGAGGTCCTGTAGATCCGATACAGAGACTAGTAGATTTATTGGGAGAAGCTCTGAGGGGAAGAAATGAACCTGTACCACCCATTCCCTAAGCTATCCCAGTAACAACCTTCAAAGATTTTAAGAGTGTAGGACCCCCAGAGTTCACGGGAACCACTGAACCGATAGTTACGCAAACCTGGATAAAGGAGATCGAGAAGGCCTTCACTATAACTCGCGTGGGTGAAGACCAGAAGATAGTATTTGCCACATACATGATGAGGGGCGAAGCGAACTATTGGTGGGAAACCAATCAGCAGAGAGCGGGGTAAGGAACGATATCATGGGAGAGGTTTACTACGTTATTTTTCGAAAACTATTTTTCGAAAAGTATGAAGAGTAGGATGGAAGTAAAATTCCTAGAATTAAAATAAGGTGATATGACGGTGGCGCAGTACGCAGCTAAGTTCAATGAACTAGTGCGGTTTACAAAACACCAGGTTGTGGATGAAGAGAGGAAGGCGAGATGTTTTGAACAAGGGTTAAAACCATGGTTGTATAATAAGGAATCGGTCTTCTAGATTGATTCCTTTACGACATTGTTGGAGAAGGCAATCATTGCAGAAGGTGGTAGTGAGGCCTTAAGTCTGTATCATAAGGAAAAGAAGAATAAGAATGTTGGTAGTGAGCATCGTGGAGGAAGTAGCAGCGGAGGGAGTAAATTCAGAAAGAGGAAATTGGAAAACAACAACAACAAAAGCAACAATCAAGGTGGGAATCACCAAGGAAATTTCAAGAAGAGGACCGAAGCTTGCAACAAATGTGAAAGAAGTCATCAGGGAGAATGTTGGAAGAGGAAAAGCACTTACTATAATTGCGGCCAAGAGGGGCACATATCGTCAAACTGACCGAAGCCGAAGAAGATCAGAGGATGTTTTGCTTGTGGATCAACAGAGCACAAGATAAAAGAATGCCCAAAGAAAGGAAGTGGTGGAGCTGGCGGAAGCCAAGGAGGAGGAAGTAAGTTGATGATTGGCGGACCTGCTGCAAAGGATGTGGTGTTAGGTATAATCCCAGTCAATAATATAAATGCTTACATATTATTTGATTCGGGTGCCACCTGTTCGTTTGTATCTGAAGAATTTGCTAATATAATTAGTACACCCCGAGAATGTTTAGAAGATCCTTTGAACATAGAAGTTGAGAATAAGGAATAATCCATGTAGAATACGTCTATCGAAATTGTCGCGTAAACATTAGAGAACATGAACTGAGCGTAGACTTGATTCCTATTAGACTAGGAGAATTTGACATAATACTGGGGATGGATTAGTTATATGACCATGCAGCAGTAATTGACTGTCAAAACAAATGTGTGAACCTTCAGACTTCGAGTAAGTCTAAGGTAGTATTTTATGGTAGCTCATCGCTTAAGCAATCGTGTTGCGTTACGATGATGCAGGCCAAGAAATTATTAAAAAAAGGATGTGTAGGTTATTTAGTTTACGTGGTGGATACTCGGAAAAAGGGAGTAGAGATTAAAGATTTACCCGTAGTGAATTTTAGGATGTGTTTCCGGACGATCTGCCTGGCCTTCCGCCAGACAGAGAAATTGAATTCGTAATAGATTTAGCAGCGGGAATAGCACCGATTTCGAAAGCTCCATATCGTATGGCACCGATAGAAATGAAGGAACTGATGATACAAATTCAAGAGTTATTGGAAAAAGGTTACATTCAACCGAGTGTGTCTCCTTGGGGAGCACCAATGTTATTCGTGAAGAATAAGGATGGATCGATGAGGCTCTGTATCGATTATCGCGAATTGAACAGAGTAACGATCAAGAACAAATATCCACTACTGAGGATAGACGATTTATTTGATCAACTAAAAGGAGCAAAATGTTTCTCGAAGATCGACCTGCGGACGAGATATCACCAACTGAAAGTACGGGATGAGGACATACCGAAGACCGCGTTTAGATTCCGTTATGGACATTACGAGTTTTTGGTAATGTCATTCGGTTTAACTAATGCTCTGGCAACATTCATGGACTTGATGAATCAAGTTTTCAAGCCATATTTGGATAAATTCATAGTAGTTTTCATCGACTATATTTTAATTTACTCGAAGACGGAAGAAGAACACGCCGAACATCTGAAGTTTATTTTGGAAGCACTACGAAGGGAGAAGATGTATGCGAAATTTTCTAAGTGAGAATTTTGGATGAAGAAGGTTCAATTCTTAGGCCATGTGGTGGATGAGAATGGAATGTCAATAGACCCCGAAAAGGTCGAAGTGGTAAGTAATTGGGAACAACCAAGAACTCCGACGGAGGTGAGAAGTTTCTTAGGGTTAGCTGGGTACTATCGAAGATTCATCCAAGATTTTTCTAAGATATCAACCCCATTGACTAATTTAACAAGGAAGATGGTGAAATTTGTATGGACCGACAAATGTGAAGAGAGTTTTCAAGAGTTGAAGAAGAGATTGAGCGAGGCGCCTGTATTATCATTACCAGATGATACGGGAGGATTTGTGGTGTATAGTGATGAGGCATATAGAGGACTTGGTTGTGTGCTCATGCAACACATCAAGGTCATTGCGCATGCATCACGACAATTGAAGGATTACGAAAAACGATACCCTACTCATGACTTAGAGTTAGCAGCATTAGTTTTTGCGTTAAAGATATGGAGGCCTTATTTGTACGAGGGAAAATGTGAGATATACATGGACCACAAAAGTCTAAAATATTTCTTCACGCAGAAGGAGTTGAATATGCGTCAGAGGAGGTGGTTAGAATTAATCAAAGATTATGACTGTAAAATTCTTTATCACCTGGGGAAGGCAAACGTAGTTGCCGATGCTCTGAGCAAGAAAGGAAGGGAGAAACTGTTTTGATTGACGACTTAGGAAGAATTTATAAAAGATAAGGAGAAATTAGAAATAGAAGTGAAGGGACCCGAGAGGTCTGAAGAGAAGTTATATGTAATGGAAGCTTGTCCGACATTGTTGGATAGAGTAAAGGAAGCCCAAGGGAAAGATGGAGAGTGTGAGAAAATCAGAAGAAGGATCATGGAAAAAGAGGAAGAAAAAATTTGAATAGATAAAGATGGTATCTTAATATTTGAAGGGAGAGTATGGGTACCGGCAGTGGCCGAGATAAGAGAGGAGATTTTGTACGAGGCTCATAATATGACATATTCCATTCATTCAGGAGGCACAAAGATGTACCGGGACTTGAAGCAACATTTTTAGTGGCCAAATCTGAAACGGGAAATTATGGAGTACATTAATAGGTGTCTTACGTGCCAGCGAGTCAAAGTAGAGCATCAACAACCGAGTGGTTTACTACAACCGTAAGAAATAATAGAGTGGAAATGGGAGCATATTACGATGGATTTTGTGGTAGGACTTCCAGTCACACAGAAAGGTTTGGATGTCATTTGGGTTATCGTGGATCGACTTACAAAGATTGCACATTTTCTACCAATCAAAATCTGCTACAGTTTAAATCAATTAGCGAGTCTGTACGTAAAGGAAATTGTTTCACGACATGGAGTGCTGGTGTCGATTGTTTCTGACCGAGACCCGCGTTTCACGTTAAAATTTTGGAAAAGCTTGCAAGGGAGGATGGGAACACAATTATGGTTAAGTACTTCTTATCATCCTCAAATAGACGGACAGAGTGAACGAACAATACAAATGCTAGAGGACATGCTTGGGACCTGCGTGATGGACTTAAGGGAAATTGGGACGACCACCTACCCTTAGTCGAATTTACGTATAATAATAGTTACCATGCGAGTATCGGCATGCCACCGTATGAAGCTCTTTACGGAAGGAAGTGCAGAATGCCGTTATGTTTTGACGAAGTCGAAGAATGACGAATACTCGGACCAGAGTTAGTACAACAAACCGCAGACGTGGTAAAAGTGATAAGGGCTAGACTTGTAGCAGCTCAAGATCGCCAGAAGAAGTACGTAGACTTGCATCGGCAGGACCGAGATTTTGAAGTCGGAAGTTTCGTATTTTTAAAGGTATCTCTGTGGAAAGGAAAAATCCGTTTCGACAAGAAAGGAAAACTGAGTCCAAGATTCATAGGACTGTTCGAGATACTACAACGAGTGGGCGAAGTAGCGTACAAAGTTGCACTACCACCTGAATTGGAGCACATCCATAACGTGTTTCACATATCCGAGTTGCGTCCATACAAGCTTAACTACAAGCACGTGATTTCTTACGAACCCATTCAAGTGGAGAAAATCTTAGCATACGAAGAAATTCCTGTCCAAATTCTCGATAGGAAAGAGCAAACCTTAAGGAATAAAGTTATTTCTTCTGTAAAAGTACTTTGGCCTAACCACGATGTCGAGGACGCAATGTGGGAGTTAGAAGATAGGATGATGAGGAATTATCCCCATCTGTTTGTGTAACCTTATAGCAATTCCGGGACGGAATTTTATAAGGGGGAGGATGTAATACCCGAGAATTTTCGCGTATTATTAAATAAATATATTAATGAAAATGAATATTTATTTGAATATGAACAATTTCGTGTTATGAAATGAGATAACTCAATTATATTAAATAATTGAATAATTGAGAATACGTGGAGTTTGTGGTAAACTCGTTGAAGGCCTTGTGTGGCATAGTGATGGGAAGTACTAATAGCAATGTTAATCGGCGAAGAGATTATAAATTGAGAAATTAGGTAACATTAATTATCAATTGTTGTTGTAGTACACTATTGGTTGTTAATTGATGTGTGGTATACTAATTATTGATAATGTGGATTAATAAATGATTATTAATTGTCATATTATTTAATTGATAATGGTTATGATGGAATATTGATTTCTTGGTTATTAATTAATAATAGGTGAGTATTATATAGATAAGTAATGGTTATGGAAATCCACAAATATATTGATCAACGATTAATTGATATTGGTGATAATTAATTAAGGAAGTGCATGATTTAATTACTTCACATAATTGAGTAAGTCTATAAGATAATAATATTATATTGACAATTATGTGCATATACAACCATACTATATGGTGCAATGTGACATTTATGAGGCAATATATATTAAGTCCTATAAAACTATAATGCATGGGCATTATGATTAAATATATTGGAACTATATGTTATAAATACATTATCTATGCGACAATATGTATGTGGGTAGGTAATAAAATAATATACCATGAACACATTGAAAACTATCTTTTGATAAAACGTACATGGATTATATGTATGTTGCATAACATTTACTACCTTAAAATATTAAAGCATGTTGTGACATTTAATTATACTATATGGTTGAGATGTGTGTTAAAAATATAACATAAGAATAAGTGTTGTGCATATGTATAGTCTAAGTGTTGCTAGAATGTTGAGCATTTAAGTTGTCCCAAAATGAGTGTCCCTTTTTGCCTCAAACTTCATTCACATGTAATAGAAAAAGGCTAGCCTATTTCTTCTCCAAAGCTATCTAGCTAATGATTATGGGGGGAGTGGTGGCCATGATGAGATCTAACAACCAATTACCAACTCCTCCATAACCTTCATGCAATTCTAAAATCTCTTGGGTTGAGTTCTTGAATAATGGTTTGGCATGGTCAAGGATTGTTCTATAAATTGAACACTTCTCTTCATTCTTTGTGTTGCTTAAATTGTTTGAGGAGTACAATAGGGAGTGTGAGATGCTGAGAAATTATGAAAGTATAATCATTGTGTTGAATAATTCTATTAAGCTTCAAGAGGTATAATTCTACTTTGATATTCTTGAGCTTAAGTTTGTCAAATTTTAGAATTTGTTGAATTCTTTGTTAATTGATGTAGAATAGCATGCCATTTTGTTATTTGAGTAGATACAAATGTTTTAGAACCTGGTAGTTGGTCTAATAACAGGTGTAGCATCTTTTGTGTCAAGACTCTGCTTCTGCAGAAGCCATTTTTTTCAAATTGGTCGAAGTGGCGCGGCCGTGACACTTCCATAGGCCAATACCGCGCGGCCGCGCGTGGTGCAGTTCTAAGATAATTATTTGAAGTTTTTGATTTGTTTTGAGCATGCTATGATAGTTAGGTTAAGCCTGTAAATGACCCTATTATGTGGTTAGATATTGTTTTGAACATGTATGGTCTTTTAGCATGATGTTGAGCTAAGTTTTCAAGAAAACTTCAAGTTTTGGAAAAGCTGGAAATGGTAAACTAGAATAATGCATATTCTGATCTTGCAAGTATGTTAGTATGGTTTTGAAATGCATGTCAGACATACTAACTTAAGAATATGAATTTCATATTGAAGTATGAACATGTTAGGCTTATTAGTAAGCTTTACTAAATGAAAATATGAACCTTGAACGTGAATGTTGATGTGCTACTTTGAAAGTTAAAATCTGATGATTGTGAGCATTTTAGATGATACCTTTAGATACACTCATGTATCTTAAATGTATATATACCATGCTTAGTTATCTTAGTTCAAGGAAATCATAAATGAAGCCTATTTCAAAACAAAACGATGTTAAATACACATATGTGATATGAATACTCACAAGCATGTTTAATATGAGTTATATGACTACTTTATATGTTTAATAATCAAGCATGTTGGACGTTGTGATTTCATAACCTTAAATGACCTTAAATTGTTGAGATGTCTAAATTAGGACCATATCATGCGAAACGGGACCTAGATTGATCTAGGAGAATGCAAAAAGACCCTTAACATTTTAATATGTGTTATGTCTGTAAGGATGTGCAGGCTAGGCCAAGCAACTGGTTGCTTAGTCTTGGTTTAAACTAGGAGCCGTGCGGCCGCGCGTCTCCTTAGTACAAATCAGGCGCCGCCATGCCAGTCTGCTGTAGGATCAGTTTATGCTATTTTTTTTGTAACAGTTGCATACTTGTATTATTACTCTAGCATGCATTATATGACCAATACATGTCCAATGTGATTAGGAGTAAGCTAGATAATATGAGTGAATGTTTAATGATGTGATTATAGACTTTCAAGTGACAAGTCCAAAAACAAAAAGTATTTGCAAACTATAAAGCAACGATTAAGGACTATGTTAATTTATTTTCAGGTGACTTAAAAGCATATTTTGGTGTTAAAAGTACTATCTTATATACATATTACATTATGTTAGGATTTGAAAGAGTATTGTTAAACGATATTTTGTTAAACTACGCTTAAGGCAAGTTCCCTAAACTTACTCTAATTATTATTGAGCAAGTTTCCTTGAACCCTACTTTTATTGTGAAAGTATCCGAACCATATTATTATTGTTGTGCAATATCATTGCAATATTTTATTTGATGAATACCGTAAGCTTATCCCTTTGAATACAAGTTAGATTACTTTTTCGTTCAAAAGAGCTAATATGCTTAAACCCTTGTGAAAGTTATTATTCATGTTAAACTTAGTATTGACCTTGAATATTATGAAAGAGTCGATGCCATTTGTTTTGGCTAGATTATATGCATGTTTATAAAGCTATCCAATTGATTGGTGCGGAAATCTTAAAAACGGAGTTGGACAACCCTTTTGGTAAGGGGAGTGTATGTTGTTGGAAACCCCAACACATGAATAAATATTATTGTGGTGTTATGCATAACGTGAAGTATTGTAGACTGATCATCTATAATACTTGATATTTTTGGTTATCAGTTTAATATTGGTAACTCTAGTGAAAGTTCAATGGTCCTTAATGACTACTCAGTATAAATTGCTTATCTCGTTGGATACATTGTTAGCCATTGAATTCATATATATCTATTGATTTATATTGAATTGTCATATCCCTTATTCATGACGTTATTCTGACACTTTGAACTATCTTAGAAATAACCCTTTGATATTTTAAACCTTGTGATATTATATCCTAAACCCTTGTTGTATATTACTTTCTGGGCAATTTGTACTCATCCTTGCTTATTTAAAACCTTTCTGTTAATGAAGAACATGGAGGTGTCTCTGGAGCAAACAAGGGCAAGGGCAAGGGCAAGGGCAAGGCTACCTACTAGCTTGTCCTTTTTATGTTTAAAGCTATTATTTTATGTTAAGATTATTTGTGGACTATGTTTAAGCTTAAGTATGATCATGTAATAAGTCTTTATTAGATATTATTATGTAATCTATTAAGCACTGTAGGTTGCGAGACTTAGGGGAATAATTATAATAAATCATTGTATATTATTCCAAAGTAGATTTTCCGTTGTGTATGCGTTATTTTAGTTATTATGGTTTTACCATGAGAATGTGATGAACCGAATTCGAGTGACCAAGTGGAAGTCCAAATTTAGGGGCGTCACATGCTATCTTCGCCCTTTTTTAGCATTATTAGTTTTTTCGCTATTGTTTTCATTCTATTGTATCAATTAGCTTCCATGGGGTATAAAATGGACAAGAACTATTTTTGTGTAATTAAATGGTCTAAGGATTATATTGATGGGGTAAACACTTTTATGAAATTTGTTGAAACTCATGTAGGTACACAGTGCGACATTCGATGCCCATGTATAGATTGTTTGAACTTAATAATTCAAGATTAAAAATCAGTAAAAGATAATATTTTGGAGTGAGGGATAGATCTAGGGTACACAACATGGTTTTATCACGGTGAAACATCAAGTTCGAATAATTTAAGGAATCCACATACCAATGAGGGTGATAGGATTGATAATGATTTGTTTGAAGAAGATGCTGAAGAATATGATGGTGTTAATGACATGTTATTTGACCTTGGTCAACAATACTATCAAGCTGATGCTGAAAATATCTCAAATGACAATAACACTAATATTGGTGGTGTTCCAGCATATCTCGAGGCACTCATGATGGGTGCTCAAACAAAATTATACCCTAGATGTAAGAAGATTTCAAGGATTTCTTTTATCATACAATTACTTCACCTCAAAGTGTATAATAAGGTGAGTAATAAAACTATAGCTATGATGTTGAGGCTGATCAAATTATCTCTTCCTGATGTTGAGACGCTTCACTCAACATACTAACTGAATCAGTGCTGCATCAGCCTCACTCAACATACTAACTGAATTAGCAGTGATAACAAACGCATCAGCCCAAGCTAGAGAAAGATAGAGAAAGATATTCGGACACTTCCATAACTTGGAAGAACGTTTTGCAGTGAGATAGATATAAATGAATGGATAGTATAATTACAATTCAATAGTTCACTTTTATTTTATGTTACTATGGTGTGATCAAATAGTTAAAGAAATATTTTATGATTCAGTCTTCAATTAAAACATATCTTAATTTTATGCAATTTCAGTTCAAGTTGCAACTTAAACATAATAAATTTTCATTAGTCTTTAAATTGCATTTTTTTAATGTAGTACTGATTGCTATGATATTTTTCATCTTAATGCTTGCTAGAATGTTATGTATAATTATACAAGCATCTTATCTTTATTATTAATTAATCCAATTCTAATAGATTTAATTTAACTTTTTTTTTCTTATTACCGGTTTTATAAATGGCCCCTGGAAGTGGACACAAAATGAAAGTGAAAAGCAATGCAAACAAGACTAAACAAATTCTCATTGTTCTTAATTCTAAGCCAGCTGATTCAAAAACTCTCAGAGGTATCAAAGGACGTTTTGACAAAGAAAATATGGCTTCTGATGGTAGGAAGTTTAATATAGAAAAGGAACCATTTGTAATACTTAAAGCCCATAATAATTCATCCAAAGGTAGTGAACATACTACTAAAAATCAGACCTATGAAATTAATCTCACACCACAAATTTATACAGTTCTAGCAATTCAATGGCTTGAAATTCCATTAACTCAGAGTCCATGAATTCCAACAACTGAAAATCATGAAACTCCAACAACAGAAAGTCTTGAAATTCCATCAAATGAGCAAGCCCCTTCAATTGAAACATGTATGAATTTTCTTTTTTTTCTTAATTTTTTTTACTAAGTTCTAAGGTAACTAATAATCTTATTTATTATGTATGCAAAACAAATACTATAACAAGTATGTAATGTTCATACAGCTATCTCTAAGAAAAGGAGTCGTGGTTTAACAATGGACAAGGTGATTATGAAAACATTTGTTGCTTCAGGGAGCAAAATGAAGATCAATGTGGATCCATTAATAGGAAGACCTATAAATGAAGATGAATTTGCAAAGCTTGCAAGTCAAATTGGCGTAGTAACTCGAGATGTCATTCCAGTGCCCAAAAGGTGGAAAGAAGTAGATGAGGAAAAGAGTTTGGAACCAGGCATTGATCATATAAATGTATATATCGAAACGAATAACTTTTTTATTATATCAATTTATTTTCTTATCATCTAAAATATGCTAATATGATATGTAGATCCACATGGATGTTAATGTTGATGCTCTAGGAGTGAAATAATGTTTGATTGATAGGTTGAAATCTAGTAGCCGACAAAAGTGTTACAATTTACATATGCACTACAAGAAGTTTGCAACTTTGGTAGAGGCTAAGAATAACAAGCCTTCTTTTTGTCCTTGTAAAAAAATTGGGAAGCATTGTGCGACTATTTTGCAACACCTAAATTTAAGGTAATAATATAAAAACTTAACATGTTTAAATGTTAAGGTTCAATGTTTAGGTTATAGCTATAGGTTTATAATATTAATGTCATTGTTCTTGTTTTTATAGCGCACAAGTTTTGTGAATGGTGGGAATAGAAGACAGGTGAGAGCTCCACATATTTCAGGCAGAAAACCATTTACTATTCGTTGACACGAGATTGTAAGTGTTATAAACTTGTACTTTGGTATTACTTTCATTCTAATAACCTTTAGTTGATACATAATTCTAATGATTTTGGCATATTTTTTCCTGTCCTAGTCTCAAAAGGAGCTAAATGGAGATCCTTGTGATATGATTGATTTTTATAAACGTACGTATTATTCAGAGAAAAAGGGTTGGTCATCCAAAGTGGCAGAAGAGAATTAGGTAACTTTCGTATCTATTTTTTAAAAATCCAGCCTTTTCTATGTTAATGATTGTAATTAACTATATATACCTTCTTACATCCATGTGTTTTAATAGGAGTTCATGAAAAGAAAGCGAGATCAATATAGAGAAGAAGGATCTGAGAAGAACACAAATGAAATAGTCTTAGAGGTTCTTGGCCATGGATCTGATTACATTAAAGGCTTTGGGTATGGTCTAAAACCTCCAAGCAGGCGCATCACATCATCTGATTTAGCTACCCAACAAGTCCAAAAGGAACTTCAAGAGACACATCAAAAGCTACAAATGTCTAACTCTCAAGTAAATGATCTTAAGACACAAGTGGCTGAATTTGAGACTGAAGTGTCTAATTTGAAAACTCAATTAGTTGATCAAGGTGAAAATATCAACAAACTTATGGCTGCTAATGGGATGAACATATAGGTTAAAAAATATCATGTAAGTAATAAATACTTTTAAACTTCAATTAAGCTTTCAAATGTTGCTTTCCATGGTTGAATTTGTGTTAATTCAGATTTTTGATATTAAAAAGAACTTTATAAATGAGTGAATAATGAACTCTGAAGTAATGATAGTATAAGATGAATCTGTATGTGGATTTTTTTTTCATTCCCAAAAAATTAGTTTAAATCAGTAACAATCTCTCTTTTACCTCATTTCTTTCAATTGCCTTGCATCATATATTTGCTATAGAATAATTATTCTAGGTAATGTTTTCTTCATTTTCTATTAAATATTTTGAATTTGGTGTGTGATGTGTTGAATTCTTATAAATGTTAGATTTTCTTATTTATTTTCCTCCATTTAGGACAAACATGAATTTTATTTATACTGTTATAGTTTTTTGTTTGGATTGTTCTTGTAGCAAACAAACTCAGTTGGTCAAATCACAGTGCACAAAAGGTGTTCGATATATTTCCACATTGCTCAAATAAATTCAGTTAGGCTAATTTGGTGGTTTGCTTTAGCTTTGCTCAAAAAGTGATTCCTACTAAAGTTATAATTCCTGTTGTTGGTTGTTGGGTTACTAGTCTTTATTGTTGGGCATTTTTGGGTGCTGTGTTGTTGCTAGTGTGTGGTTACAGTGCTCAGGCCTGTTATTCGTTAGATACATAGGCTCTATTATAGAAAGTTTAATATTAAATTTCCATGATTAGGTAACTGCAAAATTGAGTAACTAATTGTTGAACAACATGCATCTGTTTGGGAAACATCAGAACATAACTGCAAAATTGCAAAGAGCATGCATCTATTTA
Organism: Panax japonicus; assembly: GCA_020205505.1. Lineage (NCBI taxonomy): Eukaryota > Viridiplantae > Streptophyta > Magnoliopsida > Apiales > Araliaceae > Panax > Panax japonicus. The sequence goes on along the minus strand of CM035102.1, from coordinate 45,291,788 downwards.
AAGAAACATCTGATGGCATGTGTAGTCGTGCAAAATTGAGTAACTAATTGCATCTGTTTAAAGAAACATCAGAACATGAGTTCAAAATTGAGTAACTAATTGTTGAACAACAGATGCCATGTGTAGTCGTGATTAATTAACTTAAAAAAGTTTTTTTTGGCTTTCCATGTCTTCTACAATCTTTGGATAAGATATTATGAATATCAGAGATCTATTATTAATAAAATAATCTCCTTGTCTTACAGTTTGGTTAAATTTGCTATTAAAAGTAAAAAGGTGGCTAACATTATATTTAGAAAATTTTATAGGTTATTTATTTAGGAAACGTTAGATTATTAGCCACAAAAGTAGATGAAAATTGGTTTTCTTTATTCACCTATTGCTGGTTGTTATGTGCTTTGATGATGATACTCCATTTGTGTTCCTATGTCACTATCAGAACTTTAGTGCTGCCGATGATTGACTAATAGTTGTTCAATATTTTTCGTAAATGGTGCTCATTACTTCACATTGATATTTTAGTGCTGACATAATTAGTAAATCTTCACTTGTGTAGGAGCTCTTGTGTTGCTTTCCCTTCCTCAAGCTTCTCGGTTAGTTTAAAACTTGCTCTAATAGTTCTCATATTTTGGGATTCATAAATATATCTCTATGCACATGGGACAACTTTCTTGAAGTCTATTTTCATATTACAGCTTCAACCAGAATTCGATTATGCGTATCCTCTAAATTCTATGGATATTGATTTTGGTTGCTATAATGCTAGTATAGCTATAGTTCTGGAAAATTCACAATTTATTATTTAAACATTTCTTTCTTTATATACATTTTTTTAATTTCATAACTATTTGACTGATTTATGTTTATATGTTTTTTGATTTGCAGATAGAGTTTTTTCTGGAAGGTCAATAACCACAAGGTTGAAGGTTTTAATTAAGCATTTTCTTAGGATGTGGATTTTAGAATTTCAGCTTTTTGGATTATATAATTTGGTTTTGTGGTACTTAGATTATTTAAGCAACTGTTTATTGCCTAGGTAGTTGGGTATTTTGTTGAATCAGTGAATTTACTATTTTTATAAGATAATTACTTTTTATTTTAAATGTTTATTGCCTTTTGTCTTTATATTTTCACGATTTATAATCATTTATTAGCAAATAATAGTTGGTCAATGAAAATTAAAATTTAATGACGAATAATATTAACTCTTTAGAATTAATAGTATTGTCATTATATATATTCATTTAGTTATGACAACTGATATTGTCACTAATATTAACTATTTGGTGACAAGTTATGCCGTCACTTTTATATATCATTTAGTGATGCCTTTTAATTTTGTAACTATTAATAGCTCTTAATGTGACGAGTTCTATCGTCACCATAAGTATTCAAATAGTGACAGAAAAATGTGTCATATAAATTAACTCTTTGGTGACAAACTATATCATCACTGTTATATATTCATTTAGTCACAACAACTAATTTTGTCACTATTAGTAACTCTTTTTGTGACGAGATGTAGCGTCACCATAAGTATTCAACTAGTGACATTGAAAAATGTGTCTCAAAAAATAACTCTTTGATAACAAATTATTTTGTAATATTATTTAAAATATGAAATGACAAATATTGTCATGTTAAATATATTATTAGGTGACGAATTATTCTGTCGTCATTTATTTTCTTATTTTTGGTGACGATAAACACAATAACATGACGAAAGAATGATCATATATATGACAATATTGTCGTCATTAAAATTAGATGATTTAAATTGAGTAACATATTTTTGTCACTAAAATAATATCATTTAATGACGAAAAATGATTTTTGTCATTTAATGCACCAAGTTTTGATGACGAAACATAATATAGAGTGACAAAAGTTTCATTCAAATAGTGACGCTATTAACGTCACTAAAAGTAATTAATTATAGTAAAAATGATGTAAATCATCACCATAAGTTAAAACATTTAGTGACGACATTAAATATTGTCAAATATACCTAATACCACGCTCATACGGTGACAGTCTCTGTGACGAATAACAATCGTCACCAAATGTTTTAGTGACGAAAAATAAATTTTATGTGACAAATTTTAGCGTCAGTTTTTGTGTGATTTCTTGTAATGGCGTAAGGCAAGTTTCCTAACTTCATTCATATTTTAAATGAATGCTAGTTTCTAAAACTTCTCAGATGTTGAATTTGAGAAGTTCTGTCTATGTGCAAATGTGTGATATTTGTACAAGGTGGTAGAACGTATGAGGCCTTGTGCCACAATTTGAACATTTTGGTGTTTCTATGAGATGAACTGTTCGGTGATTGAACTGTTCAATAAGAGAATGTTCTGTTTATACATGAATCGTTGTTGTTAAGTCTATGCTAAAGATTCTAGCCAGACATGATGTGTATGAAAGAGAGTAGAGAATGAAAGTATTTCAAAGTGAATGCGACTAATGTTTTAAAATTATAGTAATCGAGATTATACCTATTATTCAAGCTGCTTCATAACCTTTGTTCGGTTATTGAAGTCTTTAAAGAATATTTAAATTCTTGAATTTGTTTGTTCAACTGCTATGACTTGCTGAGCAATTGAATTCTCACACTTGCTTTAAATAAAAATATTTTTAGCGAACGATATTAGAAAGAACTTAAGGATCCCGTAAAGATCAAGCTGATCGGTATCCAGACGAAGTGCAATTGTAATAACCTGATATTTTCTATATAATTAAATCAGAAATTTTGTGTATATTTTTTTTATTATTATAAAGGTGGGAATATATGTGCTAGGTAAAATATATGTATATATGTGATAAATAAAAATCTATTTATTACATGAATAATTTCAAATAATTTTTGATTATTATATTCTAATAATAAATTAATTAGGTAGTAATAATATTTTATTAATTAATTTCTATGAAAATATGATTATATATTATTTAAATAATATATGAAATGATTATTAGAATTATTATAATAATTATTTTGTTATATGAATTTTAGTTCAAATTATTTATGTTAATTATTTTAACGTAATTAATAATGCTCTATATGCAAGATAAATCAGATATGGAATCCAAACCCAAATTCTGGATTTTGAATAAGGAATGATAATAATAATATACTATTAAGGGCTATATGTATATACACAGCTATGTATTACACAGTAGGCCTAGGACGACAGATTTTTTGGGTTATAGCGACGGTAAACTATCGCCATAGCCTAGAATAGCTATGACGACGGGTGAAACCGTCGCTATAGCCAAAAAAATCGTCGTTATAGCTTACTGTGTAATACACAGCTGTGTACACACATTTTTTCCTACTATTAATTATATTTCAGTGCTATAAAAATGTACTGTATGTATAGACTGAAAATGGTTAGTCAATTATGGTATAACGGTAGAAAACCTAGTATTACTGTGTTAAATCCTAATTTGAAACTCAATTATAAGCTTTAGACTGTCATGTAATCTTGATAATGTGATCAATGACTGATATTTTAAATTTTAATCTTAATTAGGGAAACCCTAATTATTGGAAACCATAATTAATATTTAGAAACCATAGTTTTTATTTAGGAACCCTAATTATCAAATTGTACACCCTAATTGCTAAATTAATGATCTTAATTATAATTTGTAAAGCCTAAACCTAATTTTTCATGTTCTATGTAATTAGGAAACTAAGTATGATTAAGAAACTCTAATTATCCATTTTCAGAAACGAAAATTTTATTTTTAAACTCTAAATAAAAAGCCTAACAAAATAAAATTTTTGAAAACCTTAGGGTTAAACCCTAAGCGCTAAACCCTAAGGGTCAAACCCTAAGGGTTTGTCAAGATTACATTGGTTCAATTAAAATCATAAGGCAAATGCCCAAATTACCCCTCTTGCATTATTGTGACTAACTTGTCAAACTTACAAAAACTTTAGTGGTTGAGCAACCCTAAGCTTAGCCATGTGCCTACAAACTCAACAATTCAGCCCTTTCCCAGTCAAATCCATTGCATACAAGTTATATATATATATATATATATATATATAGATCAAGAGAGAGAAATGTTCATTATTTAGTTTATTTATACACCAACTCTCATCCAAGACATTCTCTCACTAAACCCTCGAAAATCAAAGGTGATTCAATTCCCAAATCAAGCCCCACTATCACCCATAACATATCAGAAGCTCAAATTCAAGAATTTGTTCATAGAAAGGTATAAACCCTAAACAAAATCTGATCCTTGATCCTTTGTTAGATGTTAGATTTTTGTGTTAAAACATGTTGTTTATTGTGTATATTAATGATCTGGGTTGATAGATGTTAGATCCATAATATCTATAGGCTCGGATTTGATGTTTTCAAAAATTTGGAAAAATTTTAAAATATTTTTGACAGTCAAATGTCAGGTCTCTTAGATCTCAGTTTGTTGATGTTTTTGGTTGTTTAAAGGTTTGATCTTGTAGTACGCTATAAGATCTCTGTTCTAGAACTCGAATCAAGCCCATAACATGTATAGATTGAAAGTTATGGCTGGTCAAACATAGTTGATCGACCATGACTTTCAGTTTTCTGGAAAACCCAGATCGTGACCAGAAGGCTCTGACAAGATCTTCATGGGCTCGGATCTAACAGTGGGTTAATGATTTGTGTTTGTCTTTGCATCTAAGTTATAGTATGTTGTTTGGACAACAGTTTGATGCCTTTAGATCATCTAAATAACATATATATGTGATGTATTGGCCGGTCAAAGTAGCATGGTTGAACACAAAAATTGTTTTCTGGCAGGGTAACCTAGAAACCTTATGATCACGATTTCTTACAAGCTTTGACCGGCATAGATATGATGATTGTGTTGTTGTTAGACTAGTTTTATGTGATAGATCTATACCCTGACATGTTGTCTACACAATGGAATCACTAAATCACAAAATAATCACACGGATTGCACGTTGTGGAAGCCCAAATAAGGCTAAATGAACTGTTCTTCATTTCTGGGTAACCCAGAAAATGAAGAACAACTCTGACAGCTTGTCCTTGAGCTTAGATCTTGCATTTGGTGCATGTTATGACTCTGTTTGTTGTTGGATATTGTAGTATTAAATTAGTACTACAACATTTAACCATTAACTAGTCCAGAAACACATTACACACTGAATAATTGATGGTCAAACATGGTCCCTCGAAACTGTCATATGAATGTTCTTGGTGCTCAAGAACACCTTAGGCGACGCTTTCTGTCGCTAAAGGCTATAGCGACAGACTTTTTAATTTTATTTAATTTATTTTCTAAAAATCATTTAAAAATAGAAATTAATTTCTGAAAATTACAAAAATAGTTTAAAAAAATTATTTTAAGTTATAAAATTAACTTTTAATAATTTGGCATATTTTTCATAAATATTAGTATTTATTTAAATATTATTGATATTTAATTTATTTAATAAATGTATTAACTAAATTAATTAAAAACAATTTTTTTATATTAAAAATCATTTTAAATGATAATAAGGTATTTAAAAATATTTTAAGTTATAAAATATAACTTTTAATATTTTAAAATTTTCATTAATTATTTAATATTAATGATATTAAATTTATTTAATAATAAATTAATTTAAAAATAATTTTAATATTATAAAAATCATTTTAAATGAAAATAAATTATTTAAAAATATTTGAAGTTATAAAATATAACTTTTAATATTTAAAGGTAAATTTTATTAATAATTTAATATTAATAATATTAAATTTATTTAATAATTATATTAAATAAATAGTTTAAAAATGGTTTTATTAATTTAAAAATCATTTAAAAAGGATATAAATGAATTAAAAATATTTTAAGTTATAATAAATGACTTTTAATATTTTGATAAATAATGAATTAATATTTAAATATTAATGGTAATTATTTAAAAATGATTTTAATTATTTTAAAAATCATTTAATGGTAATATTAATACTTTAAAAATATTTTAAGTTATTATAAATAACTTTAATATTTTGGCAATGGTTTCATTAATATTTGAATATTAATTAAATATTATAATAGAATTATTTAGTATTTAAATCATTTAATAATGATTCCAATGTTTGAAAAATCTTGATAAATTATAATAATTGCTTAAAAATTATTATAAATCATTTAAAAATAATATGATTGATATTTAAGTTATTTAAATGGATATTGAACTACAGAATAAAGTATCAAACTCAGTAATTAATCGATAAAGCCATCGGCACTACCAAAATATTTCAGAAATTGATTTGGACTTATATAATTTATCTGTATAAGTGTTTGTTTCTGTCCTAATGACTGCTAAACACATGTGACAATGTGATTAGGTTATGTACTGACTGCATATAACATTATTATGTGTTATGATATATTATTCTAATTGAACGAATGATCTTATTAATGACAGGTTTCGATATAAAAGATAAAACTAAGTTGTATAAGCAGCAGATCAGGCAAGTATCTTAACTTTGCATTTACTTTATGCAATGGACATGTGTAAGCTAATATCTGAACTATTCTTTTTCATTGTTCAAATATCATAACCTTGTATATACTTATGCAATGATTCTGTATAAGTTATTAAATTATAATCTATTGTACAAGTTCTTTAAATCTGTTATTATAAATCAAGATATATATTCTGTTCATTAATTTCTAAGCATGGTTATACAAGTGTCGTCACTTGGATAATCATTATATTTTATCACATGTTGATACATACTTATTGGTTTCCAATATGTATACATTGACCTTTAAGCCATTTAAGCTATTTGATTCAGCTAGACACATATTTAAAAATATTGTTGAACAAGAAAGAACTTTATTATATCTAACTGAATTATTTTTGTTCAGATTCTAGACTAGTCTGAACATCCCGAATCTGAGAAAATTTTGTGTGCTTAAGGCGGATATGCTGGACGAAAATATCGTTCGAACATGTAGTATTGATCAATATAGGGCATAACGGGATGATCACCCCCGTGTATGTAAGTTATGACGATTTACAGATGAAGTTCTGATTAACCTTTTCGAAAATAGAAAATAATGTTCATAGTTTGTCGACCGATCCTCATTTATAGTTAGTACATAGTTTCAAAAATTTAAAATCGAAATGATATGTTGTTTATTGTTGCTTCAGCTTACTTCACAACTGTTGATTCGTTGTAGAAGTATCGTTCAAAGAAAACATTTACTTTCTTCAGCTAACTGTTATTGATTGCTATTACTTGTTGGGCACTCAAATACTCATCCTTGCTTAATTTAAATATTTTCAGCTAAGTGTGAACAACCTGAAGGCTCTGCTAAGAAAAAGGGAAAAGGAAAGGTTGCTGGATGAGTTCTATGCTATCCTATGTAATAATTAGACTTTATTAAGACATAGATATTTATTATTATCATGTATTGTAATGTATGAAAGGTTGCGTACTTGGGATTAGATTCTGATATATGTAAATTAAGTTTGATATTATTATTATTATTATTATTATTTTGCTCATAGAAATGATATCGTGAAGCACCGAGTTCGGGTTTTAACTACCTGAATTTGGGGGCGTCACAATATGGTATCAGAGCCTTAGGGTTAGAAGCCTTAGGTGGGATAGACCTTAGGATATAACCTTAGGATAGAGGGAAACGTTGAAAATACTAATAACTCATATAGAGTTTAAAAAGAGATGAATCGAATAAATTCATCGTCAAACAAAATATAAGATAACTTATATAAAACTATTATTTGTTGTGTGTATATATTATATGCTAATCAGGATAATTTATGTGTAGATGTCAGGTGTAAAAGAATTAGGATACTCTCAGATCTTAAAGAAGGAGCCAATATCAAAGCCAATAGCTGAAATAAAGGCTCACAATGAAAGCAACCTCGATAAGGTGGTTATTGTGGAAAATATAGTACTGGACCCAGAAATGGTGGAACTAATGGATAGTGATTCGGACACTAAAGTTGGAGCTGATCAAGCATCAATGGAAGTGAAGAATTTGAGGAACAAGGTTTCTTCTCTGGAAAAGCTGTGGAAAATAGAAAAGCTGTTAAATAGTCAATTGCAGAAAGCATTAATATAAATAATGGAAGAACAAGATAAGCTTAAAATCCAAATTGATCAAATGAGAGCCAAAAGCAATAAATCATGTGCAGCTCCGAGCAAGAAGGGGAAAAGAAAGATGAAAGACCGCGATATAGGAAATTTCGATAACAACCAAGGGAACCTTAAGCGAATAGAAAAGTGTACAAACTGTAATAAGAAACATGAAAGCTTGTGCCGAAAAGGAAAAAATGTTTGCTATAATTGTGGACATGAGGGACATTTCTCTCCTCATTGTCCTAATCCAAAGCAAGGTGTCTGTTTTATTTGTTGGATAGAAGGTCATCAGGCAAAAGATTGTCCAAAATCAAGAAAAAGGCATAGTGAATAGGTAGTATAGGTACTGTTGAGTAGGTGTGTTTGATGTAATATATGTGTAAAGTATGTCTGTGTAATGTAATATTCTCAACTTTTATATAAGTCAAAGCAGCAATTCCCAACTTTTGTGGTCACAAAGGGATAGCAGTATGTGCTATGTTATTTAAAGTACTATGAAATAGTTTAATGAATATGAATCTATGTTTGATTAATGAAATAAGTTTGATGCATGAAACTTATATTATAAGGTTTAGAATGTAAAGAATAATTTATGGTCTTATTTAACTAGATAATGTCGCCAAGACGTCAAACTCGAAATCAAAGTACAGAAGAATCTGTCAACAACGTTGGGGGAAAACAACTAGACCCAATGAAAAACTTTATGAACATGGTAGCTTAGGCTATACAACAGGAAATGCCACCCGCAGGGAACTAGTCGGATAATCGCTTGGCGAACTTCAAAGATTTTAAGGCTGTAGGATCCCCAGAATTTAGAGGTACAACTGACCTTGTAGAAGCCCAAACTTGGGTTAAGGAAATTGAAAAAGCGTTTGTGATAGCTAGGGTAGCGGAGGGGCATAAGACAGATTTTTCCACCTACATGATGAAAGGGGAGGCGAATTTTTGGTGGGAGGTAAATCAAGCAAGGGCAGGAGGTGTGGTAACTTGGGCTAGGTTTAAAACTTTGTTTTTTAAGAATTATTTCTCATCTAGTATGCATGTTAGGATGGAGGTGAAATTTCTGGAGTTAAAACATGACAACATGACTGTTACGGAGTATGCCGCAAAGTTTAATGAGTTGTCTAGGTTCGCTCTGCATCAAGTTGATATGGAGGCTAGGAAGGCGAGAAGGTTTGAACTAGGGATTAAAACCCTGGCTCTACAACAAGGTGGCGGTATTGCAGATCAATAACTTTGCAGCAATTTTGGAAAAGGCTATCATAACCGAGGAGGGGAGTGAGGCCATGAGCCTCTATAACAAGGAGAAAAAGAATAAGGGCAAAGTCGAGGGAGCTATGAAGGTGGAAACTAACAGTGGGAGTAGGAGTGGAAATGGAAAGAGGAAGGGGAGCAATTTTGGGAATGTTCAGGTGAAGCAGGAAGGTGTGAAGAAACAGGCTGTGCAGTGTAAGAATTGCGGGAAAAATCATTCTGGTGAATGTCTGAAAGGTAAGTTTGTGTGTTATAAGTGCGGGCAGGAGGGCCATATCTCTCCCAACTGCCCCAATCCTAGGATGAACAGTGGGTCTTTTCTATGCAGATCGACTGAACATAAGGTTAAGGACTGTCCAAAAAAGAAGAATGGAGGCAGGAAGTGTGACTACTGAGAAAGGCAGTGGGACTCTGGGGATAACTGGACCGACTTCATTAAGCAAGCCAACAAAATCATCTGCAAGAGCCTTTAACATGACGGTCCAGGATACCGTGGCAGCTGGTGATGGAACTCCAGGTATTATTCGTATAACTTTTATTTTCTTATACATGATTTTCCTATATATAGGAAATTATTTTATAAAGAAGTTTTAAAGGAGTAATTTGAGTTCTATTAGAAATCAATTTTCCGTTTAATCAGGTAGACAAGCTTTATGCTGAATAGTTAAATATCAGTTCGATTAAATCTGATCGAGATCTACTTGCAATGACTGTGTATGCTATGTACCCTAGTATATATAAGTTTTAAAACGGATATTCCGGGGACACAATCTTTATAAGGGAGGGTGAATGTAATAACCCGATATTTTCTATATAATTAAATAAGAAATTTTGCGTATAATTTTTTTTATTATTATAAAGGTGGGAATATATGTACTAGGTAAAGTATATGTATATATGTAATAGATAAAAATCTATTTATTATATGAATAATTTCAAATAATTTTTGATCATTATATTCTAATAATAAATTAATTTTGTAGTAATAATATTTTATTAATTAATTTCTAAGAAAATATGGTTATATATTATTTAAATAATATATGAAATGATTATTGGAATTATTATAATAATTATTTTATTATATAAATTTTAGTTCAGATTATTTAAGTTAATTATTTTAACGTAATTAATAATGTCATATATGCAAGATAAATCATATATGAAATCAAAACCCTAATTCTGGATTTTGAACAAGGAATGAGAATAATAATATACTATTAATTATATTTCAGTGCTATAAATATGTACTGTATGTGTAGATTGATAATGTTTGGTCAATTATGGTATAACGGTAGAAAACCTAGCATTACTGTGTGAAATCCTAATTTGAAACTCAATTATGAGCTTTAGACTTTTATGTAATCGTGATAATGTGATCAATGACTGATATTATAAATATTAATCTTAATTAGGGAAACCCTAATTATTGGAAACCATAATTAATATTTAGAAACCATAGTTTTTATTTAGGAACCCTAATTATCAAATTGTACGCCCTAATTGCTAAATTAATGATCTTAACTATAATTTATAAAGCCTAAACCTAATTTTTTATGTTCTATGTAATTAGGAAACTAAGTATGATTAAGAAACCCAAATTGTCCATTTTTAGAAACTAAATTTTTATTTTTAATCCCTAAATAAAAAGCCTAGAAAATAAAATTTTTGAACACCTTAGGTTTAAACCCTAAGGGTCAAACCCTAAGGGTTTGTCAAGATTACATTATTGCCATTAAAATCACAAGGCAAATGCCCAAATTACTCCTCTTGCATTATTGTGGCTAACTTGTCAAACTTACCAAAACTTTAGTGGTTGAGCAACCCTAAGCTTAGCCATGTGCCTACAAACTTTATAATTCAGCCCTTTCCTAGCCAAATGTGTGTACACAGCTGTGTATTACACAGTAGGCTATAGCGACGGTTTCACCCGTCGTCATAGCTATTCTGGGCTATGGCGACAGTTTAACGTCGCTATAACCCAAAAAATCTGTCGTCCAAGGCCTACTGTGTAATACACAGCTGTGTATATACATATAGCCCATATATATATATATATAGATCAAGCGAGAGAAATGTTCATTATTTAGTTTATTTATACACCAACTCTCATCCAAGACCTTCTCTCTCTAAACCCACAAAAATCAAAGGTGATTCAGTTCCCAAATCAAGCCCCACTATCACCTATAACATATCAGAAGCTCAGATTCAAGAGTTTGTTCATAGAAAGGTATAAACCCAAAACAAAATCTGATCCTTGATCCTTTGTTAGATGTTAGATTTTTGTGTTAAAACATGTTGTTTATAGTGTATATTGATTATCTGGGTTGATAGATGTTAGATCCATAACATCTATAGGCTCGGATTTGATGTTTTCAAAAATTTGGAAAAATTTTAAAATATATCTGACAGTCAAATGTCAGGTCTCTTAGATCTCAGTTTGTTGATTTTTTGGTTGTTTAAAGGTTTGATTTTGTAGTATGCTATGAGATCTCTGTTCTAGAACTCGAATCAATCCCATAACATGTACAGATTGAAAGTTATGGACGGTCAAACATAGTTGACTGACCATAACTTTTAGTTTTCTGGAAAACCCAGATCGTGCCCAGAAGGCTCTGACAAGATCTTTATGGGCTCGTATCTAACAATGGGTTGATGATCTGTGTTTGCCTTTGCATCTAAGTTATAGTATGTTGTTTGGACCACAGTTCGAAGCCTTTAGATCATCTAAATAACATATATATGTGATGTAGTGGCCAGTCAAAGTAGCATGGTTGAACACAAAAATGGTTTTCTGGGTACCCAGAAACCTTATGATCATGATTTCTGACAAGCTTTGACCGGCATAGATATGATGATTGTGTTGTTGTTAGACTAGTTTTATGTGATAGATCTATACCCTGACATGTTGTCTACATACTGGAATCACTAAAGCACAAAATCATCACATGGATTGCAAGTTGTGGAAGCCCAAATAAGGCTACACGAACTGTTCTTCATTTCTAGGTAACCCAAAAAATGAAGAACAACTCTAACAACTTGTTCTTGAGCTTAGATCTTGCATTTCATGCATGTTATGACTCTATTTGTTGTTGGATCTTGTAGTATTACATTAGTACTACAACATCTAACCATTAACTAGTCCAGAAACACATTACACATTGAATAATTGATGGTCAAACATGGTCCCTCGAAACTGTCATAAGAATGTTCTTGGTGCTCAAGAACACCTTAGACAACGCTTTCTATCACTAAAGGCTATAGCGACAGACTTTTTAATTTTATTTAATTTATTTTCTAAAAATCATTTAAAAATAGAAATTAATTTCTGAAAATTAAAAAAATAATTTTAAAAATTATTTTAAGTTATAAAAATTAACTTTTAATAATTTGGCATTTTTTTCATAAATATTAGTATTTATTTAAATATTATTGATATTTAATTTTAATAAATACATTAAATAAATTAATTAAAAATGATTTTTATATTAAAAATCATTTTAAATGATAATAATGTATTTAAAAATATTTTAAGTTATAAAATATAACTTTTAATATTTTAAAGTAAATTTTATTAATTATTTAATATTAATGATATTAAATTTATTTAATAATAAATTAATTAAAAAATGATTTTAATATTATAAAAATTATTTTAAATGAAAATAAAGTGTTTAAAAATAGTTTAAGTTATAAAATATAACTTTTAATATTTAAAGATAAATTTTATTAATAATTTAATATTAATGATATTAAATTTATTTAATAATTATATAAATAAATAGTTTTATTAATTTAAAAATCATTTAAAAAGGATATAAATGAATTAAAAATATTTTAAGTTATAATAAATGAATTTTAATATTTTGATAAATAATGCATTAATATTTAAATATTAATGGTAATTATTTAAAAAATCATTTAAGGGTAATATTAATACTTTAAAAATATTTGAAGTTATTATAAATAACTTTAATATTTTGGCAATGGTTTTTTTAATATTTTAATATTAATTAAATATTAATGATAATAGAATTATTTAATATTTAAATCATTTAATAATGATTCCAATGTTTGAAAAATCATGATAAATTATAATAATTGTTTAAAAATTATTATAAGTCATTTAAAAATAATATGACTGATATTTAAGTTATTTAAATGGATATTGAACTATAGAATAGAGTTTCAAACTCAGTAATTAATCGATAAAGTCATCGGCACACCGAAATGTTTTAGAAATTGATCTGGACTTATAAAATTTGTCTGTATAATTGTTTGTTTCTGTCCTAATGACTGCTAAACATATGTGACAATGTGATTAGGTTATGTGCTGACTACATATAACAGTACTATATGTTATGATATATTATTCTTGTAGACACTCGAAATTTTTTGTACTCCTATTACTAACATTGCAGGAGGGTAGATTCGTCTTTTGGAGATAACACTGAAAGATAGCTTACATCCATCCCGAATATTACCGAAAGTTCAGTTCCAACCCGAAACACAAACTGGGAACTTCATGTCAAACCCGGAACACACACCGGGAGTGTCATTTCCAATCTCGGAGATAACCCCGAGATATGCAGATCAAAAGACCGAGAACAACACCGGAGAGGACAATTCTGTCTCAGTGATAACACCACGACGTTCAGTTCCAGTCCCAGAGACAACACTGGGAGTAGCAACCCCATCCTTGGTGATAGCCCCAAGAGATGCCATTGTAGTTCCGGCGATAACCCCGGAAATGCTTGTGTCAAACATGCGATCAACTTAAATCCAGATGACAGTGAGGCATACAAATAAGCAGCCCAATCTCAGATGTAACCCTGAGCAACGTATGCTTTCTTCTTAAATCGGCGATAACCCCGGTGAGGAATCACAACGTCATCTTACCACGTCAATAAGGTGATATCATGGCATACCAACAAGTAGTCCAATCTCAGCTGTAACCTTGAGCAACGTCTACTTTTAACTCAAATCGGCGATAAACCCAGCGAGGAGTCAAACGTCATCTTGTTCCTTCGACAATGGCACATCGTCTCAACACTTCATACATACATACATCCAACAATGTCCCATAAGAACCAAGGAGAGACAATCCCGAGTGACTATTACGTGTGGCAGTACTTTGGATAGAATTTGAAGCTTGAAGACCATGGGCATAGACCCCTTTTCCTGACTTTGTACAGCCTCTAATCCATGTCATTGCGTAACTCTCGACACAAGCGGTCCAAATAAGGTCAGATATACCTCGTTCGGATGCTCGGATTGAAGTTCTGGAAGTTTGAGCGGACATTACAATGTATGAGTGCACGTACTACGAGACGATGGGACCCGCGAGGCTCGAATCCACCACGACCAGCCGCAGGTACAACTGCGGCTGCCGCAGGTGTACCTGCGGCCATCCGTCTACTTTTAACTCAAATCGGCGATAAACCCAGCGAGGAGTCAAACGTCATCTTGTTCCTTCGACAATGGCACATCGTCTCAACACTTCATACATACATACATCCAACAATGTCCCATAAGAACCAAGGAGAGACAATCCCGAGTGACTATTACGTGTGGCAGTACTTTGGATAGATTTTGAAGCTTGAAGACCATGGGCATAGACCCCTTTTCCTAACTTTGTACAGCCTCTAATCCATGTCATTGCGTAACTCTCGACACAAGCGGTCCAAAGAAGGTCAGATATACCTCGTTCGGATGCTCGGATTGAAGTTCTGGAAGTTTGAGCGGACATTACAATGTATGAGTGCACGTACTACAAGACGATGGGACCCGCGAGGCTCAAATCCACCACGACCAGCCGCAGGTACAACTGCGGCTACCGCAGGTGTACCTGCGGCCATCCGTCTATATATACAAGGCTTGGGTCATCCATTTGAAGAGAGGGAGAGAAGGAAAAAGGCGAGGAAGCCCTGTCCATTTTACTCTGCATACACATCTTTTGAGTGTTTCCTCTTCTTTAAATACTAGTTACCTCACATATAGCTATCTTTTATCTGGCGGAAGCTGAGTGTTTATCCATTTAAAGTCATAGAAGTCTACTTTGGCAGCCCACTGTAAGCCTTCTTACATTTTATAAAGCCTTCTTCTCATATAGCACCATTTGAGAGTCGTGTTGTGTGCGTTTGCCCGGACTTCGGTCCGTGGTTTTCATTTCTGTCTGTATATATACACTAATATATGTATATATTTCATATATATGGACTAAAATTATCGATTTATGCCTCAATTAAGCCTAGACTTCGGTTTGGAGCGTTTAATTACTTATATATATATATATATATAAGCGAATAAACGCACCAGATGTAAAATCTAGGCTCATCAGACAGAGTCTAGCCACAGTTTATATATATATAAATATATATATATATATATATATATATATATATATAAATATATATATATATATATATATATATATATATATAATTGTTGTCGGACATATCCGATGAGCCTGGATTTACATCCAGTGCGTTTACTGCTTTTATACATATATATTTATACATATATATATATATATATATATATTTACATTCCTGTTAGGCCTAGAGTTTACTTCATGGCCTTTTACAGGTTTATTTATATTTTGTCTTGCCTGAAGTTTACTTCGTGGCAGTTGATCGCTTTTACAGATTTATTTACATTTCGTCCCGCCTAGAGTTTACTTCGTGGCGGTTGATCATGTCCATATATATATATATATATATATATATATATATATATATATATATATATATATATATATATATATATATCGCTTTTATATATTTACATTTCCGATCCCCCATGGAGTTACTTCATGGTGGTTAATCATGTCTGTATATATATATTTACAGCTTCTATATATATAACTGCTTACTGCTTTCCATACAAATTGCAGTATCATGTGAGCCTAGGAATGATGTGATCCCAGGTTCAGTTTACTGAATCTATATTCGGTTCCCATGATGGAAATTTTTCAGCTGTAAGCAGCTTGTATATTATTTTATAACGTCTGAATTTCCTTGGATGGCTGTCATGCCCATGAGGAGTTCGGCACTGCTGTATATTATTTTCTCGAGAATGCTTCACATCTCAAAAATAAAAGCAAACAAGCCGAACATTTAATAATAAAATGGAAGTATGAAAAGGTCTCAATTCCTATTGAGCACAGGGTTTGAAAAAACCTCTTTTATAAAATGTCATTGCTATATCTTGGTTAAAACTGAATTTTCCTATAAAATTCAAACCTTGTGTATATAGGTGCGAACGAGGCCTCGCACTACTTTCAAATAATTGCACATTGATCCACACATACACACATTCATATAACAATTTCTTTGAAAAGTGGCGGTCACCGTGGTAACACGAATGTCGGGGGTTGCCTAACACCTTCCCTCTGCATAATCAAGCCCCCGGACCCAAAATGAATCTCAGTTTCACTGACCCATTTAGTAGTGTCAAATCACTGGGTCAATGTGCAAGCCTTTTCGGTTGCATTGGTGCAACCAGTTAAATACACCAACTGGCGACTCTTAAAGTCCAATCATCGATATTATACATGTCGGACCTTTTTCACTTGTTTTTTTCAAACAAATCTCACATTAACATGAGAACACCAAAGAACAAGTAACGAAAAGGGACACTCAAAAATCCCGATGTCGACTGGTGGCGACTCTGCTGGGGACTCCAGTAAGAGGGCTTAAGCCACTATTACAAGCTTTTCAAAATTGTTATATGCTTGTGTGTGAATGTTTCATTTATATTTATGATGAATGTGTACGAATGCATTTTAATTATTGCACTGCTAAATATTTATCTGTGATATTAGTGCTTCGTACATGTCATCATTTTGCATAAACGGTGAGACACGTTGTATGTGAATGTATGTTGTGTGGTCCCTTCACCAGGAGGCTATCCTGTCAGTGTTTGATTACTGGACTCGTGGGAAGAATGATTCCCCAGGGCTCAGGAAAGGCACCATTCAGATTCGCTCTAGTTGAACGACCGGATTAACTTCCCGTCAAGTAGATTGTGATGATCTAGGAACCTTCATGCCGAAAAGCCGCGAGAGAAACCCTAGGATAGGTCAACCTCTGATAAACCAAACGCAGAGGAAAGTTTCTTCATGCTTTCCATTTTTAATTACTTGTAAAAGCATTTACTTGTAATTTTATTCCATGTTCATCCATATGTAATGGAAAATATGAAGAATATATGTGCATGCATGACATGTTATCAATTAACAACCGGTTTTACAGGACAAATTCCTAAAACAGACATGTTATGACAACATTTATATTACCCTAAGACTAAACTACGTAAGTCTTTTGTAGGGAAGCAATTGGGCCTATTACCCTGTCAAAATCCAAAAAGGCTGCGAGCCTACAGCCAATCATGTCCTCTTCCGAACAGTCTAATCCTATTTCCCAAGGAGAATTTGATGGATTGAGTAAACAAATCATAGACTTGGCTGTTCTACTAAAAGAATTACACCAGTCTACTTAGGGTATGAAGATACCTATATATACAGAATCCTCTACACAAGGGGGAGTTCAAGGTCTGGAAAAAACAATTCTAGAACATCTGTTGGATACAACCAATAAAGACCCTGAAGGCACCCATCTCAAAGGAGATCCAAACACTCGTGACATCAGGAAGAAGGTCCTTCAAATGGAGGAAACCATTCACGTTCTCAAAGGGATTGGAACACATGGCAGTGTTTCATATGCAGACCTTTGCATATTTCCTGGTGTGCATTATCCAGAGAAATTTAAGACCCTTAATTTTGAAAAGTATGATGGATTAGGGGATCCTTACACACATTTAAAGGTGTTCATTGGAGAACTCGGGTCTTACATAGAAAATGAAAGGTTCATAATGCAGATATTTCAGAAAAGTCTGACTGGAGAAGTCCATTCATGGTATACCAGATTAGACAACTCTAAGATCCATAGCTGGGAAGAGCTGGCTCACGCCTTCCTCACTCAATACAGTTTTCAATCTCAGATGGCTCCTGACCGGTACCAAATCACCAAGGTCAAGAAACAGTCTAATGAGTCATTTAGAGAGTACGCTCAAAGGTGGAGGCGCCTTGCTGCTCAAGTTATTCCTTCCATGACAGAATCAAAAATGGTCATGACTTTCATAGATGTACAGGAAGCTCCTTTCTATGAGAGAGTTCTAGCTGGTATTGGCAAACCATTTTCTGAAATGATCAAACACGGCGAGATGGTTGAAATGGGATTAAAGTTCGGTAAAATTCAAGACCTAGCTGCTCTTAAATCTGTTACTGAGCACATCCAATCCGGATCTTATGGAAACAACCCCTGGAGGGTCCATAAAAAGAAAAAGGAGGATGTTTCCTTAATACTACAAGAACAAAAAGACAATCTAAGCATGCCTATGCATAGGAAAAACTACTCCCCTTTTCCAGCACAATCTTCAAACCCTCCATTACCTAAAAGTGTAGAAGTAAAGCGACCTCGGACGTTCACACCCTTAGGGAATTCGCTCGAGAACATTCTTGCTCTTCTGACTATTCAGAAGAAAATTACACATCTTCTTCCACCAGCCAACCCTAATGGCAGGGGTTTTAATACTACTCGAAAGTGTGCTTATCATGCCGGGGCACCAGGACATGATACTCAAGATTGTTGGGCCTTGAAACATAAGATTCAGGATCTGATAGACAACGATGAGTTTGTAGTCACTAAACCAGATCAACCTCATGTGCAAGACAACACTCTTCCTCAACACATAGAAGAAGAGGTCAACATGATCAGTTGGAGCACTGTACAAGGTTCCAATGGCGAATCATCCCAACCCATCAAAGACGGTGTTGACAAATGGGATTATGAAAAGTTACAGTTTACCATGGAACGAAAGATGAAAGCCTTTTCCAAACAAATTGAGCAATTGGTAGAACTGGTGACCCAGCAGCATCAAGTCACGCGCCAATTAATTAGGCAGGAGCATGCCTATCTCCTTCCATTTTTTATAAATACTCCATCAACACCTTCAGAAAGCGAAGCTATGGATGATAAGGTTGCAAAGTGAACAAGTGCTAAAGCCCGTTGGGATTTTTCCATTCAAAGGGAATTCACCTATCTGGGCCAGTCTATGGAGGAGATACTTTAAATGTTAATCAATGAAGGAAGAATAACATTCCTTCCCCCTCCAATCAATCTCGCTTAGGGCGGTTCAATCCTGATGAAATGTGTCAATATCATTCACATTCTCGCGGTCACAGTACAGAAGAATGCTGGGCACTCCGCCATCTTATTCAGAATCTTATTGATAGCGGTGTCCTGCAAATAGCAGATGATTACAATATGCAACTCAAGGGTAGGAATGCATGCCCTACCCAATGGAAGGGATTAGTTGCAGTTATCTCTGAAGTGGATGATGAAACTGTCAAATTATTTCCCATACAACCAATTCAACTCAAAGGAGCTGACAATCCTTTGAAAGTGGCCGCACCAGAGCCAATTCCTTTACCTTGCAGACCACAACATCCTGTTGTCAGCTTGCCCAAAGTTCCATGGAATTATGGAGAAGCTGAAGGATCCACGTCTCATACTACTGCTATAGTGTCGAAAGAAAATCCACTGTACCTTCCTCAACGGGTTATCAAACCTAGTTGCGAAGCAAAGGGGAAATTTCCCATGGAGAAGATTTAAAAATTCCTCCGTACTACGGGTCATAATGAAGCCAAAGTGGTTTTAAGCTTGTGAGAAGCTCCATACCAGATTTAAATACTGGATTTGGTTTTCTCTTCTGAGGATCATCGGAAGATCTTGTTGAAGGTTTTAGAAGAAGCCTACTTACCAAAATCAGTGGATGTGGAAAAATTTTAACATGTGGTTGATCACATTTTCAACAACAATGTGATATCCTTCACTAATGACGACATACCTCCCGAAGGGACCGGTCATTGCAAGCCATTGCACATCGTAGTGTTGTCTTCCGGGTACATGCTAGCAGGAGTATTGATAGATGGAGGCTCATCTCTAAATATCTGTCCTTATGCCACCTTGGTAAAAATGAATATCAATCTCAAGCGAATCCAAAGCAGCCATACGGTCATTCGAGCTTTTGATGGATCCCGACGAAATGCCGTTGGAAATATTGAATTACCAATTGAGATTGGTCCAAATACATTCAATGTATCCTTTCACGTCCTCAAGATAGATTCGGGATACAACCTGCTATTGGGGAGACCATGGATACACATGGCTGGAGCTGTTCCATCCATATTACATCAACAACTCAAATACATCATCAACAACAGTCTAGTCACTGTCAACGCTGAGCCGGATTGTCCTGAACAAGGAATTCTACCAATTATTAGCTTCAATTCAGAAGTTGAACTGACCAGTTTCCATACTATGGAAGTGAGTAACACGCAATACCATTCTATTGGGGCGCCACTTCCCGTACCCAAGATTTCTGCCGAGGCTATGTCGGCCACTCAAGAAATGATGTTATTGGGTCATCAACCTCGACAAGGGCTTGGTAAGGATCAACAGGGTATTAAGCACCCTATCCAAATGTCCAGTCAAATTGGAACAACCGGGCTAGGCTATTCTTCTAATTCCAGACACAGGAATCCTCATATACACGAGCAGGTTCCTCAAGCTTCCATCGCACGGCGATTTTCTATAACTTTACCTCACGAGTTAATGCAATCTCCAGTAAAGGTGCCAGCCCATGCTATGGCTATGCTATTTCCGAAACCAGTGCCAATCAAAGCTAAAGAGGTGCTGATTCCTAATCCCGAAATGGAAGAAAAGGAACAGAAACGTAAACATGACCTTGCCTTGATGATGGCAGGCATCCGCGTCATTATTCATGATGAATATACAAACAGATACACCCCAGACGATGATTGCCCAGATGTCATGGTTATCATTCGGGAGAAGGAAGACACTGGCGATCCTTCCATCACTGCAGTCCTTCAGGACTTTGCCCTCGACAATTGGAGCAGCACTCCATGCATTGGTCGACAAGGGTAAAATGGGCAGAAAATCCCTATGCCCTGTAGATAACTTTAATTTCTTGCTTTCCTTTACAGCACTAGCAATTATTTTATCACGTACATGCTAACACTTTTGTAAGATCGAACAGTTGAATATATTAAGTGAAAGCATCTTTTTTTTTAGGACTCTGAATTTAGATGTACCTGTACTTGCTGATGAGGTGCCTTCTCTCCACAAGGGCTGTAACTATGATGCAAAGTTAGACTCAGACTTGATGGACATCCAAGAGGTCATTAAGACACCTCAAGAGATTAAGGAATGGGTCGCAGACAAACCCAAACCCAATCTTGATCAAACCACTCCTTTCAATCTTGGAACCTTAGACAACCCTAAGCTAATTCAGATTGGTTCAGACCTTACCACAACTCAGCGGAATGATATGGTTGCACTGTTAACCCAATTCCAGGATGTGTTTGCATGGTCTCATAAAGACATGGTGGGTTTGTCCACTGACATTATTCTTCATCGCCTTCCCATTAAAGAAGGATTCATGTCAGTTAGGCAAAAGCTCAGGCGATTGAAACCTGAGTGGAGTTTAAAGGTTAAAGAAGAAATTGTGAAATAATTTTAAGCTGGCATCATCATGGTGTCTACATATCTAGAGTGGATATCTAACATTGTTCCCGTGCCTAAACCAAGGGGAAAGGTGCGAGTCTGCGTGGATTATCGGGATTTGAACAAAGCTTGCCTTAAAGATAGCTTTCCCGTGCACTTTATCCACATTCTTATTGACAATACTGCTCAATACGGCATGTACTCCTTTGCTGATTGCTTTGCGGGGTACCATCAAATTATGGTTGCTGAGGAAGATCATGAGAAAACAACTTTCATCACGCCTTGGGGAACTTTTTGCTACAGACGGTTGTCATTCGGCCTCATCAACACCGGGGCAACCTATCAGCGAGCTATGATGGATCTTTTCCATGATTTAATGCACAAGGAGATAGAGATCTATATGGATGACATCATTGTCAAATCCCGGAAGGAGGATGACCATTTAGACCATCTCAAAAAGCTTTTCAACAGGTTGCATAAGTACAACTTAAAGTTGAATCCCACCAAGTGCGCCTTTGGTGTTAAGTCAGGCAAGTTGCTAGGCTTCCTAGTCAGCCACAAAGGGATTGAACTGGATCCTACCAAAATTTGGGCCATCAAGGAAATGCCCATTCCTCAGACAGAGAAGGAAATACGGGGATTTTTGGGAAGGATCAACTTCATTAGCAGATTCATTTCTCAACTCATAGCAACCTGTGAGCCTATCTTCAAATTGTAAAGGAAGAACTCATCCATGAAATGGAACGATGAGTGTCAGAAAGCCTTCCTCACAATAAAAGAGCAGTTGATTAATACTCTTGTTTTGGTACCTCCCAGGGATGATGTTCCTCTGTTCATGTACCTGTCCATAAATGACAATGCTATGGGCTGCATGCTGGGGCAAAAAGACAATAGAGGCCAAGAACGAGCTATCTATTACCTCAGCAAAAGATTCAGCATCAATGAACACAAGTACACTCTGATCGAGAAGACTTGATGTGCTTTAACATTGGCTTCCATGAGGTTATTGTAAAGTCCCCGAACCCGGATACTTGAAACCCGAATTCGGTACTTCACGATATCATTTCTATGAGCGGAATCTACTAATAATAATAACAATAATATATAAACAAACATTTTACAATACTTAATTATCAGAGTTCACCTCCCAGGTACGTAACCTTTAAACATATATTAACAGACATATTAATAATAACATATATCATAGTCTTCATAATCTTAACTATTACAATTAATAACAACTTCAGTCAACCAACTATCTTCCCTTTCCCTTTGTTTTTGACAGAACCTTCAGGTTGTTCGCTCTTAACTGAAAACATTTAAATTAGCAAGGATGAGCATTTGAGTGCCCAGCAAGTATTAATAATATATATATATGAACTGAAAGCATTTAAATGTTTTCTATATACTATTCTTCTACAACAAGGCAACAGTTGTGAAATAATCTATATCAACAATAACTACATAACTATTTCAAATTTTTGAAACTACGTACAGACTATATAAAGGTTGTCTATGACATAGTATGAACATTATTTTCATTTTTGAAAAGGTTAAACAGAAAGTTCATCTGTAAACCGTCATAACTTACGAACACGGGGGTGATCAACCCGTTGTGTCCTGCATTGATCAATACTACATTACAAAAAAAATAGTGTTACCATTTACATGATCCGCCTTAGGCGCATAAATATTTTCCCTGGTAAGGGATGTTCATAATTGTCAGGGTTCCAAGCCAAAGGTTTTATCTTATTCAAGAATAATCTATAATTTAACATACATGTATATCAAAGGAATATCAACATGCGATTTATTACTATGATTATACAAGTGGGGACACTTGTATAATCATTTATAGAAATTAACGAACAGAATATATATATGAATTATCATATACTAACATGCTGATAATCAATAGGCTTATATAATATAGACTTTAAAAATCTATACAATAATAATATAAATTTGAATCATTCTTACATATATCCATTGCATAAAGAAAATACAAAGGTAGGGGTACTTGCCTGATGCGCTGCTACAATTTCTTAACTTAATTCTACCCTTTTTATCACAACCTTCTTGGGTTTAATCTTTATTTTTGGCTACTGATTTGCTATGGAATTTCGTGGGGCTGGATTTTTGGGCTATTATAACACTGAAACTCGTTGGTTTTAGAGAGAGAAAAGCTAAGAGAAGTGCTGGTGAATTAAATGGCCAAATGAGCAATTCTTTCTCTCTTTAATCTTATATACTAGAGCTAGGTTATGATTTGCTGAGTTAGGATGCTGCCACTTGTTGCTTTAAGATCTACAAATATCAATAGTTGGTGACCAACTAAAGTTTTAGCAAGATCTACACTCAATCTTTTAGCACATGTGCAAAAAGGGACATAAAAGTCATTTCCTTATTAATTTATGGAACAAAATGATTTGGACAAAGTATTATGGATTAATTAACACTAGTATATTTAATCTAGCTAATCTTAGAAATTTAGGATTTATCAATTCAATAAACTAGAATTTCTAAAAACACAATTAGGGTTTTCTAGTATATATAAAAAATAATACAATTATAATTTAGGTTTCTAATTTAAAACACTTTAAAATAACACACCACTTTATATCATATAACACAGATATATACAGTATTAAATCATATACAGTGAAACTAGGGTTTTCAAGTACTATAACACAATTAATCAATTATTATCAGCTCGCGTACATGCAATTCATATTATAATACTTAAAATATTCAAATATCATAATATTATTATTATTCGTTATCCAAGACCAAGATTAGGGTCGGTAAAAATATTATTAGGGTTTGGTCGTACAATAAAATCGTTCCACACATTAACATTGCTCATATAATCATACCTGAACAAACTTCATTTAATAAAATGATTGCTATAATTATTCTAAAATAATTTCATAGATTATTTAAATAATTATTAATCTTATTTTCATAGAAAATAATTGATAAAAACATTTCCAATATGGAATTAATTATTATAAAATTATATTTGAGAATAAACCATGATTCTAAATAAAATCATTTACAATTTTTCATGTAATAAATATATTTTATATTTACCACATAAATACATATACACAATATCTTGTACAAATCCTCATCCTTAATAAAAAAAATTTATTCACAAAATTTCTTATTTAATTATATAGAAAATACCGGGTTGTCACATTCACCCTCCCTTATAAGGATTCCGTCCCCGGAATCACCACTTTAAAAATCTACACATATCTGGCACATAAGATACACAATCATCGTGAATAGATCTCGATCAACTTTGATCGAACTGATCTTAACTAATCACATAAAACTTGTCTTTCAGATTAAACGGACATTTGATTCCTAAAATAACTCAAATTCCTCCCTAAAAAAATTCTTTGTAAAATAATTTACTATAAATAGAAACATTCTAATTACGCAAATAAAAGTTATTTAAATATTACCTTGAACTGCATTGCCAGCCGCCACCGTGTCTTGAACCGTCACATTGAAGACCCTTGATGTTGACTTTGTTGGCTTACTGGATGACGTTGGTCCTGTGATTGCTAACGTTCCACTACCCCTGCCCGTATGCACACTACCGATTTCTTCCCTCTTCTTCGGACATTCCTTCACCTTGTGTTCCATTGAACCGCAAACAAAACAGCCACTATATTTTCTAGGATTTGGACAATTAGGAGAGATGTGGCCCTCCTGCCCACATTTGAAACACACAGGTTTCCCTTTCAAACGCACACCTGAATGGTTCTTCCCACAAGTTTTGCATTGAACTGCCAGCCTTTTCACACCCTCTTGTTTTACCTGTACATTTTCTAAATAGTTCACCTTTCTCTTTTCGCTTCCTCCCTTACTTCCACTATTAACTTTCCCCTTCTCAGCTGCCTCAACCTTACTTTTGTTCTTCCTCTCTTTGTTATAGAGACTCATGATCTCACTCCCTTCCTCAGCAATTATCGCCTTTTCCATAAGTGCTGCAAATGTTGGAATCTGCAACACTGCCACTTTGTTATAGATCCAGGGTTTCAATCCTAACTCGAATCTTCTCGCCTTCCTAGCCTCCGTATCAACTTGATGCGGAGCAAACCTAACTAACTCATTAAATTTAGCGGCATAATCCACAACTGACATATCTCCTTGTTTTAACTCTAAAAATTTTACCTCCATCCTAGCCTGCATACTAGTAGAAAAATAATTTTCAAAAAATAAGGTTTTAAACCTTTGCCAAGCCACTACACCCTCTCCCGCTCTCGCCTGATTCGTTTCCCACCAGAAGTTCGCCTCACCTTTCATCATATAAGTGGCAAAAACCGTCTTCTGCTCCTCATCTACTCTAGCTATTACAAAAGCCTTCTCAATTTCTTTAATCCAGGTTTGAGCTTCTACAGGATCAGTTGTACCTTTAAATTCGGGTGGTCCTACAACTTTAAAATCTTTGAAATTTGCTAAGTGATTATTCAGTTGATTCCCTGCTGCTGGTACTCCTTGTTGCATGGTATGCGCTATTATATTCGCAAAATGCTGTATCGGGTCTACTGGTTGCTGTCCCTCAACATTGTTGACAGATCCTTCTGCCCTTTGATTTCGAGTTTGACGTCTTGGCGGCATTTTCTGATTAGGTAAAAACCATAAATTAATCTTACATTCTACATCTTATCATGCGAGTTTATACTTTTTAAACATAAATCAAACTTAGTTTCATATTACTTTAATAGATAATTTATATAGCATAGCATAACTGCTTAAAACATCATTCATCCCTTGGTGATTACAGGAATCAGGATTTACAACCTTACCAACACAAAAGTTTTAAAATATTACACCACACAGACATATTAAGCACACATATTACATTAAACAAGCTTTCACCACAGAATCTATGATATCTAGTTAATAAGCTCTTTTTCTTGGACAACTCTTTGCCTGATGATCTTTCCTTCCACAAACAAAGCATGCTCCCCGTTCATAATCAGGACAATACTGAGTAGTATGTCCCTCAAAGCCACATAGATAGCACATTCTTTTCCACTTCTTCTTACTAGGTCTTCCTAAATTATGGTCTTCTATTTTTCTCTTTCCCTTATCTCTTGGAGCTGCACACAAAGTGTTGCTTGAAGCCCCCATTTGATCAATTTGAATTTTTAGTCTATCCTGCCCTTCCATCGTTTCTATTAATACCTGACGTAACTGGCTATTAAGCAGCTTCTCTATTTCCCACAACTTTTCCAGAGAAGAAATCTGGTTCCTCAAATTCTGTACTTCTATTGATGCTTGTCCGGCTTCAATTTTGGGATCTGTATCACTATCTGTCAACTCTACCATTTCCGGATCTGGTGCTACATTTTCCACGATAACCACCTCATCCGAGTTGGTTTCATTGCGAGTTTCTATTTCAGCTATTGGCTGCGATATTAGCTCTGGTATATGGGTTTGATCCTTCTTCAGGTTATAGGCATACAGCAGACCTTTTTCTCCAGACATCTACACACATAATTTATCTTGATTAGTATATACATGCAACAACTAATAGTTTTATTTATGTTATCTTTTATTTCTTTATAAACTCTATATGAGTCATTTATATATTCATATACCATGGTTTAATACAGACCGACTAAACACCTTACACACTTCTATAAACACTTAAGACATAAACTACTTACCACCAACTATCCTCTAATAAACAAAAGTGAGGATTCACGACTACCTACTCTTTACTAAACTATAGATTGGGGTCTACTACCATCCCATGCAAAGCATAAGGATTTACAACAACTAAACATTCCCTAAAAGAAATACAAAAATGGGACTATATCTAATATGAGCACAAATTAACGCTTGCTCTCACTACTGGAGGACAACTCCATCCACTCCGTGTCAAACTTCCTAAAGGCATTGTCTAAAAATTTCTCCAAGGTATCTATTTTTGCATCTTTTTCCTCTATCTCAACTTTCATTTGTCCTAACTGTAGCTCTTTCTGCTTCAACCTTCTTCGTAACTCAGCTATCTCTGCCTGTGCTTGATAAGCAGCGTCCCTATACTGGTGTTCTGAAATCTGAAGGGTCTGGTTCTTTGCCTCCACATGCTCAATCCTGTTCTCTAGCTCAACATTTCTAGCCAACAAATCTCCTATCATTGCAAGCTCCATGGACTCACTACTAGAGTCCCTTAACTCTTGGTTCACCGAGTAACTATTTGAACCCTCGTCAGCCATCCTATGATCACAATAATCAACAACAACATTAGTACTACAATAAAATATATTCATTGATAAAATGAAAAGATATTTTATTCCGTACTATGATACTAGTTAAATCTCATTAACCCTCCCCCTAACTAACACATTCTATAAAAGTTTTCTACTAAGCTTATACTCCTAGGCTTCGCATTCCTAATGTTATTAACCTACAGCTCTGATACCATCCTGTAAAGTCCCCGAACCCGGATACTAGAAACCCGAATTCGGTACTTCACGATATCATTTCTATGAGCGGAATCTACTAATAATAATAACAATAATATATAAACAAACATTTTACAATACTTAATTATCAGAGTTCACCTCCCAGGTACGTAACTTTTAAACATACATTAACAGTCATATTAATAATAACATATATCATAGTCTTCATAATCTTAACTATTACAATTAATAACAACTTCAGTCAACCAGCTATCTTCCCTTTCCCTTTGTTTTTGACAGAACCTTCAGGTTGTTCGCTCTTAACTGAAAACATTTAAATTAGCAAGGATGAGCATTTGAGTGCCCAGCAAGTATTAATAATATATATATATGAACTGAAAGCATTTAAATGTTTTCTATATACTATTCTTCTACAACAAGGCAACAGTTGTGAAGTAATCTATATCAACAATAACTACATAACTATTTCAAATTTTTGAAACTACGTACAGACTATATAAAGGTTGTCTATGACATAGTATGAACATTGTTTTCATTTTTGAAAAGGTTAAACAGAAAGTTCATCTGTAAACCGTCATAACTTACGAACACGGGGGTGATCAGCCCGTTGTGTCCTGCATTGATCAATACTACATTACAAAAAAAATGGTGTTACCATTTACATGATCCGCCTTAGGCTCATAAAAATTTTCCCTGGTAAGGGATGTTCATAATTGTCAGGGTTCCAAGCCAAAGATTTTATCTTATTCAAGAATAATCTATAATTTAACATACATGTATATCAAAGGAATATCAACATGCGATTTATTACTATAATTATACAAGTGGGGACACTTGTATAATCATTTATAGAAATTAACGAACAGAATATATATATGAATTATCATATACTAACATGCTGATAATCAATAGGCTTAAAAATCTATACAATAATAATATAAATTTGAATCATTCTTACATATATCCATTGCATAAAGAAAATGCAAAGGTAGGGGTACTTGCCTGATGCGCTGCTACAATTTCTTAACTTAATTCTACCCTTTTTACCACAACCTTCTTGGGTTTGATCTTTATTTTTGGCTACTGATTTGCTATGGAATTTCGTGGGGCTGGATTTTTGGCCTATTATAACACTGAAACTCGTTTGTTTTAGAGAGAGAAAAGCTAAGAGAAGTGTTGGTGAATTAAATGGCCAAATGAGCAATTCTTTCTCTCTTTAATCTTATATACTAGAGCTAGGTTATGATTTGCTGAGTTAGGATGCTGCCACTTGTTGCTTTAAGATCTACAAATATCAATAGTTGGTGACGAACTAAAGTTTTAGCAAGATCTACACTCAATCTCTTAGCACATGTGCAAAAAGGGACATAAAAGTCATTTCCTTATTAATTTATGGAACAAAATGATTTGGACAAAGTATTATGGATTAAATAACACTAGTATATTTAATCTAGCTAATCTTAGAAATTTAGGATTTATCAATTCAATAAACTTGAATTTCTAAAAACACAATTAGGGTTTTCTAGTATATATAAAAAATAATACAATTATAATTTAGGTTTCTAATTTAAAACACTTTAAAATAACACACCACTTTATATCATATAACACAGATATATACAATATTAAATCTTATACAGTGAAACTAGGGTTTTCAAGTACTATAACACAATTGATCAATTATTATCAGCTCGCGTACATGCAATTCATATTATAATACTTAAAATATTCAAATATCATAATATTATTATTATTCGTTATCCAAGACCAAGATTACGGGTCGGTAAAAATATTATTAGGGTTTGGTCGTACAATAAAATCGTTCCACACATTAACATTGCTCATATAATCATACCTGAACAAACTTCATTTAATAAAATGATTGCTATAATTATTCTAAAATAATTTCATAGATTATTTAAATAATTATTAATCTTATTTTCATAGAAAATAATTGATAAAAACATTTCCAATATGGAATTAATTATTATAAAATTATATTTGAGAATAAACCATGATTCTAAATAAAATCATTTACAATTTTTCATGTAATAAATATATTTTATATTTACCACATAAATACATATACACAATATCTTGTACAAATCCTCATCCTTAATAATAAAAAATTTATTCACAAAATTTCTTATTTAATTATATAGAAAATATCGGGTTGTCACAGTTATAACATTACCTCCATGGTCACACAACCCATCTCATATCCCGCGTGGATCCTCTCAAGTATGTGTTCAGTAAACCCATACTGAATTGTCGACTGTTCAGATGGTAGTTGATCCTACAACAATTTGACATCGTCTACGTGACGCAAAAGTCGGTCAAAGGTCAAGGAATTGCGGATCAACTGGCCGCTGCACCTGCAGGGGATTATAAACCCTTAGAAACGTACTTTCCTGATGAAGGGGTAATGACAGTTCAGTTACAACATCAATACGATACATGCCGTGAGTGGAAAATGTATTTTGATGGAGCTGTTAATTCAGAAGGCTCCGGTAAGGGGGAGCAGTATCCCGTCGCAGTCAAATTGCAGTTTGTCAGCACCAACAACACAACTGAGTATGAAGGTTGTATCATGGGGCTATAACTTGTCCTTTCAATGGGCATCAGGCGATTAACTGTCTTTGGGGATTCCAAATTGGTAATCAAGCAATCCACAGGAATCTATCAAACCAAAGAATTGCATTTGCTGCCTTACCATCAGCAAGTTTTACATATGGCTTTGGAGTTCGAGGAAATCTCCTTTCTACATATTCCTCATAATAGGAATGATTTTGCAGACGCATTAGCAATGTTGGCCTCCTTAGTTTACATACCTGACAAGGAAAACATGCCAAGCATCACGTTTGCTCTGTAAAAAGCCCCAATCTACGGGAATTACATTGGAGAAGTATCGAATGAGCTATCTCCCATCCACAACCCTTGGTACCAACATATCAAGGAGTATCTGTGAGATGGATCTACACCCGCTGAGGCGAGCCTAACTGAGAAGAGGCGGATTCATCGAGTTGCTATGAAATTCTACCTGAGCGGAGATGCACTCTACAAAAGAGATGCAGAATTAGCTCTCCTCAGATGTCTGGACAAAGACCAAGCTCAGTGACTCATGGATGAGATCCATGGTGGAGTATATGGCCCTCACATGAGCGGACCCCTACTTGTCAAGAAAAATCTCAGAACGGGACATTATTGGCTTACACTCAAAGCTGACTGTGATGATCACGTCAAGAAGTGCTATCAATGCCAGATTCATGGGAATGCTATCCACGCCCCTCTAAGGGAACTCCACAATATGAGTTCACCATGACCCTTCTTAATGTGGGGAATAGATGTAATCGGGCCCATCGAGCCCAAAGCCTATAATGGACATCGATTCATATTCACCCTGATCGATTACTTCACCAAATGGGTAGAAGCAGCTTCCTTCCCCAAGGTTACTAAAGAAGTTATCATTGTTTACATTAAAAATAATTTCATTTTTCGATATGGACAACCAGAGGTCATTGTGTCAGACAATGCTAAGAACCTCAACAATAAAATGATGGAGGATTTATGCAAAATATTCCACATCAAACACCTCAACTCCGTCATCTACCGACCAAAGATGAATGGTGCTATCGAAGCGGCTAATAAAAACATCAAAAAGATCATACAAAAAATGTCAGCCAATCACAAAAGATGGCCTGATCTCTTGCCTCTGACTTTATTAGCCTACAGAACTTCCATGCAAACTTCCACTGGGGCAACCCCCTACTCATTAGTCTATGGGATGGAAGCAATGCTCCCCATAGAAGTGGAAATGGAATCCCTCAGAGTATTGAGTGATGCTCAGTTGGATGAGGACCTATGGGTACAAGACAGGTATCACCAATTGTCTCTGATAGACGAAAGGCGAACCACATCTATCTTCCATGGTCAATTATATCAACAATGGATCATACGATCCTACAATAGAAAAGTCTGACTACGACAATTCAAAAAACATGACTTGGTTTTGAAGAAGATCATTGGCAACCAAGATCAATCTAAGGAAAAATTCGCTCATAACTGGGAAGGCCCATTTATTGTCAAGGAAGTATTGACAGGAGGTGCTCTCAGATTGCAGGAAATGGATGGCGATGAATTTCCACAGCTTATTAACTCGGAAACCGTGAAATGGTACTTTGTCTGAAGTTACCATCAAACAAACATCCTAGTTTTGATCATCAAATCACCAGTCATTCCGATTTGAACCCTTTCACCCTTTTACATGCTCTTCTGCCCCTTAGGGAAACATACACTTCAAGCCAGCAACCTGGTTTTACTTCATTCCAAACCATCCATACAGTTTCGGTTATCCTGAAGACGGGATTGAACCTTTCTCAATTTCGGTTATCCTGAAGACGGGATTGAACCTTTCACACCTGCAGTTTATCCTGAAGAAGGGATTAAACTTTTCTACGCTTGCAGTTTGTCCTGAAGACGGGATCAGACTTTTTCCACACTTGCAGTTTATCCCCATTATGGGATTAAACTTTCTTCTCCCCGCAGTATAGCCTGCACATGGGATTAACATTTTTTCTTCAGTTAAGATTCGTCTTGAGGGGTGAACTATGTCAACTTGATCTCCCTGATACCCAGGGGTACGTAGGCAACCATATGTTATATGGCCCGGTCACAATAAAAAAAAACAACAAAAACATTTCTGCCCTTTCTTCACAAAAACAACAAAAATACTTCTACACCCTTCTGCCTTTCACATTCAGCGTTGAACCTCCTACACTAGGTTTGAACTACGCAGACTTGGTCTCCTCTTCAATAGGAGTACGTAGGCAGCCATTCATGGTGTAGTCTAACCCCTACCAGAATAAACATAATTGTCACACGGTACTGGGATCAACCTTCAATTTGCTCCATTTCATCGGTTTCAGATCAAAGGGATGGAATTATCCAACTTTTTCTCACAAATAGAAGATTCGGTGATCATCTAAGTTGCGATCGTGCCTCAAACAGTAATGTCAATCCATAAGAGATGGAATTAACTAGGCTTCTCATAAATAGAAGTAATGGCGACCATTTGTGGTGCGGTCAATCTCAGAGAGGAAGAAACCACCCTCCTCTCCACTTTTCCATACAGATACCAGTCCCAAGACACCAAAGAGGGTAGGGATTCACAGAAATCAATGATCCGTTCTGAGAGACCTTGCGACATCTCATTGTCCATCTATCAAGGATAAGTTCAGAATGCATCAAGATCACAAGGCCTTGGAGAAACAGGAAAATATCAAGCAAGTATCAAGGCATAACTAAAAGGGAAGTGAATCAAAATATATTTCCCTGCCATACATAATACTGTTTGATATATACATATGTGTTGTACATGACAAAATGGCTAAGCTAGTATGTGCAGGAAAATATAAAGCTATCTACAGATCTGTGTGTATGCGGACTATCAGATCTAATATAGCATCCCTCTCTGAAGATGGAGGAAGCACTACAAGCTCCTACCCAAGGGAATCTACACGAGCTAGTAGATCAGAGGCTAACTGTATGGTGGCATAATGCTCATCAATGTAAGCACTCATGTCGGCCAGACTGACAGTCATCTGGGATCTAATGGAAGTGCTATCTGCAATGGCCACATCCCTAGCAGATAAGGCGACATCCCGCTCTCCAATCAATGTATCCCTGGCTGATCTAGCCTCATCCCTCTCCAACAGAACGGTGTCTTTCTCATCAAGAGCTGTCAACATCGCGGCCCTAGCCAGATCTCTATCATAGGTCATCAGATGTAAGCTCTACTCCAAATGCTGTGTCGAATACTGGGTAACAGTGGCACTCAGGGTGGGAGAATCCATCACAAATGCTAACAGCCCAGCAGTCAAATCATCGATGGGAATAACAGCCTCCTCTATAGGCTCCTCATCGTTAAAATCAGTCCCGTGCACTGTGGATACTGCCGCAGCCGATGCAGGGCTAATGTCAGGGCTTATAACTCTTTACTTGATCATGATTTTTGTTGTTTAAAAGTTGTTATATGTAGTCTGTAATGTGCTCTTTAAGATGCAAAACAAATCAAGGTCAGATCATTTGTAGATCGGAAGATATAAGCGGTCAAAACCCGTTAACCAAAACTGTGAAATGACCGAACCCAGAAATTTGTTTAGCAGTGTCCGTGTTCATGTTTGACCGGCCATAACGTGATCATGTTTTGATGTTATTGTGTTATGATGTTTTGTAATTGTAGTCCTACATGTTGTCTACAAACTGGAATTGATAGATCACATAAAAATTATATGATCATCAAGATATAAGGATCCAAATTAGATACCTCGGCTGTTCTTCAGATGAAGAACAGTGTTGTCAGAGTTTTTGATGGCCAATAATTCGCAAATCTGATGTTATTTAGCCAGTATGTTTATTGTTAATTATAGTATTACATGAGAACTACAAAATGTATGTGTTAGCTTGTCTAGAAACATCATGATCCGAACGCGAATCATGGTCAAAGTAGCCTACTCGGCTACTGACTTTGAGTTCTGGAAATCCTCAAGAACACCTATAGCGACAGAAAGTGTTGCTATAGCCCTTTAGCGACGGTTTTATTTATAAATTTCGGAAATTAATAAAAAATTGATAAAAATGGTTTTTAATTATTAAAAATACATAATAAATTATGAAAAATTATTTTAAAGTCTGAAAAATAGTTTTTAACTATTTTGGGTATATTTCGAAAATATTTAATATTTTTGGAATGTAAATGGTATTTATTTATTTAATTCTAATATCAGATAAATTATTTAAAAATGGTTTTAATTCATGAAAAATCATGAAAAATTATATTATTGTGTTAGAAAATATTTTTGAGATATTTTGATAACTTTTAATATTTTGTGATAATTTTCATTAATAAATTAATATTAATGATAGTTAAGTTATTTATTAAAATGAATTAAATAAATGAATTAAAAATGATTTTAATACATTAAAAATAATTTTAAATAATAATAAGGTATTTAAGAATATTTTAAGTTATAAAATATAACTTTTAATATTTAATGGGTAATTTCATTAATTAATGATTATTAATGATATTAAAGTTATTTAATAATTATATTAAATAAATTAGTTTAAAAATGATTTTAATATTATAATAATCATTTTAAATGAAAATAAAGTGTTTAAAGATATTTTAAGTTATAAACTATAACTTTTAATATTTAAAGGATAATTTCATTAATAATTTAATATTAATGATATATTAATGATATTAAATTTATTTAATAATTATATTAAATAAATAGTTTAAAAATGGTTTTATTTATTTAAAAATTATTTAAAAAGGGATATAAATGAATTAAAAATATTTTAAGTTATAATTAATGACTTTTAATAGTTAGATAATAGTTCATTAATATTGAAATATTAATGGTGATTATTTAATGATGATTTTAAATTTTTTAAAAATCATTTAAGGGTAATATAAATGTTCTAAAAATATTTTTAGTTATTATAAATAACTTTAATATTTTTGCAATGGTTTCATTAATAGTGTAATATTAATTAAATATTAATGATAATATAATTGTTTGATGTTTAAATCATTTAATAATGATTCTGATATTTCAAAAATTATGGTAAATGGTAATAATTATTTTATAATTATTATAAGGTCATTAAAAATGATATGACTGCTATTTAATTAGTCTAAATGGATATTGGTCAACTGTTTAGAGTCTTAGACTCGTTGATTACCCGATAAAGATGTCGATAGACCGACATATTTCAGAAATTGATCTGGACTTAGATAATGTGATTAGTTAACTGTTTAATTGTTATTCAATGGTTATTAAGGTTGTATGACAATCTGATTAGGAATGTGTTGATGTTTGTTTGTGATGCCATGATTGTAGAACATGTGTGATAAGATGATTAGGTTATGTGCTGACTGCGAAATGCAGTATTATGTGTTATGTTATACTGTTCTAATCGAACGAATGATTTGATTAATGATAGGTTGTGATAGAAAAGAATAGAACTAAGTTGAGAATTGTAAGCAGTGCATCAGGCAAGTATCCTAACTTTGCATTTTCTTTATGGAATGGACAGAAGTGAGAAGTTAAGAATTATTATTATTAATGTACAGATTATTAAACCTATATTATATAAACCCTTTGATTATCAACATGTTAGTATATGATAATTCGAATATATATTCTGTTCGTTAATTTCTAGAAATGATTATACAAGTGACCCCACTTACATAATCATTGTATTTTAATCACATGGTGATACACCTTTA
Organism: Panax japonicus; assembly: GCA_020205505.1. NCBI lineage: Eukaryota > Viridiplantae > Streptophyta > Magnoliopsida > Apiales > Araliaceae > Panax > Panax japonicus. The sequence continues at coordinate 45,255,073 of CM035102.1, read as the reverse complement.
TTATACATATATGTTGAATTATAGATTATTATTGGATAAAATAAAACTTTTTGGTTTGGAACCCTGACAAATATGAACATCCCATTCACGGGAAAACTTTTATGCGCCCAAGGCGGATCAAGTAAATGATAACATCCTTCTTGTAATATAGTATTGATCAATACAGGACACAACGGGCTGATTACCCCCGTGTCCGTAAGTTATGACGGTTTACAGATGAAGTTCTGTTAAACCTTTTCGAAAATAAAAACAATGTTCATAAAATGTCACTTAAACTCTATTTATAGCCAGTACGTAATTTCAAAAATTTGAAAGAGAGTTGTTATGTTATTAATATCAGTTCAGAATACTTCACAACTATTGAATTGTTGTAGATGGATATTATAAAGAAAACATTTAAATTCTTTCAACTTATATATATATAATACTTGCTTGGCACTCAAATGCTCATCCTTGCTTAATTTAAATGTTTTCAGATAAGTGTGAACAATCAGAAGGATGGGTCAAGAACAAGTAAAAAGGAAAGCAAACAGATTAGGTTTACGGTGTCATATAAGTAAAGGTTGCGTACTTGGGATTAAACTCTGATAAAGGTAAGATAGGTTTGTAATTTATTTTAGTGTTATTATTATTAGTAATATTTCCGCTAATAGAAATGGTATCGTGAAGTACCGAGTTCGGGTTTCAAGTATCCGGGTTCGGGGACTTTACAAGATTATTTAAGTTAATTATTTTAACGTAATTAATAATGCTATATATGCAATATAAATCAGATATGAAATCCAAACCCTAATTCTAGATTTTGAACAAGGAATGAGAATAATAATGTACCATTAATTATATTTCAGTGCTATAAATATGTACTGTATGTATAGACTGATAATGGTTGGTCAATTATGGTATAACGATAGAAAACCTAGTATTACTATATTAAATCCTAATTTAAAACTCGATTATGAGTTTTAGACTGTTATGTATTCATGATAATGTGATTAATGACTGATATTAGAAATTTTAATCTTAATTAGGGAAACCCTAATTAATATTTAGAAACCATAGTTTCTATTTAAGAACCCTAATTATCAAATTGTACGCCCTAATTGCTAAATTAATGATCTTAATTATAATTTGTAAAACCTAAACCTAATTTTTCATGTTCTATGTAATTAGGAAACTAAGTATGATTAAGAAACCCTAATTGTCCATTTTTAGAAACTAAATTTTTATTTTTAAACCCTAAATAAAAAGCCTAGAAAATTAAATTTTTGAAAACCTCAGGGTTAAAACCTATGGGCCAAACCCTAAAAGTTTGTCAAGATTACATTGTTGCCATTAAAATCATAAAGCAAATGCCCAAATTACCCCTCTTGCATTATTGTGGCTAACTTGTCAAACTTACCAAAACTTTAGTGGTTGAGCAACCCTAAGCTTAGCCATGTGTCTACAAACTCTACAATTCAGCCCTTTCCCAGCCAAATCCATTGCATACAAGTTATATATATATATATATATATATATATATATATATATATATAGATCAAGAGAGAGAAATGTTCATTATTTAGTTCGTTTATACACCAACTTTCATCCAAGACCTTCTCTCTCTAAACCCACGAAAATCAAAGGTAATTCAGTTCCCAAATCAAGCCCCATTATCACCCATAACATATCAGAAGCTCAGATTCAAGAATTTGTTCATAGAAAGGTATAAACCCAAAACAAAATCTAATCCTTGATCCTTTGTTAGATGTTAGATTTTTGTGTTAAAACATGTTATTTATAATGTATATTGATGATCTGGGTTGATAGATGTTAGATCCATAACATCTATAGGCTCGGATTTGATGTTTTCAAAAATCTTGAAAAATTTTAAAATGTTTCTGACAGTCAAATGTCAGGTATCTTAGATCTTAGTTTGTTGATTTTTTAGGTTGTTTAAAGGTTTGATCTTGTAGTATGCTATGAGATCTCCGTTCTAGAACTTGAATCAAGCACATAGCATGTACATATTAAAAGTTATGGATGGTCAAACATAGTTGACCGACCATGACTTCCATTTTTCTGGAAAACACAGATCGTGCCCAGAAGGCTCTGACAAGATCTTCATGGGATCGGATCTGACAGTGGGTTGATGATCTGTGTTTGTCTTTGCATCTAAGTTATAGTATGTTGTTTGGACAACAGTTTGATGCCTTTAAATCATCTAAATAACATATATATGTGATGTAGTGGCCGGTCAAAGTAGCATGGTTGAACACGAAAATGTTTTTCTGGGTAACCTAGAAACCTTATGATCACGATTTCTGACAAGCTTTGACCGACATAAATATGATGATTGTGTTGTTGTTAGACTAGTTTTATGTGGTAGATCTATACACTGACATGTTGTCCACACACTTGAGTCACTGAATCACAAAATCATCACACGGATTGCAAGTTGTGAAAGCCCAAATAAGGCTACACGAACTGTTCTTCATTTCTGGGTAACCCAGAAAATGAAGAATAGTTCTGGCAACTTGTTCTTGAACTTAGATCTTGCATTTGGTGCATGTTATGACCCTGTTTGTTGTTGGATCATTTAGTATTAAATTAGTACTAAAACATCTAACCATTAACTAGTCCAGAAACACATTACACACTGATAATTGATGGTCAAACATGGTCCCTCGAAACTGTCATATGAATGTTTTTGGTGCTCAAAAACACCTTAGGCGACACTTTCTGTCACTAAAGACTATAGCGACAGACTTTTTAATTTTATTTAATTTATTTTCTAAAAATCATTTAATAATAGAAATTAATTTCTGAAAATTACAAAAATAATTTTAAGTTATAAAAATTAACTTTTAATAATTTGGCATATTTTTCATAAATATTAGTATTTATTTAAATATTATTGATATTTAATTCATTAAATAAATACATTAAATAAATTAATTAAAAATAATTTTTCATATTAAAAATCATTTTAAATGATAATAAGTTATTTAAAAATATTTTAAGTTATAAAATATAACTTTTAATATTTCAAAGTAAATTTTATTAATTATTTAATATTAATGATATTAAATTTATTTAATAATAAATTAGTTTAAAAATGATTTTAATATTATAAAAATTATTTTAAATGAAAATAAAGACACATCGTAACGAAAAAATAGATTAAAATTAGAAAAATACTATATTACCTAAATACTCTTTTCAACTTAAAATAACTTACAATCAGACATAACAATTATCATAATTTACCACACTACCACAATAATTAATTTTTCTTTAAAAATAGATATCAAGAAAAATATAAACTTGTCCACAAAACATACAATCACCAATAATAATTATTATAATTCACCACACCACCACAATTATTATTATTATTATTATTATTATTATTATTATTATTATTATTATTGTTGTTATTATTATTATTATTAGTATAATAATTATTATTGTTATTATTATTACTATTATTATTATAATAATAATTTTTAATATTAATATTATAATTATTATTAATTTATTATTATTATTATTACTATAATATAATTATAATTATAATTATAATTATAATTATTATTTTATTATTATAATTATAATTATTATTGTTATTATTATTATTTTTGCTGTTATTATTATTATTATTATTATTGTTGTTGTTGTTGTTGTTGTTGTTGTTGTTGTTCTTATTATTATTATAATAATAGTTATTATTATTATTATTGTTGTTGTTGTTGTTATTATTATTATTATTATTGTTGTTGTTGTTGTTGTTATTATTATTATTATTATTATTATTATTATTATTATTATTGTTGTTGTTGTTGTTGTTGTTGTTATTGTTGTTGTTGTTGTTTTTTTTGTTGAACAAGATAGAACTTTATTTTATCCAACCGAATTGTTTTGATTCAGATTCTAGACTAGTATGAACATCCCGAATTTGAGAAACTTTTGTGCGCTTAAGGCGGATATGTTGGACGAAAATATCGTTCGAACATTTAGTATTGATCAATACAGGGCATAACGGGATGATCACCCCCGTGCCTGTAAGTTATGACGGTTTACAGATGAAGTTCTGTTTAACCTTTTCGAAAATAGAAAATAATGTTCATAGTTTGTTGACCGATCCTCATTTATAGTCAGTACGTAGTTTCAAAAATTTGAAATCGAAATGATATGTTGTTTATTGTTACTTCAGCTTACTTCACAACTGTTGATTCGTTGTAGAAGTATCGTTCAAAGAAAACATTTACTTTCTTCAGCTAACTGTTATTGATTGCTATTACTTGCTGGGCACTCAAATGCTCATCCTTGCTTAATTTAAATGTTTTCAGCTAAGTGTGAACAACCTGAAGGCTCTGCTAAAAAAAAGGGAAAATGAAAGGTTCCTGGATGAGTTCTATGCTATCCTATGTAATAATTAGACTTTATAAAGACAATGATATTTATTATTATCATGTATTGTAATGAGTTCTATGTTGTTATATTTAACTATATAATGATGTATGTTTGGCAAGAGATGGAACCATGACGTACGGAATCTGTGTGTGAAAATAGATGGGATTTCGGGGCGTTACATAAGCTACCTCTCCTACTTTCCTTACATTCTCAAAAGGTCCTATAAACCCCGGACTCAACTTTCCTTTCTTCCTAAAGTGTATGTTCCCTGTCCAAGGCGACACCTTCAGAAACACATATGAACCAACTTCAAACTTCCTCTTCGCACGGTGAGGATCCGCATACTTCTTCTGTCTGTCTTGATCTGCTACCAGTCGTGTTCGTATTAACTTCACTACGTCTGTCATTTGTTGTACCATCTCAGGTCCCAACATTCGACTTTCACCTACTTTATCCCATCACAGTGGCATCCTACACTTCCTCCCATATAATGATTCGTAAGGCGGCATGCCTATACTAGCGTGAAAACTATTACTGTAAGCAAACTCTACTAAAGGTAGATGTTCGTCCCAACTCCCCTTGAAATCTATAATGCAAGATCTTAACATATCTTCTAACGTTTGAATTTTCTGTTCACTTTAACCGTCAGTTTGAGGTTGGTATGTTGTACTCAACCTCAACTGCGTTACCATCTGCTCTTGCAAACTCCTCTAGAAATTCAATGTGAATCGTGGATCACGATATGACATAATCAAAAATGGTACTCAATGTCTTGAAATAATTTCTTTGACATAAAGTTTAGCTAATTACTCTAGTATACCTAACTCTTACCACTATTAGCTAAATAGCGTCGTATTCCTTCTGCATCATTGGAAGTCCCACCACAAAGTCCATCTTGATATTCTCCTATTTCCATTCGGTCGTTGGTGTTCTGTCTTAACTTTCTGACAAGTTAAGCACCTACTAACATATTCTATTATTTCTCTCTTCATGTCCGGCCACCAAAAGTTCTATCAAAGGTCTTGATACATCTTGGTGCTACCTGGATGTATCGAGTACCTCAAACTATGGGCCTCTTCCATTCTCTCTCCTTTGAATTTTGCTGCCACTAACTCCCTCAACCTTGGAGACTCCCTCTCCTTAATTCTTATTATTCCTCTCTTTGTGGTATTAGCTTAAAGCTTCACTACCACCCTAAAAATAATTGCCTTATCCAAGATTATTCCAAAAGAAGCGCTCTGGAACATAGAAATCCTGCTATAGAGCCAGAGCTTTAGTCTCTGCTTAAATCTACGAGCCTTCCTCTGATCAATGTCCACTTGATATGGTGAAAATCTTTCCAATTCATTGAACTTAGCTGCATATTGGGGAACCTTTATGTCCCCCCTTTTTAAGTTCTTCGAACTTAATCTCCATCTTACCCTACATGCTCGTAGGAAAGTAGTTCTCGAGAAAACCATCTTAAACTATTCCAAAGTAACTACACCTACTACAGACCCACTCTGGTGAGCCTCCCACCAGAAGTTGGCTTCTCCTTTCATTATATAGGTCGCAAAAGAAGTCTTTTGCGCCTGCCCCGACATTTGCTATAACAAATTCCTTCTTTATTTCCTTCATCCATGTCTGGGCCTTAATAGGGTCTATAGTTCCCCTGAACTCCGTTAGGCCCATGCTTTTAAAGTCCTTAAAGGTAGTTGCTCGAGCTATCCTAGGGACTACTGGTGCTCTACCCCCAACCTAACGTCCAAAATCCAGTCTATCTTCATACCCGAATTTCATACATCATGAGTACATCTCATTCCAAACATACATCATTATATAGCTAAATATATCAACATACATTCTCAAATCCCAGGTTCTAATATCTTATAATCTCATTCAATACAAATAATGATAATTACATTATTCTTTACATCGTACAAGAGTGACTTTCATTCGCCACAAAAGATACATAACAGTTCATTAAACTATTCTATAGTTTAATTAAACTATTCTATATTATAAGTCTTGGCTTGATCTTCACACTCATTCAAATACTAAATGACACTCCGTCTGATACCAGTCAGCTTGATCTTTATGAGATCCTTAAGTTCTTCTACTTGAACACTGAAAATGTTTTTCATTTAAAACAAGTGTGAGCATTTAATTACTCATCAAATCATAACAATTGAAAAAACAACATCAAGAATTTAAACATTCATTTAAGACTTCATTAACCGAACAAAGGTTATGAAGCAGCTTAGAATAATAGGAATAATTCTGATTCCTATAATTTTAAAACATTAATCACATACACTTTAAAATACTTTCATTCTTTTATCATTTCCATACACATTCTGCATGGATAAAATCATTAGCCCAGACTTAACAATAACGGTTCATGAGTAAACATAACATTTTCCATATTGAACAGTTCAATCACAGAATAATTTATCTCATAGAAACACCGAAGTGTTAAAATTATGGTACAAGGCCTCATATATTCTACCACCTTGTACAATAATCACACATTTACACATAGATAAATCTTCTCAAGTTCAACATCTAATAAAGTTTAAGAAACTAGCAAAATCTGATAAAGTTTAAGAAACTAGCATTCATATTAAACATGAATAAAGTTAGGAAACTTGCATTATACACAACTACAACTTACAGTTTATGCTGAACTGCTCATCGCAATCCCTATATATCACATAAGGAATAACATGTCCCAATTTTTCATATTTTTGACTTATGCATTGGTTTAAACTTAACTTTACTCCTTATGGTTCATGTTTATAACCTAAGTTCACGTAACCATCGTTCTTTACCGTTTTACCGTGTCATGACATCCAGAGATGTCTTAACTCATACGATAATCATCTTTGATGATTTAAATTATTATCTTCTTCTTATAACTTTTTAGGACTTAGAAAACATCGAGTCTACTAGTATTCTATATGGTACTCTTAGTGGTTTCCCACAAACAACCAACAATCTAGTTTTCCATCTCATCTACACTGTTTTTCACAAGGAGTTAGATTGGTTACTAGTTTGTGTAAGACCCCAATTTTTATGAATAAAGATTAATTTCTCTCAAAATATATTTTTGAATATTATGGTGTAGATATGATATAATGTTATAGTTGTGGGTAATATTTACAAATTTTGCAAATTAAGTAAGTGGTTATATAATATTCGATTGGTCGGGGAATATTCATTTTAACAGGGAATATTCGTACGACGACACAATCATTGGTGGACCCCATAACGAAAGTATTGTCATAGTTAGAAAACGACAGAATTATCTTTTATAAAAATAACGGCGAAAGTTTTACCGTTAAATTGTTGAACTACCCCATAGTAAAAGTACAGTAATACACGTGGTTGCATAGTAGCACACAGTATTGATTATTTATGCTTACGTAAGTAATCACTCAGTTATACTCAATTATTGCTACAGTAATTGCTGCATCATATCTATCATATTATTGATTTAATTATTGTCACAGTATCATCTGCATAATATTTTATATTATTAAATCAATAATTGAGACGACAAAGATATTTATATTATTATTTGCAATACTGACAATGTCTAGAAGTTTTGTCAAGGAGAGGTTTGGTCACCTAATTGCGCGCCAATAAGGAGAAATCCTTATCGAAAAGCCCCCTCTTTCCTGAGAACGATCTGGTTGTTAAATATTTTGAGTTATAATATTAATGATGAATAAGTTCGTGTTGATTAAGGATGAAATTGATAGTTCCATTGTGTTGGAATTATTAGTGTTAGTGGAAATCGATATTTATTTCGATAATAATTGATGTCTGAAAGTTATACTGACCAATTGTAACGACCCAAAAATTCATACAATATAATTCTTAACTTCTGTCGTTAATAACACATCTACCTTCTAATTTTACATCCTTATTCGAATGTTACACTTTATAAAATGCGAAATAATTTAAACTTTTTTATCTTCTTACTTTAATTCCCTGAATCAAAACCTTTAGTATCTACATGTCTTTGAATCATATATAATCCGTGATTCACTTTATCACAATTATTAAATCAAATTTTACATTTCAACTCGATAACCTTTGCATATCAAATAACTCAAACTTTAACTTTACAACTCAACATAAAACTATACATCATAAAACATTTAGTACATCTCATAAATCTTAATCATGGTTTAAAGAAATAACAACTTTAACCAAAAATAAATAAATTTAATCTTCATATAATATTTCTAATCCATGTCATTCAAGTAGCACGTAGTGTTACCTTCAATCCTTAACCTGCAAAAATGGTTATTTGCAAGGTTGAGCTCGACAGCCCAACAAAATTTAACAGTTTTCATGCATCACGTAGCACATAATAGTATGCTCAATATATATCTCATAAACATAAGACTAACATAACATACATGTTACAGTTCATGTAACGAGTATAAAGATTGAGTTCTTTACTCAATCAACATGCTTTACTCAATCAACGTAGTCATAAGTTGAATTTAACATTTCATACATTCAACATATATAACACATCATGCTCTTTGCAATAAAGATTTAAACAATCAATTAACATAGCAAATAGGAACTGAAAGACCTGCCTTGATCGTTGTTTACCAATAATAGTTTAACAACTTACAGTTATCTGCACTTCACGTGCCCTGCACAATTATATAATCATGCACATCAACTATTAGTCACATAGCAACGCATAATAATTGTAATATAAACTTTACTTTACATCTCATAACCCTTCCTATTATATATACACAATGTTCAATTTTATTGTGTTAACTTTCAACTTATATCTCATTGTATTTCATATTCGAAGTTCATTCAAATGTTTAAGTCTTGCTAGGACTACTTATTAGTTTTATATTAACACTATTCAATGCCTTATAATATTCATTTCATTTGATTTAAAACACATTTTACGTTCATTATCACTTATCACGGCGTTTTGACGTTTATTCGTCACCCGCCCAATTTGTCTCTCTCGTGTGTACTTAGTATGCGTATTCAACTTATCCAATTTATTAATGTTAAGCATCATTATACTTCATAATATTCATGTTCTATAACTTAGAACAACATCTATTATCGTCGACATCACTATACTTGTGTATGTGCATGTCCGACGCTCTCTGATTGCCTCTGAATACGTATCAGTCACAAAGATGACCATTTTGACTACTATTCCCAACCTCAAATTGAAAACTTATAGAATTAATGTTATAGATATATTCGTCCTCGTTCCGGATCATCTTGAATCACCTCAATCGGAGTTCGTATAAAAAAGTTATGCCTATTTTACTAAAACAGATTAAAGTAGTCACACCTGACATACTTTGGGCGCACCTGGGCCCAATTAAGCCTTGGGCACAGTGCAGGTGCGCCCCAAATGACTTAGGGCACAATGCAGTTGCGCTCGTTAGCAGAAACGGGACCTAAAGCTACTGTTCTTCGCAATTTTTGACCCTTTTTCTCCTACTAATCTTCATAACTTGAGTTATACCCATCCAAATTAGTCCGTTTTCGACTCTATGGATTTGTAATTCATAGAAATACAACATACAAAAAAATTAACAATTTACAAGAACATTAACTAACCCAAATCTTGACTTAAAACTCATGTTTATACTAAATTTTCATATTTTAACATGTTTAGCGAATTCATTAACTTCGAATTCGTTTCTTAACAAAATTGATTCATTCAACTTGGGTTATTTTTGTTTTTGAATTTATTAACACAAACCATTGCCAATTTACAGATTAACACATGATTCAACCACTTATTTTGGTCTCAAAGTAAGCCAATATATATATATATATATATATATATATATATATATATATATATATATATATATTATCACATAACCAAGTTCTTCATCCTAAACATGTTTCCATGGATTTTGAATTCTAAAAATCATTCCTAGACAACATATACAAATTATAATCATCTACCAACATATATATAATATCTATTTCTATCATATCATCCAATAAAATATAAGTTTCAAAAGAAAACTCTAAGACCACATATACTAAAGTTTGTAGAATATGTTATTACCTCTTTGATTCTTGGAATAGATGATTAACAAGATGATTACCCTTCTTCTTCTCTTTCTTTGATTCTCAACCTTGTCTCTCAATTTCCTCTATTTTTCTCTTCTCTAAATTCTTCTTTCTTGCTTTTAGACTTAGGAAAATATATGTATAAAGCTAAACTGATAAAACACGTAAAATAAAACTGATATAACACTAAGCGTATAATTATATGGCTTCATCAGTTAAATTATGCCAAAGGTCACAAGACCATGTTTGGTAAAACCCTCTCCAACCTCCTTTATTTATTTTCATGTTTTGCTTATTATATAGTATACAAATGTCACACTTATTAAATTTAAATCATAATCTTTAATTGTCCACATAATATTTACTTAGCCAACATAATTCTTAATATTTATTTAATAAGTATTAACCTTCTAAATTAATCATTCCTTAATTTCAATAATCAATTATATTAAAATAACACCATTAAACGATATTATAATTATTAAAAAATTAATTTAATTTGATTATTTCATAAAATTAAATCTTTAATCCATAAAATTACCATACATTAATTTAGTTAATATAAACACTTAACTAAATTATTACACAACAATTTCATCGAATATTTATTTATCACAATAAATAAATTATTTAAAATATTTATTTAATTTAATAAATATTTAAAATAATTACCAAATTCATTTAACAAATTCATTTAATTTCTTCAATAGTTAACTAAACTATTTAACCTTACTTTCCCAATATATGAATATATATATTTCTCATCACACCAGATCACACATTTCAAAATATATATATATATATATATATATACTCAAACTCAAAACATCTCATAATAAGAATTTTAATTATTAAATTCATATTTTAATAACTTTTAAAAATTCGGGTTATCACATCCTTCCTTTCTTATAAGGATTCCGTCCTCGAAATCACCGAAACCCTACCTTACTCAGGTTTTCACCAAATCTCTTCGTTGAATAACTTTAACACATTACCTTAATATAGATTTTATATTTCGTACTCCCACCAATCTTGATAATAAATTCTTGTAAGTTTTATTTCATAACCTTTACTTAGACTCAATTATATTTGAGTATTATATATTCTTTAACTCATTCATTTCCTTTTCTAAGGATCGTTATCATAAACACTCGGGATATTACATTCACCCATTCTTCTAAGAATTTTGTCCTCGAAATTTTATTTATTAATCTTCATTCATTCAATCTATCAAAATAGATTTTATGTTAATATTTTATTCATTCATTGGGTTCTAAAACCACTTTTTTCCACAAAGATCTTTCTACAATTATTAAACTTTTCCATTAAAAGTTTTACATTATTCTTTGATAACTCATCTCCTTCTCATTTCAAAATTTCTTTTCTCACTTATTCAATATATCCATCATTAAGTGTCGCATTCTACGACTTACTTCTTTCTAAGGAATATCATCCTTACGACATTCGCCTTTTAGAATAGCAAGAATCTTCCACATTTGCTCAATAATTGGGAAACATTATTAATAACTCAGGAATTTAAAAGATTCTAAATTATGCTGAGGGTCATAAGACCTTGAACTACGTCCATGGTTATAAGTACTCTTTCAACTTAATCCTTAACAATCATTAGACTATATGGATTCCCGTACTTAGGGTGTTAAGCCCTTCGTACGATGTATTATGCACAAACATTTAAACGCTATGCGTATGTCCATAGTTATAAGTAATCTTTTAACTTAAACTTTAACAGTCATAGGACTATAGGGACTCCTCATACTTAGGGGGATCAGTCTTTCGTACAATGTATTGTGCACAAACATCTAAACACCTCCGCGTAATCCCCTATAAAAGGGTTGTTCATCTCAGTTTTTCAACATCTAAATCCGCACCAAAATAATTTGGGTTGGCATAGTTTGACAAAGAACGCTTGAATTCTATGAACATCTTTCAATATTCGTCTAGCTGAATCAAATAGCATAAACTTCTACAATAATTTGGACATCAATCAAAATATACACACATATATATATATTCTCATATCTTAAATAAATCTCAAAATCTTTTTATCACGTCATGATTCCGCACTGTATTTACAGTCCGTTTGAGGATTCCGTCATTTGGTGATTTTATCATACTACATCATACCATAGTGGGCTGACGATCCTTAGATCACATCCAACACTAAGTAATACTGCATTGATGACCCCATCATTTTTATCATCTCTGCACCAGGTTTCATGATGCATTGATGATATATAAAAAAAATATTTTGATATATTTCAAATCATTTTTATCTAGCCAAAGCAATTAGCATTGACATACGAATAATAACACTGTTAATAAAATTTCTTTGGTTCACTAGTGTGACCCAACATTTTTTTTTCCAAAAAATCAAAAGTATAACCATCGGCACGAAGTCAATAAAATTCGAAAGTCTAGCATATCTAGTAGATTTAGAATATCCAGGTATCCATTAACTTCAATCATTACTCCATTACTTCATTACTTAACCATTCTATCAATCTTCAACTTCATCAATGCTCTCTATACTATAACCGTTTTCTACCCAATATAGTTCATCAAACTTACCGCACATTGGAGGTTCAGGAACTTGCCACAATAATATGAGTTTAAAAACTTATCCTAGTCAGTCCATAGGCGTCCATTCGCTAAGGGGTTCAAAACATACCATATTATTGTGAGTCACGAACTTACCATATGTAATAGTTTTAAGAACTGCACCTAATCCTAATAATATATGACTAATCTTAATAGTTTCTAACTATCAAATATACACATGAGAAAAGAATCACCTTTTTGCCACATATACACTGATAGTGTGACACCAACATTCCAATGATTATCAATGTGATAAACTAAGCGCAAGTACAAAACCCTCGCCCATACAAATGTTTGCACAACTCAGCCATCACATGAGTCCTCAATTGAAATCCCACCTAACTCTATCTTACTCTTAACAACTTACCCTTAACTTGCTCAATACGAATTCCTTGTATCACATTATCTATAACTCCTCCTGAGTTTACCTCGTACTATATCATGGTACATTACCTTCGTAGCATCAAGCTATAATTATTCAAACATTATAGACCATCTTCCTTTTATAACTTAAACAAATCACGTCGTGATCTTATTCTATAATCATATCCCTTAAAATTCTTTTCTTAACTCGTGTTCATTTTTTTTACAATCCTCCTTCTTTCCTTTTTCATCATTTATGATTTCATTTATGCTTTTAATCTTACAGGCTTTGTCTATTCATCATTATTCGTTATCTTGGCTATTGGAGTTAGGCAACTCACATTTCTTATCTCTATATCTCTTCAAGATTCCTCTTTGAATTTTCTTGTTTATATAACACTTCTTCCCTTAAGAATTTCTAACTTCATTTACATTGCTCAACATTTCATTCGAGTTCCATATTTTCATCATTCGTATCCAATTTCTATACTTGGTACACATCGAGTCTCTAATAGTTTTAATATGGTACGCTGAATGGATTCCCACAAACAACCAACAAACTAGGTTTCGAGTTGCTAGTTCGTATATACCTTCGCTCTATGAAGGAATCGTTTAGCCCAGATACCACATATCAACTATTAAAGAGTACAATTGTACCATACTTAAATATAGCTTTTTATTCTTAACTTCTTTATCACTCTCTTCTTATAGACATTGTCTATTTATTATCACCTTACATTCTTATTATTGGAGTTGGGTAACCCCACATTCATATTCCTTATAACTCTGCGAGATTCTTCTTTGAATCCTCTCACGCATGCTTTAATCTCTTCTTTATAAATTTCTTAAATTATTTCTTATCGTTTAAACTCTATTTAAGCGTATTCTTTCATTATCTTCTCCTCTCTTCTCTAAGGTTATAGCCTAAGGTACTCTTACCTAAGGTTTCTAACTTATCAGCTTTGATACCAACTATAATGACCCCAAAATTCATACAATATAATTCTCAACTTCTGTCGTTAATAACACAACTACCTTCTAATTTTACATCCTTATTCGATGTTACACTATATAAAATGCGGAATAATTTAAAATTTTCTATCTTCTTACTTTAATTCCCTGAATCAAAACCTTTATCATCTATATGTCTTTGAATCATATATAATCCATGATTCACTTCATCACAATTATTATATCAAAATTTACATTTCAACTTGATAACCTTTGCATATATGATAACTCAAACTTTAACTTTACAACTCAACATAAAACTATACATCATAAAACATTTAGTACATCTCATGAATCTTAATCATGGTTTAAAGAAATAACAACTTTAGCTAAAAAAATAAATTTAATCTTCATGTATTATTTCTGATCCACGTCATTCAAGTAGCACATAGTGTTACCTTCAATCCTTAACCTGTAAAAATGGTTATTTGCAAGGTTGAGCTCGACAGCCAAGCAAAATCTAACAGTGTTCATGCATCACGTATCACATAATAGCATGCTCAACATATATCTCATAAATATAGGACTAACATAACATACATGTCAAAGTTCATATAACGAGTATAAAGATTGAGTTCCTTACTCAATCATCATGCTTTACTCAATCAACGTAGTCATAAGTTGACTTTAACATTTCACACATTCAACAATAAAGATTTAAACAATCAATTCACATTGCAAATAGGAACTTAAAGACTTGCCTTGATCGTTGTTTACCAATAATAGTTTAACAGCTTACAGTTATCTGCACTTCACATGCCCTACACAATTATATAATCATGCACATTAACTATTAGTCACATAGCAACGCATAGTAATTGTAATATAAACTTTATTTTACATGTCATAACCCTTCCTATTATATATACACAATGTTCAATTTTATTGTGTTAACTTTCAACATATATCTCACTATATTTCATATTCGAAGTTCATTCAAATGTTTAAGTCTTGCTAGGACTACTTATTTGTTTTATATTAATACTATTCAATACCTTATAATATTCATTTCATTTGATTTAAAACACTTTTTACGTTCATTATCACTTATCACGGCGTTTCGACGTTTATTCGTCACCCGCTCAATTTGTCTCTCTCGTGTGTGCTTAGTATGCGTATTCAACTTATCCAATTTATTAATGTTAAGCATCATTATACTTCATAATATTCATGTTCAATAACTTAAAACAACATCTATTATCATCGACATCACTATACTTGTGTATGTGCATGTCCGACGCTCTCTGATTGCCTATGAATACGCATTAGTCACAAAGATGACCATTTTGACTACTATTCTCAACCTCAAATTGAAAACTTAAAGAATTAAAGTTATAGGTCTATTCATCCTCGTTCCGGATCATCTTGAATAACCTCAATCGGAGTTCGTATGAAAAAGTTCTGCCTATTTTACTAAAACTGATCAAAGCAGTCACACCTGACATACTTTGGGCACAGCTGCGCCGAATTAAGCCTTGGGCACAGTGCAGCTACACCCCAAATGACTTAGGGCACAGTACAGCTGTGCCCGTTAGCAGAAACGGGACCTGAAGGTACTGTTCTTCGCGATTTTTGACCCTTTTTCTCCTACTAATCTTCATAACTTGAGTTATACACTTCCAAATTAGTCCGTTTTCGACTCTATGAATTCGTAATTCATAGAACTACAACATACCAAGAATTAACAATTTACAAGAAAATTAACTAACCCAAATCTTGACTTAAAACTCATGTTTATACTAAATTTTCATATTTTAACATGTTTAGCGAATTCATTCACTTCAAATTTGTTTCTTAACAAATTTGATTCATTCAACTTGGGATATTTTCGTTTTTGAATGTATTAACACAAACCATTGCCAATTTACAGATTAACACATGATTCAACCACAAATTCTGGTCTCAAAGTAAGCCAAAATATATATATTATCACATAACCAAGTTCTTCATACTAAACATGTTTCCATGGATTTTGATTTCTAAAAATCATTCCTAGACAACATATACAGATTATAATCATCTACCAACATATATAATATCTATTTCTATCATATCATCCAATAAAATATAAGTTTCAAATGAAAACTCTAGGAACACATATACTAAAGTTTGTAGAATAGGTTATTACCTCTTTGATTCTTGGAATAGATAATTAACAAGATGATTACCCTTCTTCTTCTTCTCTTTCTTTGATTCTCAACCTTGTCTCTCAATTCCCTCAATTTCTCTTTTCTCTGAATTCTTCTTTCTTGCTTTTAGACTTAGGAAAATATATGTATAAAACTAAACTGATAAAACACGTAAAATAAAACTGATATAACATTAAGCGTATAATTATATGGCTTCATCAGTTAAATTACGCCAAAGGTCACAAGACCATGTTTGGCAAAACCCTCTCCAACCTCCTTTATTTATTTTCATGTTTTGCTTATTATATAGTATACAAATGTCACACTTATTAAATTTAAATCATAATCTTTAATTGTCCACATAATATTTACTTAGCCAACATAATTCTTACTATTTATTTAATAAGTATTAACCTTCTAAATTAATCATTCCTTAATTTCATTAATCAATTATATTAAAATAACACCATTACACGATATTATAATTATTAAACAATTAATTTAATTTGATTATTTCATAAAATTAAATCTTCAATTCATAAATTTATCATACATTAATTTAGTTAATATAAATATTTAACTAAATTATTACACAACAATTTCATTGAATATTTATTTATCTCAATAAATAAATTATTTAAAATATTTATTTAATTCAATAAATATTTAAAATAATTACCAAATTCATTTAACAAATTCATTTAATTTCTTCAATACTTAACTTAACTATTGAACCTTACTTTCTCAATATATGAATATATATTTCTCTTCACACCAGATCACACATTTAAAAATATATAGTACGTATATATATACATACTCAAACTCAAAACATCTCATAATAAGAATTTTAATTATTAAATTCCTATTTTAATAACTTATAAAAATTCGGGTTGTCACACCAATCGGGTAATTAATCGGATAAATGAGCAATTAATTGCTATTAATTCACATGCTTATAACTATTTGTTCACATGTGAGTACTATTGATTCACTTTCATGTACTATTAGGGGAGGTGGTGCAAGATTGATAATACTTGCATGACTAAGTTAAAAATGGAGGTATAGATGAAGGTACTATACTATAATTCGTATTTTCACATGTATAGAACTATTGATTCACATGATTGAACTATTGATTCATATGATGTACTATTAGGGGAGGTGGTGCAAGTTTGATAATACTTGCAGGACTAAATTAAAAATGAATGAAAAGATGAAGGTATTATACTGTAATATTTCGAGCCCCAAAATGCGCAATTATCGAAACTATATTTTCTATAAATAGAAGCTCATTCTTCCTTCATTCTCACCAATTCACTAAGTCTCACAAGAGTAATTATATAGAGAGAAGCTATAAAGAGAGAATCTATAGAGAGAAAGAAGAAGAGAAGTCTGTTACCTCACTATTCCAGTATCTAGTCTTCTTCTGAGGTAAGGGATATTATTTTGCTCAGTATTCATAGAATAATATTTTCTTCCATACTCTGTAGTATGTGAGTAATATTATTTCATCTCGTATTCCTGATTATACTCTCATCTTGTTAAAGTATTGCTTCCATACTCCGTGAAATTAGTAGAATATCCTTGAAATTTACGCTTCATCTAGTATCGTTTTATAAGGATATTTTATGCACATTCTTGTTAAATTTTAAGCTTTTCATGCCGGAGTACTGTCCATGAGTACTATTCATTTATACGATATTATTCACAAAAGTACTATTCACGGGTACTATTTATAAATAACTATTCACGAGATACTATTCATGAGTACTATTCGTAAAGTACTAATCACGGGGTACTATTCCTGAAGTACTATTCATGTGGTACTATTCACTAGGGTACTATTCACCCAAAGTACTATTCATGATAAAAATTGATTTCTTTTCGGTCCAAATTATTTTTGATACAATATCATTCTTGAATTTTACTCCACAAAGTAGTATCATGTTGGCAATTTGAACATTATTGAATTCTGGATAAATTAAATTATTAAAGTCTTTAAAATTTATGCTCGAACTTATTTTATTGAATTCTTATATCATTGTCATGATCCTCATGCTTATATTGTGAAGCAAGTCATCTTTTGCTTACGTGCATAGATGAACTGTTGATTGGTATGATTATGACCAGGGATCATTCGGTATAATCATGACCCATAATGTTACAAATGATGTGGTAAAAGTCCTCATTGGCCTGTAGTTCATTGATGGACAGTTGTTGGTATGATTATGACCAGGAATTATTCGGTATAGTCATGACAATTGATGATTACATGAATATCCTTGGCCGTGGTACAGGGATGATTCGATGATGTGGTTTATTTATTAAGCTGAGTCTCAGCGATAAAGTTGATGAAAATCTTTAAAATCATAGAAGATGGTAGATATCATGCTTTACTTGACTCTTCTAATTTATTGCTTGTTTTGTGCAGTTAAACTTGATGTTTATTATATTTTATCAGTTTTACACTGTCGAAGTCTAATGATAAATTATTCTGCATTATCTTATTCATAATATTTCTTACTGGGCTAGTTGAGCTCACCCTTTTGCTTTCATTGTTCTCTTCAGGAAATGAGAACATAGCCAGGACTAGTCAAGGAACGGAGTGACGGTCCAGATGTTTGTATTAGTAGTCCTCACTATCCTATGAAATAGTATGATAATACATGAAGACTTATTTTGAGTTTGAATACTGTCTAGAAGACAATATTTGTATTAAAACTCACAGTTCATGTTGTATAATTAAGTTTGTATTTGTATTCAGTACCATGTATTTGGAGACCCAAGATGGGTGATGTATACCTATTTTGGAGGCGTCGCAGTTGGTATCAAAGCTTAGGGATATGATCCCTGGCTGAGATGTGTGATAAGAACTAGGAGGGGAGAGACGGGAAATTCCGTTGCTAGTATGACCTACTTAAGTTTATTTGGTATTTAATTGGTCGGTCATAGTATAGGGATAATATGTGACATCTCAATTAACCCTTGTTTTGTCGCAGTATTTAAAAATGACATCCAAAAATGTTGAGATAAGAAATGAAGCACATCAGACCGTTGAGTCACCAACGATCAATACCCACGATAATATGCAACAGAAAGACAATAATCTTTAGGTAAACAATAATACCGATGAAATGGTGAACGATGGGATGTTCAGAGGCTTTATGAAATTCATGCAACATCAGGCGAGAGCGGCTCCTGTTCAAAATGCAGAGGGAAACACTAGAAACTCTCGAACGGTCATCGCTAAACAGTTCAAGGAGCTGGGACCACCAAAGTTTTTTGGAGAGCTAAAACCACTTAAGGCGGAGATGTGGATAAAGCAGATCACCAAGATATTTGATGTTTTGGGATGCTCTGAGGAGCAAAAGGTTCCCTTTTCCACCTTCATGTTGCGAACAGAGGCAGATTACTAGTGGGAATCTATAAAGCGTACTCAACATGTCGTACTGAAGATGACTTGGGAGAAGTTCCAAGAACTGTTCAACGACAAGTACTTTCCTGAAAGTATTCATCACATGAAAGAGGTAGAGTTCATCAAGCTGGAGCAAAACAATATGACCGTGTCGCAGTACGAAGACAAGTTTGTTGAGTTGTCCTGGTTTGCATCACACTTGGTTGATAATGAGGAGAGAATGACGTGGATGTTTCTAAGAGGTTTGAAACCCGAGATACGTTAATACCTTATCTCTCACAAATTGTGTTTGTATTCAGATGTTGTAAATAGGGCTCAGTTATTGGAGCGCGATAATGAGTCAACCCAACCAAGAGAGATCATCCGGAAAGTCGATAATACCAGTGGTAGTAGTCATAAAAGCGATGACAACAAACGTGGAGGGAATTAGCATGCCAGAAATGGTAACCACTTCGGTGGTAATCATGGCCAAGATAATAAAAGTGGAAATTTCAAGAAGAGGAGATTCAATAATGATGGAAAGACGTCAGCTCCATCACCTGTTGTTAAGGAAGGAGAACGACCACCGATCGTATGTTACAAATGTGGAGGGGAAGGACACATAAGTCCAAACTGCGCGACACAGTCCAAAGCGTGTTACAATTGTTGAAAAGAAGGTCACCTAGCCCGATTTTGTCGTGTACCAAAGTTAAGTCCAGCTGGGATGGAGGCATCAAAGGGTGTCCCAAACAAGACTAAACCGGTAGTTCAAGGGAGAGCATTTGTCGTAACCTCCCAAATAGCGAGGAATCTGAATGAGGTGATCACGAGTAAAGCTAATCATAAACTCTAACGAAGTTTATACTTTATTTGATACCGGTTCTACCCATTCTTTTATTTCTCCTACTTGCGCTCAACGTTTAAATTTGACTCCAGAGAAATTAGATTTTGATTTATCTGTTGAAACTCCGTTGGGAGAAACCTTCATTACATCCACTGTTTATAAGTCTTGTTTGATTTAAATCGGTAACCGCATGTTTCCTATCGATCTTATCTCTTTAAAAATACTTGCATTTGATGTGATTTTAGGAATTGATTGGTTAACTACTCATCATGCTAAAATTGATTATTTTCCTAACGTTGTTAGCTTTCATATTCCTAACCAACCTATTATAAGAATTCAAGCAACCAAACCATTAAGTCAATCACTGTCATATCAAGCCATAAAGCTATTCATTTATTAAAAAAATGGATGTTAAGCTTTCATAGCCCATGTCATTCATCCTAGTACATCTCTTTGGGGTGCTCCTGTTCTATTCGTGAAGAAGAAAGATTGAAGTACGCAACTTTGTATTGATTATCGGAAGTTGAATCATGTCACCATAAAAATTAGGTACCCGTTACCTCGTATTGATGATCTGTTCGGCCAGTTACAAGGCGCCAAATTCTTTTCAAAGATTGATCTTCGTTTCGGATATCACCAATTGAAGATTAAAACCGATGACATTCTAAAGACAGCTTTCAGAACTTGGTATGGGCATTATGAATTCCTAGTCATATCTTTTGGATTGACTAATGCTCCTGCTACCTTCATGGATATGATGAACCGAGTATTCAAGGAATATTTGGATCACTTTGTGGTCGTCTTTATTGATGACATCCTCATATACTCCAAAACCTGTGAAGACCATGAGCAACAATTGAGACTGATACTCCAAAAGCTTCGTGAAAACAAGCTATATGCCAAATTATAGAAATTCGAGTTCTGGCTTGAGGAAGCTGCATTCCTTGGGCACATGATATCAAATCATGGAATATCTGTTGACCCGACAAAGATTGAAGCAATTCAAATCTGGGAGCAACCTAAGTCAGTGACCGAAGTACGTAGATTTCTCAGCTTAGCTGGTTATTATCGGAGATTCGTAGAAGGTTTTTCTCGAATCGCTACTCTATTAACTCAGCTGACTCGAAAAGACACAAAAGTTGGTTGGAGCGAGGAATGTGAGAAGAGTTTTCAGGAACTCAAGAGAAGACTCGTTTCAGCACCTGTTTTGTTAATACCATCTGGTTCGGAGGGATTTGTCATATACAGCGATGCTTCAGGGAAAGGTTTAGGATGTGTTCACATATAATATAGGAAAGTCATAGCCTATGCCTCACAACAACTCAAAGAATATGAGAGGAATTATCCCACTCACGATCTAGAGTTGGCAACTATTATTTTTGTGCTTAAGATTTGGAGGCATTACCTGTATGGAGAGAAGGTGGAGATCTATACGGACCATAAAAGCCTCAAATATTTATTCACTCAAAAGGAATTCAACATGCCGCAACGACGATGGCTTGAGCTATTGAAAGATTATGATCATACCATTCAATACCATCCTGGAAAAGGGAACGTAGTAGCTGACGCATTGAGTAGAAGATCATATGCGGGTACGAGTGCGATATTGTCAAAGCAAAGGCCCATTTTGTATGACTTACAAAGGATGGAGATAGAGTTAAAGACTACAGGGACCCATGTGATGATGGCGAATATACGAGTAGAACTGACTTTAATCAATAAAGTTAAAGCTGCTCAAGCTATAGACCTAGAGCTTATGCGAATGAGGAAGAAAGTGCAAGAAGGTGCTATTTTGGAAATAAGAATCGATGAAGAAGTAATACTTTGAGTCAACTCTAGACTTTGTGTTCCTAATGATTCTGACTTGAAGTATAAAATCATGATGAAGGTGCACAACACACCGTTTGCAATCAATCCCGAGAGTACCAAAATGTATCATGATCTTTGATGAGTAGGTTTTATACCTATGAATCTGGTATTATTAAACTTAATTATTGTTATATTTAATTGTTTTTAGGATCTTTTTATGTGTTTTGTGTTTATTTGTTGTAGGTTGGAGTTGGAGGGACAAATTGGTCATTTCGGAGAAGAAAAAGGTCAAAAATCATGAAAATTAAAGCTGAGTGGCATTTCTGTAAATATGAGGACATGGCCAAGCGCCTAGGCGCTTGGAATTGCACTATGGTGAGCGCCTAGGCGCTCTAATGCGTAGATTGGTGCGTTTTGCAGCTGTCAAGTGGGTTTTTGAAGCCAAAGAGGAGTCTGAATGAGGGCTGAGACCAATACAAGTAGGAGAGGACTTTACAAAGGAGTGGGGGAACGATTTTGACAAGGAATCAATCAAGTTTTCAAGAGATTTGCAGAGAGAACAAGGAAGAAAAACACGAAGGAGAATTGCAAAAGGCTGAAGATCTACGAGAGAGTATTGGAGCAAAATCAGAGTTTCTTCTTCTCTTCTCTAGTTTTATCTTTTGTAACTATCTGGGATGTTTGGATTATTTATCTGGATTATGTTTTTCTTTATTATTAGCATGAACTAAATTTTAATTAAGATTGCAACGGAACTTGGTATGTAGTTTAAATTGCAAGCTTCCCATTGAATGAAAGTTGGTTTTTATTGAATTGTTTATTATATCTTATGCTTATTGATTAATTGTTTGGCCAACAATTACTGTGATAATCTATATGAAATTGGAAGATGGAGTATAGATTGAGATCTGGATATGATAACATCTGTTCATATAATCTGAATAGGGTTAATATGATTAGCATGTAGGATAGGAATATACCTATGTGTCTTTTGTATCCATTGAAAGAATTTGTGCATAAATCCTAATTAACTTGATTCACATAGGAATATAGTGGGTTGATTAATTGGGGTGTTCCTTATAATTCTACATCTTAGTGATTGGATTTAGAAGGATTTGTTCACGTGTCTTTGGAAGAAGAGCGTGAATATTTATAAAGCATTCTTGGATAACAATTCGTATTAATTGATTTATTTTAAATGGGAAGTAAGTAGTTTGAATGAAATACCAAGGGAAGTTGTAATCTTAACCTGTTGAATCTGCAGTTTTTCTTGTGAAATTCTTATTTTAATTATTAGTTTGTTAAGTTTAATTTTCAAATCATAAACAAAATTTTCTTAGTTTAAAATAGGATTAATTGCATTAGAATTAGTATTTGCTAAATATTAGTCTATTTCCTCGTGGGAACGATATCCTTGCTTGCTGAATATTACAATTGAACGCGTATACTTGCGTGGTAAGTGCTATTAAAAAATTAGGCAACAAGTTTTTGGCGCCGTTGCCGGGGAAATTAGTTTAATATTTTGTCATTATTGATTTTTATAGCGTTAATCTTAATTTAAACTTTTTCTGTTCTGTTCTGTTCTATTCAGGTGCTTTTGACTAGTTTATGCAAACGCGATCGAAGAAGCCAGATTTATTGCCTCACGAGGACGACATCGAGAAAAGATTTCAGCGGTTGCGTAAGTGGGTTAAAGAAACCAAAGAAGCACTTGATAAGGAAGATACTATGGCTGAAGAAGAGCAAAAAGCACTGCGGGATTATGCTACACCGCGGGTTACTGAAATTCAGTCGAGTATTACGAGACCTGCCATTACTGCTACAAGTTTTGAAATAAAACCGGGGACAATACAGATGATTCAAAATTCATGCCAGTTTGGAGGGTTACCAAACGATGATCCGAACGATCACATAGTCAGCTTTATAGAAATCTGCGATACTTTCAAGTATAATAATGTGTCAGAGGATGCAATAAGGCTAAGGCTATTTCCATTTACCCTCAGAGATAAGGCTAAGAGTTGGCTCCATTCACTACCACCAGGCTCGATCACTACATGGAATGATTTAGCTCAGAAATTTCTTGCAAAGTTTTTCCCACCTGCAAAAACAGCAAAGTTGCGGAACGATATCTTCTCTTTCGTTCAGCACGATTCAGAATCACTATATGAAGCCTGGGAGAGATTCAAGGATTCATTGCGAAAATGTCCACACCATGGAATTCCTAAATGGCTTCAGGTGCAAACGTTTTATAATGGTTTATTCGGCACAGTGAGATCGAGTATAGATGCTGCAGCAGGAGGAGCTATTATGGCCAAGAATTGTGATGAGGGATATGAGTTGCTTGAAACCATGGCAGCTAATAATTATCAATGGCCAACAGCAAGAACAACTCCGCAAAGGACAGTCGGAGTGTATGAAGTGGATGCAATGACAGCATTGTCAGCTCAAATGACAGCTCAAATGTCTGCTCTTACAAAGAAGATAGATTCACTTGGGTTACAACCAGTTCAGAAAATGGAAACGATATGTGAAATATGTGCGGGTAACCACTCAAGTGATCAATGTGCAATAAATCCTGAATCAGTCCATTTTGTTTCCAATTATAATAGGCAGCAGGGCAGTTATGCAAACAACTACAATTCAGGAGTGAGAAACCACCCGAATTTTTCTTGGAGTAATAATCAGTCACAAGCT
Source organism: Panax japonicus (assembly GCA_020205505.1). Lineage (NCBI taxonomy): Eukaryota > Viridiplantae > Streptophyta > Magnoliopsida > Apiales > Araliaceae > Panax > Panax japonicus. The sequence continues at coordinate 45,229,740 of CM035102.1, read as the reverse complement.
CAAGCTCCAAGGCAAACATATCCACCTGGATTTCAACCACAGCAACAAACTCAAGAACTTCAAAAGTTTTCACAAATGGAAGAAATGATGGCAAGATTTGCAACTCAGTTGGAAACCGTAACGAAAACCCAAAATGCTGCAATAAAGCATCTTGAGAATCAAATAGGGCAAATGGCTAATTCTATGAATACTAGAAGTCCAGGTTCTTTACCTAGTGATACGGAGAAAAATCCAAGGAATGATGGAAGTGAGCACTGTAAGGCAGTTACACTCAGAAGCGGGAAGGAGTTGACTACAGAATTGGACGGACACAAGAAAGTAATTTCTGCTGAGGATGGTGAACAAGAGAGTGGAGATTCAGAAAGTAAATCTGAGGAAAAAGTTGTGACAAAACAACAAGGAGACAAGCAAACAACAGTTGTACCACCTGTACCGTTTCCTCAAAGATTTCAAAAGCAGAAATTAAATCAACAATTTTCAAAATTTTTAGAAGTGTTCAAAAAGCTGCAAATCAACATTCCATTCGCAGATGCCTTAGAACAAATGCCTAGTTATGCAAAATTTATGAAAGATATTTTAGCAAGAAAGAGGAAGCTAGGGGAGTTCGAAACAGTAGCATTGACAGAAGAATGCAGCGCAATTCTGCAAAGAAAGTTACCACCGAAGTTGAAGGATCCGGGTAGCTTTACAATACCGTGCACGATTGGGCCCCAGTTCTTTAACAGATGTTTGTGTGATTTGGGGGCAAGTATTAACTTGATGCCACTTTCGATCTACACTCAGTTGGGATTACCAACCCCAAAGCCAACAAATATATCTCTACAGCTCGCAGATAGATCAGTGACGTACCCTAGGGGCATCGTGGAAGACATATTAGTGAAGGTGGACAAATTCATATTCCCAGCAGACTTCATTGTGTTGGACTATGAAGAGGATAAAGACATACCCATTATCCTTGGAAGACCGTTTTTAGCCACTGGAAGGACATTAATTGATGTACAAAAGGGAGAGTTAACAATGAGAGTTCAAGATGAAGAAGTAACTTTTAATGTTTTCAAGGCTATGAAATTTCTGAAGGAAGAGGAAGAGTGCTTAAGAGTTGATCTTATTGAAGAAGCAACTGAAGAGGTATTTGGTGAATCTGTGATTGAAAACCCTCTTGAAACCGCATTGGTTAGTGAAAAATTATTTGATGATTCAATGGTGATAGAATGGGTCCAAATGCTAGATTCAGCTCCAAAGTTCACACGATGTCCACAAAAATTTGAACCTCTGGATTATCGGGGAAAGCTAGATGAAAAGGTGACATCATCCGTAGAAGAACCGCCTACCTTGGAACTTAAGCCATTGCCTAACCACCTCCGGTACACCTACCTGGGTTCTTCTTCTTCCTTGCCAGTCATTATTTCTGCATCACTTGATAAGGTTCAAGAAGAAAAACTACTAAGGGTACTTCGACAATATAAGACTGCTCTTGGATGGACTATTGCAGATATCAAGGGGATAAGCCCATCAATTTGTATGCATAAGATTTTGTTGGAAGACGAGGCAAAACCAACTATTGAACAACAACGAAGACTCAATCCAATCATGAAGGAAGTCGTTAAAAAGGAGATCATTAAATGGTTGGATGCTGGAATTATCTACCCTATCTCAGATAGCTCATGGGTAAGTCCGGTTCAATGCGTGCCGAAGAAAGGGGGAATGACAGTAGTTGCGAACGAGCAGAATGAATTGATCCCAATGCGAACAGTTACTGGTTGGCGAGTGTGTATGGATTACAGGAAGTTGAATAAGGCCACTCGTAAGGACCATTTTCCTCTACCATTCATAGATCAAATGTTGGACAGACTTGCAGGGCACGAGTATTATTGCCTCTTGGATGGATATTCGGGCTATAACCAAATTGCCATTGCACCCGAGGATCAGGAGAAAACAACATTCACATGCCCATATGGCACCTTTGCTTTTCGCAGAATGTCTTTCGGGTTATGTAATGCGCCAGCAACGTTTCAACGGTGTATGATGGCTATTTTTTCAGATATGGTTGAACAAAATCTTGAGGTATTTATGGATGATTTTTCAGTTTTTGGGAATTCGTTTGATTATTGTTTGGAAAATCTCACACTCGTGCTAAAACGGTGTATGGAAACAAATTTGGTTTTGAACTGGGAGAAATGTCATTTTATGGTGCAAGAAGGGATAATCTTGGGTCACCGAGTGTCATCAAAAGGAATTGAGGTTGATAGAGCAAAAATCGAAACCATTGAGAACCTGCCACCACCAATTTCTGTAAAGGGTATTCGAAGTTTCTTGGGACACGCTGGTTTCTATAGACGATTTATAAAAGACTTCTCCAAAATCACAAAACCACTGTGCAATCTTTTGGAGAAGGATGTCTCATTCAACTTTGATCAAGCATGCCTAGAAGCGTTTGATGTGTTAAAGAAGAAACTTGTTACCGCACCTGTAATCATAGCACCAGATTGGACTATACCGTTCGAATTAATGTGTGATGCTAGCGACTATGCGATTGGTGCAGTTCTTGGCCAACGAAAGGATAAGATTTTTCATGCTATATACTATGCTAGTAAAACATTGACAGATGCTCAACTGAATTACACCACTACCGAGAAGGAGCTATTAGCAGTTGTTTATGCATTTGATAAATTTCGCTCATATTTGATTGGGACAAAGGTGATTGTGTTTACGGATCATTCGGCAATTAAGTACTTAATAGCAAAGAAAGACGCGAAGCCGAGATTAATTAGATGGGTATTATTGCTACAAGAGTTTGACTTGGAGATCCGGGACCGAAAAGGAACAGAAAATCAGGTTGCTGATCATTTATCACGGTTAGAGAATTCAGAACTAAAGAAAAATGACACAACAGTGATCAACGAATTTTTTCCGGATGAACAACTATTTGCGGTAAGGAGGGATACACCATGGTATGCAGATTATGTAAATTTCATTGTCGGTAAGGTATTTCCACCTGATTTGACAAGCCAGCAGAAGAAGAAATTTCTCCATGACGTGAAACAGTATTTATGGGATGAGCCATTCTTATTTAAACAATGTGGCGATCAAGTAATAAGAAGGTGCATCCCGGAAGTTGAAATGGAGAGTATTCTACACCAATGTCATGCATCTGACTATGGTGGACATTTTGGGGGAGAAAGAACGGCAGCTAAAGTGCTTCAATGTGGGTTTTTCTGGCCCACACTCTTCAAAGATGCCCGTGTGTTCTCATTAAAATGTGACAGATGCCAAAGAGTTGGTAATATATCAAAGCGACACGAGATGCCACTTAATATGATCCTGGAAGTCGAATTGTTTGATGTTTGGGGAATTGACTTCATGGGACCATTTCCACCATCTTTCTGTAACTCCTATATACTTCTAGCGGTGGACTACGTTTCAAAGTGGGTAGAAGCTATAGCAGCACCTACCAATGACGCGAAAGTTGTGATTAAGTTCATTCGGAAGAACATTTTCTCTAGATTCGGCACTCCTCGCGCCATCATTAGTGATGAAGGAACTCATTTCTGTAATAAGCAGTTTTCAGCTATCCTTGCAAAATATGGAATCACTCATAAGATAGCTACTGCTTACCATCCACAGACAAGTGGTCAAGCCGAGGTATCTAACCGAGAAGTGAAAAGAATCCTTGAGAAGATAGTGAATCCTAGTCGGAAAGATTGGTCTAGCAAGTTGGACGATGCTCTCTGGGCATACCGTACAGCTTACAAAACTCCGATAGGGATGTCTCCGTATAGGTTAGTTTATGGGAAGGCATGCCATCTTCCAGTTGAACTCGAACACAGTGCTTATTGGGCAATTCGGAAGTTAAACCTTGATATATCTGCTGCGGGAGAAAAGCGCCTCTTACAATTGAATCAAATGGATGAGTTCAGACTCCAATCGTATGAGAATGCGAAGTTATATAAAGAAAAGATTAAGAGGTGGCATGATGAGAAAATTCTGGAAAGAAAGTTTGAAGCAGGTCAAACAGTGTTATTATACAATTCGAGGCTTAAACTGTTTCCTGGAAAGTTGAAATCTCGATGGTCTGGGCCATTTATAATCTCAAAAGTTTATCCTCATGGAGCTGTAGAAGTGGAAGACCCGTATTCAAAACGTAATTTTAAAGTCAACGGTCAGAGATTGAAGCACTACTATGGGGGTTGTTTTGATCGTGAAAAGACATCGGTCAACCTTGCCGATTAGAACAGAGGAGAAAGTCAGGCTGAAGACTATAAACCAAGCGCTAACTGGGAGGCAACCCAGGAAGTTTTATTATTATTCGATATTTCTACTTTTATTAATTTACTTTACCATTAGTTATTTAGTGGTTAAACTTTGCTAGTTTAGGATTTGTTGCATACCTTGTTCTCTAACAGAGATTCAATTGATTGCAGGAAAGGAAAACACGCACAAGTTTAAGATTGGGGATATTTGACGAGGTTTGGGATAAAAATTACATGGATCGATGTTTGGAGTGGCTAGATTCGCGTTTTCGGGTTGCCATTTACAATGAAGTCACTTCAGAGCCAATTTGACCACGGCTCCGGATATTATTTCGTGAAACTTCAAGAATGAAAGTTGTAGATCTACTTCTCCTCTTTCCAGAACATCTTGAATCATCTAAATCGGAGTTCGGACGAAGAAGTTATGACTATTTTCCCAAAGGACGTCAGAGCAGCGAATGTTGGAAAAGCCCCAAGCGCCTAGGCGCTCAACTACAAGCCATTCCAACCGCCTAGGCGCTTCAAGTCAGTAGCTACAAACCATGCCAAGCGCCTAGGCGCTCCCCATCAAGGCATTTCAAGCGCCTAGGCGCTCAAAGTCAGAAGGTGTTGCCCAGACCAAGCGCCTAGGCGCCCAAACAGTGCACACACCAAGCGCCTAGGCGCTCCACTCGCCCAAGAGTTTCTGCAAGCAAGCGCCTAGGCGCCCAAATAGTACACACACCAAGCGCCTAGGCGCTCCCATATAAAAAAAAAAAAAATTTCTTAAGCCCCAATTCGGGCAACTCCTCTCCCATTCCAATTCAAAGCCTCTCTTACTCTCCTACTCCATCTCTAACCCTCCACATATCAAAACCCTCATCTAATCTAGCCTAAACAACTAATCTATCTCTTCCAAATCCAAATCAAACACTACATCTCTACCCAAACCAAAGCAACTAAGTTCCATATTATCATCTTCTTCACCAATTCGGGATTCCACTTGCATTCAAGCCACATCTACTTGAAGTAAGGGTTCAAGGCTCAAATTGCTCATCCAACTTTGATTGAACATCAAGATTTGGCTATACCCAAGTAAGTACACAAGGTGTTATTGCAAATTCTTTGGATTCACTTGGATAATAGTTAGGTTAGTACTTGGAAGTTAGTTTCTATCATTGTGTTGGCTCAATTGGGTGTGGGTACTCGTATTTGTTGTTTGACTTACATTGGATGTATAGTTTGTTTAGTAATTGCAACAATTGGTGAAATTTAAGTTTGGGGGAAGTGCATACTAATAGTGTTCCAAATTTGTGCACACAAAGTGTTTGATAAACTGTCACAACAAAGATTTTGGCTCTCCTAAATTTTTGAGTATCATTTGGGTTCACAAGAAGTTAGTACATAAGACTATGGCTAGTAAGAGACAAAGAGGAGAGACTTCGGGCACTTCACAAAAATACGACAAAAAGAGATTCACAAGTGCTAAAGCGTCGGACATATATTATAATGTACTCTCTAACAAAGCACTAATTCCCGAGCGCGGACTATTGCCCGATATAGAAGATGGGGAATTATTACAGATGATTGGGAGTAGAAGATGGATGAAATTCACAGCTCAACCGGATGCATCTGTTGTTAAGATTGTTAAGGAGTTCTACGCAAATGCCATAGATCATGTTGGTAACGTCATTTGGGTTCGAGGTAAATCTGTAGAGGTCAGTTTTGGGTCAATAAATGCATATTATGGTTTGAACACGATACCCAACAATGGATACATGCAATATCTACAACACGAGCTAGACTACAGTGAGATTATTCAAGCCTTGTGTGTGCCTGGAACGACATGGAAATTAACAGATCAACATGAAGCTGTGTTGTTCCCCGCATCCAAACTAAGCAATTATGGGAAGGCATGGCATGCATTTATTTGTGCCAAGATGATGCCATGTAGGCATATGAGTGATGTTGTAAATTAAAGGGCAGCCCTGCTTTTCTGCATTGCATCAGGGAAAATTATAGATGTGGGCCAAGTGATTCATGATTCCATTGACAAAGCAATTCGAGGAGGGACCTCCGGTGGATTACCACTCCCATCTTTGATCACAGGACTATGCCAACAAGCTGGGGTGAAATGGGATGCCGAGGAAGCTACACAGCCTCCTTTAGCCGCAATTGACCACTCGCTTATTAAGAAGTACAAGGTATGGAGTGGGGGGATACCACACCCGAGAGGGTTAGGATTCATTATTGCTCCTACCGAGCCTGCATCTGAGCCTAGTCATCAAGTCCACGAGAATCCTCCTGCAGCTGGAAGTTCAGAGCAACCTCCTAATTTTTATGAAGATATCCGTCGCGATTTGAGACATCAAACTAGAAGAATCGACATGGTTGCCACTCAAGTTCAGGAAGGTTTTGATAGAATGGAAAGAAATCAGGATAATTTAGCTCAGCGGCAAACGGAGGTGTATCAGAATTTTAGCACAGCATTCCTTGAAATGTTTGCTCGCATGAATCCAGGTGCCGCTCCTTACCAATTTCCACCATTGTCCGCATACCCCCCAGATGAAGAAGATGAAGAAGATTCTGACGAGGAGTAAAGCTTCTATCTTTCAGGGAAGTCCTCAGTGCTTAATTCCTTAAATTTTATTTGTTATATACAATGAGGGCATTGCATAATTTAAGTTTGGGGGTGTAGGTTTCCGGCTTCAGTTCATGCATATAGTTTTGCATTTAGTTGCATTCATGTAGTTTTTATAGTTTTTATTGAAAAAAATAAAAATAAAAAAAAAAAAAAAAAAAATTTTTTTAAGCATTTGCATGTTCCAGCTGTTAAATAGTTTAAATCTGTCTTGGTCAGTGATGAGATTGGAATTGAGTAGACAAGTATAGTATTGTCTGTTAAAACTTTGACGTGATTTCTTGTCAAGATTTGAATCTTTGCCTGTTTGAAATTGATATAATAAGGATAGCACAGTATAAACAACTATGTTGACTGATTGAGTTTAAATTGACACATAATGGACTTCTAGAGGATAATGCTAGTTTAAATGAATGAAAGACATGAATAGGCGAAGATGACTGAATTTAGATAAAAACTTAAGTTTGGGGGAAAAATTTGGGATATATAAGCTTGAAAAAAAAAAAAAAAAAAATATATATATATATACTCTGGCTAGTTTTGTTTCGGGGCCTTTGTTACTTGAGCAAGTACGCCCGAAGGGGTATCTTAAAACCTAGCGCCCTAAGGTCTTATATGGTCTAGGGAGTCGTTGGTCGAAAGCTCGCTAAGGGGTGACACTGTTAGCCTAATGGAATGAGACATTGCACAGTCATGGTTAAAAAAAAAAAAAAAAAAAAAAAAAAAAAAAAAAAAAAAAACAATAAAACGGGAAAAGAGCAAAAAGCCCCCGTAAAGAAAAAAAAAAAAGAAAGAAAAGAGCATAAGTATCCCGGATTGGACTCTTAAATTTTGGTGGATATTTGTTTTTAGTTGGTTTAGCTTGTTCGTGAATTTTGTGAATTTACACTGTATGATTTCTTTAAAGAGATTTATTATGTGTTGTATTTAGTATCATATCAGTTAGCACGGATGTTAAGCATACACACACTATATCAATAATAACAGGTTAAGATTTGATGATTGATGATGAAATTACAAATCTGTTTTGATATGATGTACTATCATGTTTATTGTGATTTCTCTGAGGCTTGATGAATAGATTTTGTTCTGTTTGACTGCTGGAATGTAGACATTTAGATAGTTGCATTTGCATTGCATATTTAGCTGTTGCATTGTGTTGTGTTGCTTGGGGACAAGCAATTGGTTAAGTTTGGGGGTATTTGATGAGTAGGTTTTATACCTATGAATCTGGTATTATTAAACTTAATTATTGTTATATTTAATTGTTTTTAGGATCTTTTTATGTGTTTTGTGTTTATTTGTTGTAGGTTGGAGTTGGAGGGACAAATTGGTCATTTCGGAGAAGAAAAAGGTCAAAAATCATGAAAATTAAAGCTGAGTGGCATTTCTGTAAATATGAGGACATGGCCAAGCGCCTAGGCGCTTGGAATTGCACTATGGTGAGCGCCTAGGCGCTCTAATGCGTAGATTGGTGCGTTTTGCAGCTGTCAAGTGGGTTTTTGAAGCCAAAGAGGAGTCTGAATGAGGGCTGAGACCAATACAAGTAGGAGAGGACTTTACAAAGGAGTGGGGGAACGATTTTGACAAGGAATCAATCAAGTTTTCAAGAGATTTGCAGAGAGAACAAGGAAGAAAAACACGAAGGAGAATTGCAAAAGGCTGAAGATCTACGAGAGAGTATTGGAGCAAAATCAGAGTTTCTTCTTCTCTTCTCTAGTTTTATCTTTTGTAACTATCTGGGATGTTTGGATTATTTATCTGGATTATGTTTTTCTTTATTATTAGCATGAACTAAATTTTAATTAAGATTGCAACGGAACTTGGTATGTAGTTTAAATTGCAAGCTTCCCATTGAATGAAAGTTGGTTTTTATTGAATTGTTTATTATATCTTATGCTTATTGATTAATTGTTTGGCCAACAATTACTGTGATAATCTATATGAAATTGGAAGATGGAGTATAGATTGAGATCTGGATATGATAACATCTGTTCATATAATCTGAATAGGGTTAATATGATTAGCATGTAGGATAGGAATATACCTATGTGTCTTTTGTATCCATTGAAAGAATTTGTGCATAAATCCTAATTAACTTGATTCACATAGGAATATAGTGGGTTGATTAATTGGGGTGTTCCTTATAATTCTACATCTTAGTGATTGGATTTAGAAGGATTTGTTCACGTGTCTTTGGAAGAAGAGCGTGAATATTTATAAAGCATTCTTGGATAACAATTCGTATTAATTGATTTATTTTAAATGGGAAGTAAGTAGTTTGAATGAAATACCAAGGGAAGTTGTAATCTTAACCTGTTGAATCTGCAGTTTTTCTTGTGAAATTCTTATTTTAATTATTAGTTTGTTAAGTTTAATTTTCAAATCATAAACAAAATTTTCTTAGTTTAAAATAGGATTAATTGCATTAGAATTAGTATTTGCTAAATATTAGTCTATTTCCTCGTGGGAACGATATCCTTGCTTGCTGAATATTACAATTGAACGCGTATACTTGCGTGGTAAGTGCTATTAAAAAATTAGGCAACAATCTTTGACATACATTTTGGTGGAAAATATGAAGAGAGAGATAGCGGAATTTATCTCAAGGTGTCTAACTTGTCAACGAGTAAAGGCGGAGCATCAAGTGCCAAAAGACCCATTACAACCACTTGAAATTCCATAATGGAAGTGGGAGCACATTACCATGGATTTCGTTTCTGGTCTTCCTAAGGTTTCTCAAGGCATAGATGCGATTTTGGTCATTGTTGATAGATTGACCAAGTCTGCTCATTTCTTATCGATACGAGAAAATTATACACTTGAACGTCTTGCTAGTATGTACATAAACGAGATTGTAAGATTGCATGGTATGCCAGTATCCATAGTTTCTGATCGAGATCCAAGATTCACTTCAAGATTTTGGGTTAGTTTGCAAAAAGCTATGGGCACATATTTACGATTTAGTTCGGCATATCATCTTCAAATGGACGGGCAGTCAGAGAGGACTATTCAAACTCTTGAAGATTTATTAAGACTCTGTGTCCTTGACTTCAAAGGAAGTTGGGACAAGTTCTTACGATTGGTGGAGTTTTCATACAACAACAATTATCAATCAAGTATTGGCATGGCTCCATTTGAAGCATTGTATGGAAGAAAGTGTCGTTCTCCAGTATGCTGGGATGAGGTGGGTGAAACAACATTGTTGGGGCCGGAGTTGGTACGTATGACTATGAAAAAGATTCAAATGATCCGACAACATATAAAAACCTCACAAAAACAACAAAAGAGTTATGTTGATCTTCATCGAAAGGACGTGGAATGCAATATTGGAGATCATGTGTTGTTACGTGTTGCTCCATGGAAAGGAGTTATGAGATTTGGAAAGAGAGAAAAGCTCAATCCTCGATTCATTGGCCCATTTTTAATCCTCGATAGAGTAGGAACTGTGGCCTATAGACTCGCCTTACTGCCAAGTATGTCTCGTGTTCATAATGTTTTTCACATATCTATGTTACGTAAATATGTGAAAGACCTGAACGACATTATTGAATTAGAACCAGACGAGATAGCGGAAGATTTAACGTATGAAGAGGTACCTGTTAAAATTTTGGATAAGAAGGATCATATTCTACGCTCTAAAGTTATACCTCAAGTCAATGTTTTGTGGAGAAATCACAATGTTGAGGAAATGACCTAGGAGTTAGAATCTGAAATGAAATCAATGTATCCTCACCTCTTCGACATACTAGGTACGAACCCTAATTTCGAGGACGAAATTTCATAAGAATGGGAGGTTGGTAGACCCCAACTTTTACGAATAAAGATTAATTTCTCTCGAAATATATTTTTGAATATTATGGTGCAGATATGATATAATATTATAGTTGTTGGTAATATTTATAAATTTTGCATAGTAAGCAAGTGGTTATATAATATTCGATTGGACGGGGAATATTCGTTTTAACAGGGAATATTTGTACGACGGCACAACCATTGGTGGACCCCACAATGGAAATATTGTCGTAGTTAGAAAATGACATAATTATCTTTTATAAAAATAACGACGAAAATTTTACCGTTAAATTGTTGAACTACCCGGTATCAAAAGTACAGTAATACGCGTGGTTGCATAGTAGCACACGGTATTGATTATTGATGATTACGTGAGAAGTCAATCAATTATACTCAATTATTGCTACAGTAATTATTGCATTATATCTCTCATATTATTGATTTAATTATTGTCACAGTATCATCTGCATAATATTTTATAATATTAAATCAATAATTGAGATGACAAAGTTATTTATTCATATTATTATTTTCAATATTGATAATGTCTAGAAGTTCTGTCAAGGAGAGGTTTGGTCACCTAATTGGGCGCCAATAAGGAGAAATCCTTATCGGAAACCCCCTCTTTCCTAGGAACGACCTGATTGTTAAATATTGTGAGTTATAATATTAATGATGAATAAGTTCGTGTTGATTAAGGATGAAATTGATAGTTCCATTGTGTTGGGATTATTAGTGTTAGTGGAAATCGACATTTATTTCGATAATAATTGATGTCTGAAAGTTATACTGACCAATCGAGTAATTAATCAGATAAATGAGAAATTAATTGCTATTAATTCACATGCTTATAACTATTTGTTCAAATGTGGGTACTATTGATTCACATTCATGCACTATTAGGGGAGGTGGTGCAAGATTGATGATACTTGAATGACTAAGTTAAAAATGGAGGTATAGATGGAGGCACTATACTGTAATTCGTATTTTCACATGTATATAACTATTGATTCAGATGATTGAACTATGATTCACATGATGTACTATTAGGGGAGGTGGTGCAAGTTTGATAATACTTGCAGGACTAAATTAAAAATAAAGAAAAAGATGAAGGTATTATACTGTAATATTTCGAGCCCCAAAACGTGCAATTATCGAAACTATATTTTTCTATATATAGAATCTCATTCTTCCTTCATTCTCACCAATTTACTAAGTCTCACAAGAGAAATTATATAGAGAGAAGCTATAGAGAGAGAATCTATAGAGAGAAAGAAGAAGAGAAGTCTGCTACCTCACTATTCCAGTATACAGTCTTCTTCTGAGGTAAGGGATATTATTTTGTTCAGTGTTCATAGGAATAATATTTTCTTCCATACTCTGTAGTATGTGAGTAATATTATTTCGTCTCGTATTCCTGATTATACTCTCATCTTGTTAAAATATTGCTTCTATACTCCGTGATATTAGTAGAATATCCTTGAAATTTGCACTTCATCTACTATCGTTTCACAAGGATATTTTCTGTACATTCTTGTTAAATTTTAAGCTTTTAATGCCGGAGTACTGTCTATGAGTACTATTTATTTATATGATACTATTCACAAAAGTACTATTCACAGGTACTATTCACAAAGTACTATTTATAAAGTACTATTCATGAGGTAATATTCATGAGTATTATTCATAAAGTACTATTCATGGAGTACTATTCCCAAAGTACTACTTATAGGATACTATTCATGATAAAAATTGATTTCTTTTCGGTCCAAATCATTTTTGATACAATATCATTCTTGAATTTTACTCCACAAAATAGTATCATGTTGGCAATTTGAAAATTATTGAATTCTGGATAAATTAAATTATTAAAGTCTTTTAAATTTATCCTTAAACTTGTTTTATTGAATTCTTATATCATTGTCATCATCTTCATGCTTCTATTGTGATGCAAGTTATCTTTGGCTTACGTGCATAGATGAACTGTTGATTGGTATGATTATGACCAGGGATCATTCGGTATAATCATGACCCATAATGTTACAAATGATGTGGTAAAAGTCCTCATTGGCCTGTAGTTCATTGATGGACAATTGTTGGAATGATTATGACCAGGGATTTTTCGTTATAGTCATGACCATTGATGATTACATGAATATCCTTGGCCGTGGTGCAGGGATGATTCGATAATGTGGTTTATTTATTAAGCTGAGTCTCAACGATAAAGTTGATGAAAATCTTTTTAAATCATAGAAGATAGTAGATATCATGATCTACTTGACTCTTCCAATGGTTTGCTTGTTCCACTACAGTTAAACTTGATGTTTATTATATTTTTATTAGTTTAACACTGTTGAAGGCTAATGATAAATTATTCTACATTATCTTAGTCATAATATTTCTTACTGGACTAGTTGAGCTCACCCTTTTTCTTTCATTGTTCTCTTCAGGAAATGAGAACGTAGCCAGGACTAGTCGGAGAATGGAGTGACGGTCCAGATGTTTGCATTAGTAGTCCTCACTATCCTGTGAAATAGTGTGATAATAAATGAGGACTTATTTTGAGTTTGAATACTGTCTAGAAGAAAATATTTGTATTAAAACTCACAGTTCATGTTGTATAATTAAGTTTATATTTGTATTCAGTACCATGTATTTGGCGACCCAAGATGGGTGATGTATATCTATGTTGGGGGCGTCACAGTTCGTATATACCTACGCTGTCTAAAGCAATTGTTTAGCCCAGCTCCCATATGTCAACCATTAAAGATTACGATTGTACCACAACTTAAGCTTAACTTATTCGAACCATTAAAACTGTAATGTTTGTTAAGTTGATTTCCAATTCCTTATGGCTTTCTTCCAACTAAATGCCATACCTCGGGATTTATTTCATGTCGTATAAGTCATACAGTCCTTTGTGTACTCAGAATGATTATTTAATGTTAATACTACACGTTCATAGAGTTAAGCATTTTACATTACCATATTCATATCTTATAACTTACGGTTCATTTGACTTAAAATGTTATCCAAGTTATAATCATTAACTCGACATCTTAATGTTATACGTCATTGTCATTAATTTAGTTTGTTCACCATTCACAGATTTAATAATTATTCTTCATTACCTTATGGTCAAACCATACATGGTGCGTAGGTTTTACCCATTTAATATTCCCTTTCACTCAACCCTTACGTCGACTAAAGTGTTTAACGTTTACATTCATTTTAACATTCTCTATCCGACTCACACTTAGACTTTTATTAATCTTATTACTGTTCATTACGGCTTTCTTGATAATTCATATCTTACTTACTAACTTCGTCAACGTTTAAGTCATACAACTAATGTATACTTAGAACGTTTGCACGACGCAAATATGATTCACGATAATTGTTTACGTATTCTGCGTTGCATTGTTCATTTCTTAATCTCTCATTCAAACTTTACCTAAGGTTTTAATCGCTCTCCTTCATGATCTATTACATGAACACTACATTCATCATCCATTCTTAATGTCGAAGCTATACGGTTCATGGTATGCTAATTTCGACTGTTCATCGAATCTACATTATGTTTACATTCTTTGTCTTTTAATCCCATTTAGTCCTTCTGTTCAATCTTTACTAAAGGTTTAATTCACTTGATTAAATGTTACATTATGTGAACTATGTGTTCATTATCTTTCCTTACATTTCACTTCCCCTAAGAGTTAATCAGTTTAAAGTTCTTCTCTGGGTTTTTCCCTGCACCGGCACTGCGGCGCCGATTCCCTTTGTTATTGGTGGCGGTGCAGCGCAAGTATCTAGTAACTCTTTCCCAGAGCCGGCGTTGCCGCACCTTCTTTCCATCTTTGGCCAGTGCTATAGCGCCTGGCCAAAAATTCAGTTTTTCAAGCATTTTTTCTAAGTGTTGAACATTTTTGAGACACCTACTTTTGAAATCTCATAACTCCTTCGTTATAACTCGGAATGTAATGCCCCGAAATTCGATCTATTTTCACATCCAAATTTTGTACGTCACGATCCCATCTTCTTCTAAACATACATCATTATATAGCTAAATATAATAACATACATCCTCAAATCCCAGGTTCTAAAACCTTATAACCTCTTTCATTACAAATAATGATAATTACATTATTCTTTACATCTTGTACAAGTGACTTTTATCTGCCACCAAGGATACATAATCATTCATTAAACTATTCTATAGTTTAATTCTATCATTCTATATTACAAGTCTTCACTTGATCTTCACGCTCATTCATATAATGAATGGCATTTCTTCTGGAAACAGATCAGCTTGATCTTTACGAGATCTTTAAGTTCTTCTAACATCGTTCACTGAAAATATTTTTATTTAAAGCAAGTGTGAGCATTCAATTGCCCAGCAAGTCATAACAGTTGAACAAACAACTTTAAGAATTCAAACATTCTTTTAAGACTTCAATAACCGAACAAAGGTTTTGAAGCAGCTTGAATAATTGGAATAATCTCGATTCCTATCATTTTTAAAACATTAATCACATTCACTTTGAAATACTTTTATTCACTACTTTCTTTCATACACATTCTGTCTGGCTAGAATCAATAGCACAGACTTAACAATAACGGTTCATGTATAAACAGAACATTCTCATATTAATCAGTTCAATCACAGAATAATTCATATCATAGAAACACTAAAGTGTTTAAATTCTGGCACAAGGCCTCATATATTCTAACACCTTGTACAAATATCACACATTTTTACATAGACAGAACTTCTTAAGTTCAACATCTGAGAAGTTTTAGAAACTAGCATTCATTTGAAATAGGAATGAAGTTAGGAAATTTTCCTTACGCACAACTATAGCTTATAGTTTACGCTGAACTGCTCATTCCAATTCCTATGTAGCACATAAGGAAATAACACATACACCAATTAGTCATATACTTGACTTTACACATTGGTTTACTTAACTTTAATTCTTAGGGTTCACGTTCTTACAAACTAAGTTTACGCGACCAACTTCCTTTACCGATTAACGGCTTCATCAATTACGGAGATGTCTTACTTAATACGTTCATCATCTTTGATGATTTACATTCTTATCTTCTTCTTATAACTCTCCTAGGACTCAGCACGCATCGTGTCTCTGCTAGTAGTCCATATGGTACTCTGAGTTGTTTCCCACAAACAACCAACAAACAAGTTCCCGTCTCATCTACAGTGCCCATAACAGTGAGATAGATCGGTTCCCAGTTTTATATATACCTTCTCTCTCTGAAGGAATTGTTTAGCCCAGCTCCCATATGTCGACCATCAAAGGTTACAATTGTACTACAACCAAAATTCATCTTAACTTATTCGAACTATTAAACTATAATGTTCGTTAAGTCAATTTCTTATTCCTTATGGCTTTCTGACAAATAAATGTCATACCTCAGGATTTATTCTTTATTGTCCAAGTTATACAGTCTTTTGTATACTCAGAACGATCATTCAATATTCATTCTATGCATTTTACATTACCTTCTTCTTATCTTACAACGTCTGGTTCATTCGACACGAAAAGTCATCCAAGTTATAAACATTAACTCGGCTTCTTTTACATTATACGTACTTGTCTTTAATTCAGCTTCTTCACCGTTCATAGGTTTAATAATTGATCTTCATTACCTTGTGGACAAACCATACATGGGGGGTGTAGGTTCTACCCGTTTAATATTCGCGTACACTTAACCTTTATGTCGGTTCAAGTGTTCAAAGCTTACATTTCATTCTAACATTCTCCTTTGACTCACATTCGGCTTTCGTTAATCTTATTACCGTTCGCTACGGCTTTCTTGATAATTCATATCTTATTTACTACATTCGTCAACGTTTAAGTTATACAACTAATGTACACTTAGAACGTTCGCTCGTCATGAATACAATTCATGAGAATCGTTTACGTATTCCACGTTTACGTTGTTCATCCCTTAATCCCTCATTCAACCTTTATCGAAGCTTTTAATCGCTTTCATTCATTACTCGTCACCTGAAACCCATGTTCATTATTCTTTCTTAATGTCGAAGCCATACAATTCGTTGTATGCTAAGACTGATCGCTCATTGCAACAACATTTCAGTCACAGCGTCTAAACGCTTTACATTCATCTCTCATTACCAGGATATAACATCGAAATGTTATTCATTACCCTTGTCAATCAACGTCTAAGGAATCACCATCATAGCAATCCATCACGTTCGTTTATTGCGACTACGGTCCCCAGATATTGGTTCCGTAACCCGCGTCTACATTCTTTGTCTTTTAATCTCATTTAATCTTTTTGTTTAACTTTCATCAAAGGTTTAATACACTTAATTAAGTGTTACATTAGTTAAACTACATGTTCATAATTCTTTCTTGCACATCCCCCAGTAATTGAGCAGTTAAAAGATTATCGTCGGGCACTGAATTGCACCGGCGCTGCGTCGTCATGCCCCTTCCTTTACCTCGCACTGCAGCGCCACTCTGCAGTGTCAGACTGCCGAGACTGGCACTGCGGTTCCACTCTCTTCTCTATTTCTCACACTACGGCGCCACTCAGCAGTAGCTGATGGCCCGGGCCTCGCCTTACAGAGCCGCCTCCCAAGGCTTGACTGGCGTTGCGGCGTCGAGCACAAAACCTAAATTTTTTTTTTAAGTCTTAGAAATTGCTTAAGACGCTTACTTCCCGATTCCATAACTTATTCGTTATAACTCAGAACGAGATCATTCCAAAGCCATTCTCTTCCTTATCTTACGTATTTCGATTACCCATGGACATAACTCCATTCTAAATCCGTCAACATGCCATTAAATTGGCTTAATCTTCAGTCTTCATTCGTTCATCTGTAATTCGGTCATCCGAACTCGAAACTCGTTCGTTCTTGAGTCTGCGACTTACGTTTTATACGTTCTCTTTCATTTTTATGAAACCCTAAACGTTCAGGCTCATTTACATACTTTCTATTTCTCGTTCATCTTTTATAAATATTCACCATAACTTCGTTATAGCTCAGTTTTAATCCCTTCTTCATAAACATTTCTAACGTTCCTAACCAAGCAATAAGCAACTAACTTATATGCAATGGTTTTAAACTTAAACATCAACAACAATTACACTACGATGGTTTTAAATTTGTCCATCAACAACGTTCTTCGCATTCTTCGCGTGTTCTTCGTTCATTCTTCATTTTAATCGATATTTTGATTACGATTTTACTTTTTCTTGGAATTTGATGTTATAGAACACCATTCCTTACTTATTTCACCGTATCATTCATATGATCCACTTGGATCATTCAAATTCATTACGAATCTTATACTTCCTTAAGAATTTTTTTAACATAAAGTTCAAATTTCTTATTTCTTCTTTTCTCATGATTTCAACCATATGAAATCATTCCTAACATCTTTTACTTCTTATTCTCATTAAAATATGTTTTTAACATAATTTAAAGAAAATTATCTAGAAGCTAGGTTTTCGGATTACCTCTCTTCTTTAATCTTCATCCATCGGACAAAGCATGCATTCGGACAAGCTTTTCCTCTTCCTTTTCCTCTTCCTCTTACTCTCTTCCCCTATCTGAACTCTCTCTCTCTCTCTCAAAGTGTAGGTTTTTCAAAAATCCCAAAATAATGAAGTTAGCTTCCTATTTATCGAAAACCAAGACTAGGGCCATTTTAGTCATTTCACCCCCTTAACCTCCTTACTATTCAAGGCTTAAGGACTAAGTTAACTTAGCCCTCAAGTTTGTTTAGCCCTTAAGTTTCGTAGTTTCGTCTTTCGTATAAAAACCCAAAACCATAATAAGACTTGTATGTATAAAATCCCGTTATATAAATAAAAATTTCTCCGTTCTGAATGTGTTATGTGTTAATATATACTTTGTTTAACAAATTTGACCAAATAAATTTTTGTCCGAAAAATGTCGTGCTTCACACCTCGTGCTTAATTTTTTTTTTTCCATAATCAGAATTTTCGGCATAATTATTTTTACAAGTTGTTTTGTCATGCTTACACTGACAAAACGCTTTGTCGTGCTTGTTAGGATTAGTGAAAAATTTAGGTTAACAACCCTAGATTAACAAACCCTAACCCTAATTAGCAAAACCCTAACCCTAATTAGCTAAACTAACCCTAATTAGCTTATGTTAACACCTAATCATGGTTAGTAAACTTCAATTAGGTATTAATAAACATCATTTAACATTCCTAATCATTAAAAAAAATCTTAATCAAGATTAGAGAAGATTTGGACAAAACTATGCTACTAAACAAACCTAACTAGCTTACAAGTGGGTTAAGAGTCACCCAACCAAGTTCCAAGGCTGCACATAAGCTGATAACAAACCCTAAGCAGCACAAGTAACTTTGAATCAGTTATTTGTAGAGGCAAGTTGCTCAAAAATGACCAAAAAGCCAAGTTGAAGAATTCTATAAGTAGGAAACTTAGAGCTAAGTAAACTCACGAAATTTCTAAACCTAGATACACTTATAAACTTACCAAATCAATCCTGAGTGTTAGCAACAACAACATCAGAAGATAGAATCAAAAATCATTCAAGAAAAGGTACAAACCCTAGTTCATAATTAACTCTTTGATACAATGTTAGTTTTGTTGTTTAGAATTATGTATTAGTATGTTAGAAAGTATGTTAGATTGGTAGAACACGTTTTCATAACATCTAGATGCCTTAATTAAGTGTTTTAAGAAATCTGGAAATTTTGAAAACTAAGTCTGACAGCCGAATGTCAGGGCCTATAGATTCATATGTGTTTATGTTTTGGTCTGTTAATTGTTTGGTATTTGTAGCCTGTTAGTAGGTCTTTAATCTGGAAAAGAAAACAGGTTCATTTGAACCATAGATTTCAAGTTATAAGTAGTCAAAGTGGGTTGACCGTTCCGGATTGCAGTTTTTTGGGTTACCTAGAAAACTCAAGAACAGTCGAACCGGCTACTTTGACCAACCTTTTTAATCGCTTTCTGTTTGTTATTTTTGTAATGTTTTTGTTATAGATCAATACCCTTTTATATGAACTACATATCTATGATCTCAAAATGCTAAAACAACTAATAGGATTACAAGAATTAATGGTCAAAAGTCGTTGACCAAGCTTGACCAACCTAGAAAACTGAAGAACACGAAGAACAACGTTTGGCTGAACATTGACCAGCATAATTAGAGGCCTTAGAGTTATGCTTTGTTCATGTTAATGTTATACATATGTACCTTGACATATATATTACATGTTACAACAAACACCACACACATCTAATACACAGAATCAAAGATATTCAAGGCACAAAACCGTTGACCGGCCATGACTACTGTTCTGGGTTACCCAGAAACACACGAACAGCTTTGACAATGACTTTGAACCTCTATAACTTCTTGTTATATGTAGGTGAAAGCCTAAATTTTGATTCATGTTGTACTACTATATGAGTACTACAACATCAACTCTTGAACAAACAAAAAATCATTAACAGTAGCATTTTATCTAGTGGTCAAACTGGTCACTCGACCGTGACCAAAGTGTTGCCCAGAAACTCAAGAACACCTACAGCGGCACTTTCTGTCACTGAAGGGCTTTAACGACAGACAGAAATTGATTTTTCTAAAAATAAATAATAAAAATTAGAAATAATTAATAAATAAATCTAAAAACAGTTTTAAAGATTATATTAAATAAATATAATTAAATTTTGATATTTTTACATAAATTCAATAATTATTTTATTTTCTTTAGATATTATTAATAATTAACTTACTAATAAAGAAATTATAATAATTATTTATAAATATTAAATAATTATGGAAAAATATTATAAATGATATAAAAATTATAATAAATTAATATAAATTATTTAAAAATAATAAACAATGTTTTTGTAATATTTAATGTAAATATTAATTACTTAAAAATAGAAGTAAATTATTTAAAAATCATTTAAAGGATAAATAAATGTTTTAAAACTTCTAAAAAGTATTATAAAGGATAATTAAATTATCTAAAAATATAATAAAATTTAGTCCATTTATCAACTTATTCAATATTCGGTAAGGTATTAAACACCGAAACCCTATTGAATCTCACCCGATATTAAATAAATGCTATATTTGAGTATTATTATCAATACTAACGTGTTAGATTTATATATATGAACATCGCAGGTATTTATTAATGATTGAATAGCATAACTTGACTGATCTACACTCACGCAAATTTCCTATACTCAAGTTATTACTTTCGTAAGTTCTTCTTAACCTTAAACTACTTATGCAAATATCTTGAACCTATTGAACAATATTTTTATCTTCATATGATGTTGATATAATATACTACACCTACAATTGAATTACCTTTTTATTATAAGGTTATTGTTATAGCTTCAGCATAACTAAGAAATGAATTGCTTATTCATATGAATTGTTAAGCTTAAATTGTTGTGTCAAACCAAATTGATTGGAAAGACATCCTAATCTGAAGTTGGGCATCCCGTATGGGATCTTCGGTTGATAATATATTGACACTAAGTTGGGTGGATTTGAGCACTAGTAGGATGAGATGCATACTCTTATGATGTTGAATAGGCTGATCCCCTATCTCATATCTGAATAAAAATTTCTAAGTCTGTGTGACTGGCAGAAATATAAATCCATAGTGAAATGGTGACAACTATCAGTCAAAATTTGAATTGTTATACTTCTTCAAATCATATATTGTTATAAATACAAAACTTATTGAGCATGTCATAGCTCACCCTTGCAAATGATTCCTTTTGCAGTTTTAGATGGTAACGTCCCTGGAACATCTAGAGTAGATAAAGGGAAGCGTCCCTACATAGATTAGATTATATTCTTGTCTATTTGAATACCTTGTAATAAGAAAATCATTATAAGAATCGTGTAATTGAATCTTAATATTATATATATATATAACATCTTTCATTTCCGCAACCGTGTTTTCTTACATATATAGATGTAAAATTAGAATTCTTCGAATCTAGTTGAGATCCTTGGGTACTATTTATCTGAGTGAGGGTATTAATAACATGGATTATTCATGTTGTTATTGATACTCTGGATTTTGGATAAATAGTTACTATCGATACAATAGTATAAATTTGCTTGGCATAAACTATGCATCTGGGTGAGGGTATTGGTAATATGGACTGTTCATGTTATTACTGGTACTCTGAATTTTGGATAGATAGACTCTACTCACAAATACAGTACATATATCCAAGTGAGGGTATTCAAACATAGTAATAGTTCTCTGGAAAATTGACATCTGTTATGGGATACTGTGAATTTTGGATCTATGTGAATTATATCTGATAGTCCCCCTATTTAATGTAATCTTGTAAATCAGATACCATGGGTGTATAGGTTTAAATGCATTATATATCGATTCATAGTAAGCACCATATCAGATACCATGGGAGTATAGATATGGGGGCATTACAATTTAATGGTATCAAAGCTTCAAGGCTATAGATATAAGGAAGAGAAATCTTAGTATATAGTCTTCAAGTCCGTAAAAATTTTAAAGTACACATAAAATATAACATAAATAAATATATTATGTTGTGTAAATTTCTATACAGTATTAAAGGAGTTTTCTTTTATAGATGGCCAACTCCAATGCCGAAGAAATGGTGATAGTAAACAATCAACCACAAATTGAGTCATTTATAGCTAGTGATGCAGAAGATAAGGAAGTGTTTCATGATCAACAACTGCTAGATGCTGAGGAAGAGGAAGATCTAGTAGCAGGACAATTAATGAGAATTGATGAACATGATGAGGCAATGGCATCACTGATGAAGACAACAAAATATAAGAATAATAAAATGAAGTTTAGAGCTGATATAGCTGAGGGAATGCTACAGCATGAGAGGGGACATAGTCAACGACTAAAAGTACAACCGCACCATGCACAGAGGGTCAGGAAGGAAATTCAGTCAAGGCTTCTTAAAACATCTCTGGGTGTTCGAGATACTTTTAATGATTTGCTGCGCCGTGTAGTTCGATATCTGGTAGAGGAGAAGAAAACGGCTTATCTCATCGATCGATCTGTGGTTTGTCACATGATTCAGGATTCGTTTGACGATATCAATGAATTCTAGAGTATAGCATAGGTGGTTGAATGCTTTATATTAGTATAATAAAGAAGCATTCAAAGTTTGTATTGTAATCAGTACTTTGTAAGATAGTAATATGTTTAATTATGAAGTTATTGTGTAAGACCGTTGTGATATATAAAATAAACAATTTGTTGTGTTATTCAAATTCTTATGTGAATTTTGGTTATTATTTTATATAGAATCATGCCACCAACCAGAAGACCGCAAAAAGAAATGAATAATGATGAAAACTGTACCCAACGGTTAGTAGACCTTATGCTAGGAGTTGTAAATAGACCTGTGAACCAAAACACATCTTTCAAAGATTTTAAATTAGTTGGACCACCTGAATTCAAAGGTATATCAGAACCTGTAGAGGCACAAATTTGGATTTCTGAAATAGAGAAATTCTTCCTAGTAACCAATGTTAATAATAACCAAAAGATAACTTTTGCAACCTTTTTCTTAAAAGGTGAGGCTAATTATTGGTGGGAATCAACCAAAGGTCGGGTAGAAACTGGAATTGTTCCTTGGGATAGATTCAAAGAGTTGTTCTTTGAAAACTATTTTTCCCAATCCCTGAAAGATCGCATAGAAATAAAATTTATGGACTTAAAACAAGGAGATCTTACTGTAACCCAGAATACAGCTAAGTTTAATAAACTGTCCAGGTTTGCTCCTCATCAAGTAAACACTGAACTTAAAAAGGCTCGAAGGTTTCAGGAGGGTTTAAAACCTCAAATTCGAAGTAGGTTATTAGTACTTCAAATAAAAACTTTCTCTGAAATACTGGAGAAAGTTACTATTGCTGAAAGTGAGAATGAAAGTCTTGCTAAATTTCACCAGGACAAGAAAGTCAGAATAAAAAAGGGAAATCTAGGACAGAAACCAGTTTAGGTGGGTTTAATAACAAACGAAAATGGGATAATACTTTTTCTAACTACCTGGGGAAAAAGATAGGAAATACTAATAATAATTTTAGTAATAACATCAAACCTTGTCCTACTTGTGGTAAGAAACATAAAGGAGAATACCTTCGTAACAAATGTTATAATTGTGGAAAATCGGGACATTTTTCTCCACAGTGTCCTCTTCCAAATAAAAATAAATGTTTTAATTGTGGTTCATTGGACCATTTTTCAAAGAATTGTCCTAAACCCAAGAACCAAGGAGGAAAGAGGAATAGATTACCAGATAATAATCAGTCAACAGTAGCTGCAGTTGGGGTTCAGAATTGACCTACCGTGAGAACATTTAATATGTCGGTGAGGGATGCTGTTGCTTCACAGGACGTGGTGATAGGTATCATCCGTATCAACACTTTAAATGCATATATGTTATTTGATTCTGGTGCTACATGTTCTTTTGTGTCTAAAATTTTTTCTACAAATTTGAATATACCTTATGAAAATTTAGACAAACCATTTTGTGTAGAAATTGCTAATAATGAAAGAATTTCGGTTAAAACCATACACAAGAAATGTAGCGTGGAAAGAAAAGGACATAACTTTGTGGTAGATCTAACACCAATCCAATTGGGAGAATTTGATGTAATTTTAGGAATGGATTAGTTAGTTAACCATAACGCAATGATTGATTGTTATAAAAAGCGTATAAACCTTTTGACTGCTTCGAAGTCAAAGGTATTGTTCAACGGTAGTTGTTCACCTAAGCAATCTCGATGTTTGACTATAGTTCAGGCAGAAAGATTACTTAGAAAGGGTTGTTTAGGATATTTGGCCTATATAGTTGATACTCGACAGGAAGGAGTAAAACTTGATCAAATACCTATAGTTAAGGATTTTCCCGATGTATTTCCAGATGACTTACCAGGTTTACCTCCAGATAGGGAAATTGAGTTTGTCATTGATCTTGCACCGGGAACGGTACCAATTTCTAAGGCACCGTACAGAATGACACCTATAGAACTAAAAGAGTTACTTATACAATTACAAGAACTCTTAGATAAAAAGTACATACAACCTAGTGTTTCACCTTGGGGAGCACCAGTATTGTTTGTAAAGAAGAAGGATGAAACTATGAGGCTATGTATAGATTATAGAGAGCTAAATAAGTTAACTATTAAGAATAAATATCCTTTACCAATGATTGATGATTTGTTTGACCAATTAAAGGGGCGAACATTTTTCAAAAATTGACCTTAGAACAAGTTATCATCAATTAAAGGTAAGAAAGGAGGATGTGCTGAAAACATCGTTTAGGACACGCTATGGACATTATGAGTTTCTTGTAATGTCTTTTGGATTGACAAATGCACCGACAACATTTATGAATTTAATGAATTGAGTGTTTAAACCATGTTTGGCCAAATTTATTGTAGTGTTTATCGACGATATTCTGGTATACTCGATAACACGGGAAGAGCATACTGAACACCGTTTTGGAGATATTACGACAGGAACAACTTTATGCAAAGTTTTCCAAGTGTGAATTCTTGTTGAAGAGAGTTCAATTTTTAGGTCATGTAATTGACAAGAATGGATTATCTGTAGATCCAGCTAAGATCAAAACGGTTGTGAATTGGGAACAACTAACAACTCCAACATAAGTACGCAGTTTTCTCGATTTAGCCGGTTATTACCGACGGTTTATAAAAGATTTTTCAAAAATAGCAACCCCATTAACCAATTTAACTCAAAAGACGGTGAAATACGTCTGGACAGATAAATGTGAGGAAAGCTTCCAAGAGTGGAAGAAGCGACTGAGCATGGCTCCGATGTTATCCTTACCAGATGATACAGAAGGCCTTGTAGTATATAGTGACGCATCACACAGAGGTTTAGGGTGTGTGTTGATGCAACATGGGAAAGCGATAACTTATGCATCACGATAATTTAAAGATTATGAGAAGAGGTGTCCTACTCATGATTTAGAGTTAGCCGCAATAGTTTTTGTTCAAAAAATTTGGAGACATTACTTGTACGGGGAGAAGTACGAGATATAGACAGATCATAAAATATATTTTTACACAAAAAAATTAAATTTAAGACAGAGACAATGGTTAGAACTGATAAAAGGATTTTGACTGTGAAATCTTATATCATCCCGGTAAAGCCAATGTCGTAGCTGATGCATTAAGTAGAAAGAATCAGAAGAAATTGAATGTATTAACCACCAATGCTAGGTTAATAAAAGACTTTGAAAATTTAGAAACTGAGGTGGAATGTCTAACTACCTCTACCCAAAAAATTATATATTTTAGAAGGAGTTTCATCTCTGCTTAACAAAGTAAAAGAGATACATGAAAAGGATGAAGAGTGTCAGAAATACAAGTCTAATATAACTCATGACAAGTATAACAAATTCAGGATAGACAAGGATGGGATAATAAGGTATGAAAATAGAATCTGGGTTCCGTTAAACCATGCTTTAAAAGATAAAATTTTGAATGAAGCTCATAATTCTAAATTTTCCATACATCCTAGTAGTACTAAAATGTACAAGGATTTAAGTCGACACTTTTGCTGGTCAAATATGAAAAGAGAAATAGCTGAATGGGTAAGTAAATGTCTCACGTGTCAAATGGTTAAGGTTGAACATCAAATATTGAGTGGTTTACTTCAACCCTTACCAATTCCTGAGTGGAAGTGGGAACATATAACTATGGATTTTGTTGTTGGTCTTCCAACTACACAAAAGGGCCATAATACCATTTGGGTAATAGTGTACCGTTTAACTAAATCAACTCACTTTTTACCTATTAAAATTACTCATAACTTGGATCACCTTGCCAAACTGTACATTAATGAAATTATTTCTAGGCATGGAGTACCTATTTCAATAGTATCAGATCGAGACTCACGTTTTACCTCTAATTTTTGGAAAAGCCTTCAGAAACACTTAGGAACACAGTTAAGATTAAGTACAACTTATCATCCTCAGACTGATGGACAGAGTGAGAGAACCATACAAACATTAGAGGATATGTTAAGAACTTGTATTATAGACTTCAAAGGAAGTTGGGAAGATCAGTTACCCTTAGTTGAATTTGCCTATAACAATAGTTATCATGCTAGCATAAGTATGCCACCCTATGAAGCCTTATATGGGAGGAAGTGTAGAACACCTTTATGTTAAGATGAATTCAGGGAAAGACAAACCGACTTCATCCTAGGACCTGAAATAATTTAACAAACTACTGAAACCAACAGAATTATTCATCAACGATTACAAGCATCTCAAGATCGACAAAGAAAATACGCTAATCCACATCGTCAACAACGAAACTTTAACGTAGGAAGTCGCGTATTCTTGAAAGTATCTCCTTGGAAGGGCAAGATACATTTTGGCAAGAAAGGAAAACTATGTCCTAGATTTATTGGACCTTTTGAAATTTTGAGGAGGGTGGGTGAAGTTGCTTATGAAATAGCACTACCTCCTGAATTGAATCATATCCATAATGTGTTTTATGTGTTCGTTTTACGACCATATAAACCTGATTATAAATAAGTTATACAATATGAGCCAATCCAAATAAAAAAATATATTTCTTATGTAGAAGAACCTGTGCAGATCGTCGACCATAAAGAGCAAGTTCTGAGAAATAAAGTGATAGCATTGGTTAAAGTGATCTGGATAAATAAGAACGTTGAAGAAGCTACATGGGAGCTTGAAGATAAAATGCGCGAGAATTATCCTCAATTATTTACTTGACATGTATGTAATTTCGAGGACGAAATTCTTATTAGTGGGGGTGAATGTAAAAACCCAAAACCCTAATAAGACTCGTATATATAAAATCCCATTATATAAATAAAAATTTCTCCGTTTTGAAAGTGTTATGTGTTAATATATACTTTGTTTAACAAATTTGACCAAAAAAAATTTTGCCCAAACAACGTCGTGCTTGACTCCTCGTGCTTAATTTTTTTTTCCATAATCGGACTTTTCGGCATAATTATTTTTACAAGTTGCTTTGTCGTGCTTACACTGACAAAACGCTTTGTCGTGCTTGTTAGGATTACTGAGAAATTTAGGTTAACAACCCTAGATTAACAAACCCTAACCCTAATTAACAAAAATCTAATCCTAATTAGTAAATCTAACCCTAATTAGCTAAACTAACCCTAATTAGCTTATTTTAACACCAAATCATGGTTAGTAAACTTCAATTAGGTACTAATAAACATCATTTAACATTCCTAATCATTAAAAACAAAACCTTAATCAAGATTAGTGAAAATTTAGACAAAACTAAGCTACTAAACAAACCTAACTAGCTTACAAGTAGGTTAAGAGTCACCCAACCAAGTTCCAAGGCTGCACATAAGCTAATAACAAACCCTAAGCAGCACAAGTAACTTTACATCAGATATTTGTAGAGGCAAGTTGCTCAAAAATGACTAAAAAGTCAAGTTGAAGAATTCTATAAGTAGGAACCTTAGACCTAAGCAAACTCAAGAAATTTCTAAGCCTAGATACACTTATAAACTTACCAAATCAATCCTGAGTGTTAGCAGCAACAACATCAGAAGCTAGAATCAAAAATCATTCAAGAAAAGGTACAAACCCTAGTTCATAATAAACTCTTTGATCCTATGTTAGTTTTGTTGTTTAGATGTTTAGAATTATGTATTAGTATGTTATATTGGTAGAACACATTTTCATAACATCTAGATGCCTTAATTAAGTGTTTTAAGAAATGTGGAAATTTTGAAAACTAAGTCTGACAGCCGAATGCCATGGCCTATAGATTCATATGTGTTTATGTTTTGGTCTATTAATTGTTTGGTATTTGTAGCTTGTTAGTAGGTCTTTAATCTGGAAAAGAAAACAGGTTCATTTGAACCATAGATTTCAAGTTATAAGTAGTCAGAGTGGGTTGACCGTTCACGGATTGCAGTTTTCTGGGTTACCCAAAAAACTCAAGAACAGTCAAACCAGCTACTTTGACCAACCTTTTTAATCGCTTTTTGTTTGTTATTTTTGTAATGTTTTATTATAGATCAATACCCTATTATATGAACTACATATCTATAATCTCAAACTGCTAAAACAACTAATAGGATTACTGGAATTAATGGTCAAAAGTCGTTGACCAAGATTGATCAAGTTTTTTGGGTTGCCCAGAAAACTGAAGAACACGAAGAATAACGTTTGGCTGTACTTTGACCAGCATAATTAGAGACCTTAGAGTTATGCTTTGTTCATGTTAATGTTATACATATGTACCTTGACATATATATTATATGTTAACACAAACAACACACACATCTAATACACAGAATCAAAGATATTTAAGGCACAAAACCGTTGACCGGCCATGACTATTGTTCTGGGTTACCAAGAAACTCACGAACAACTTTGACAGTGACTTTGAGCCTCTATAACTTCTTGTTATATGTAGGTTAAAGCCTAAATTTTGATTCATGTTGTACTACTGTATGAGTACTACAACATCAACTCTTGAACAAACAAAAATTCATTAACAGTAGCATTTTATCTAGTGGTCAAACTGGTCACTCGACCATGACCAAACTGTTGCCCAGAAACTCAAGAACACCTACAGCGGCACTTTCTGTCACTGAAGGGCTTTACCGACAGAGAGAAATTGATTTTTCTAAAAATAAATTATAAAAATTAGAAATAATTAATAAATAAATATAAAAACAGTTTTAAAGATTATATTAAATAAATATAATTAAATTTTGATATTTTTACATAAATTCAATAATTATTTTATTTTATTTAGATATTATTAATAATCAACTTATTAATAAATAAATTAGAATAATTATTTATAAATATTAAATAATTATGGAAAAATATTATAAATGATATAAAAATTATAATAAATGAATATAAATTATTTAAAAATAATAAACAATGTTTTTGTAATATTTCAAGTAAATATTAATTACTTAAAAATAGAAGTAAATGATTTAAAAATTATTCAAAGAATAAATAAATGTTTTAAAACTTCTAAAAAGTATTATAAAAGATAATTAAATTATCTAAAAATATAATAAAACTTTATAAATAAAAGTTAGTCCATTTATCAACTTATTCAATATTCGGTAAGGTATTAAACACCGAAACCCTAATGAATCTAACCCGATATTGAATAAATGTTATATTTGAGTATTATTATCAATAATAACGTGTTAGATTTTTATATATGAACATCATAGGTATTTATTAACGATTGAATAACATAACTTGACTGATCTATGCTCAGGCAAGTTTCCTATACTCAAGTTACTACTTTCGCAAGTTCTTCTTAACCTTAAACTACTTATGCAAATATCTTGAACCTATTGAACAATATTTTTATCTTGATATGCTGTTGATATAATATAATACTACACCTACAATTGAATTACCTTTTTATTGTAAGGTTATTGCTAGAGCTTCAGCATAACTAAGAAATGAATTGCTTATTCTTATGAATTGTTAAGCTTAAATTGTTGTGTCAAACCAAATTGATTGGAAAGACATCCTAATCTGAAGTTGGGCATCCCGTATGGGATCTTCGGTCGATAATATATTGACACTAAGTTGGGTGGATTTGAGCACTAGTAGGATGAGATGCATACTCTTAGGATGTTGAATGTGATCCCCTATCTCATATCTGAATAAAAATTTCAAAGTCTGTGTGACTGGCAAAAATATAAATCCATAGTGAAATGGTGACAACTATCAGTCAAAATTTGAATTGTTATACTTCTTCAAATCATATATTGTTAGAAATACAAAACTTGTTGAGAATGTCATAGCTCACCCTTGCAAATTATTCCCTTTGCAATTTTAGATGGTAACGTCCCTGGAACATCTGGAGTAGATAAAGGGAAGCGTCCCTACATAGATTAGATTATATTCTTCTCTGTTTGAATACCTTGTAATAAGAAACTCATTATGAGAATCATGTAATTGAATCTTAATATTATATATATATATATATATAACATCTTTCATTTCCGCAACCGTGTTATCTTACATATATAGATGTAAAATTAGAATTCTTCGAATCTAGTTGAGATCCTTGGGAACTATTTATCTGAGTGAGGGTATTAATAACATGGATTGTTCATGTTGTTATTGATACTCAAGATTTCGGATAAATAGTTACTATCGATATGATAATATAAATTCGCTTGGCATAGACTATACATCTGGGTGAGGGTATTGGTAATATGGACTATTCATGTTCTTACTGATACTCTGAATTTTGGATAGATAGACTCTAGTCACAGATACAGTTCATATATCTAAGTGAGGGTATCCAAACACAATAATAGTTCTCTTGAGAATTGACATCTGTTATTGGATACTGTGAATTTTAGATTTATGGGAATTATATCTGATATTCCCTCTATTTAATGTAATCTTGTAAATCAGATACCAAGGGTGTATACATTTAAATGCAATATATATCGATTCATAGTAAGCACTATATCGGATACCATAGGAGTATAGATATGGGTGAGTTACATTTCAGGTTTCGTCCGACAGTTTTAAAAAACTGTGATTCTCAGAATCCAAATATTTTTGGATATTTCGTTTTTCTTTTACCGATTAACTTTTACGTATTCTTCGAATTTCCGAAAAACTAAAAAACACTTTTTGGTGTCAAGCGTTTTCCTTCATGTTTTCCCCTAACGTAGCTAAACGAATGAAAAGTACATAACAATACTTTTCATCATTTTTATTTCGTCCAATTTCTGCACATTTTTTGAGAAACACTTTTATCGACTTACCTAACTTTTCACGACATATTATCGTCAAATCTTTCGATGGAATATCATTTTGACATACCGAACTCTCAGAACGGCTTAGGTTATTCAAACCCTAACCCTTAGAGTTTTGTCAGGTAAATAGTTCCTATTTCGTCTTTTTTCCCAGAAATATTTCGTTCCCAAAATTTTTTTATTTTCATCATGAAAATTCTTACTCATTCAGTCTAGCTCATAGCCAGAATCCTCCCGATTAATAATCATTCTATGTTTTAGAATGATTAATAAACACATAGCACGGAATAGTATTAATAAAAATTCATTTTATTATAACTAATTCTTTAACTCTTAAATTCTGGACAAACCGATTTTTTGGATTTTCACGTTTTTCCCTCCTTATAAAAAATTCCGTCCTCGAAATTTCTAAAACCACATCCATACCCGGGTGCCTACAACCTTTAGCAAAGGTTTAATCTCAATTCATCCTTCTCACAAGGATCATCTATTAACATAATTGTCATTAGTTAAACCTCACGCTTAACTATACTTTTAATCTTTTGGGTCCTCACATTCACCCATTCTTCACATAATTTCGTCCTCAAAATTTTATCTTACTCATCTTTTCAACTTCTCTTCAAAGAAGTTCTTATCTTTCATACATTCCCTACCCTTCATAACTTATCAAGAATCATGAAGTGAAAGGAATAAATAGGAATATAAAGATTCCTTTAAAACATTTCATTCTTTTGCTGAGGGGTCAAATCGACCATGAACTCTTACTAGGTTTAACAAGATTTCACCGTAAACCCTTCTTTCATGGTAAGTTTACAATCATAAAGAAGGTAAACTACTTCTTCTATACGTAGACGGTCAACCCATCATATAACCCCATTTCAGGGTATGTTCACCTCAGACTTAATCATTAGATTTCGCACCAAAACAATTTGGTTCGACATAACTCTTCAAAGAAAGCTCGATTTTCTTTTAATCATGACCTACCATTTATCTTAGCCAAATCAAGTAGCTTAGACCATACCAATAAATTGGACATCAATTTGAAACATTCGTCTAGTCAAATCAATTGACATCGACTACTTCTTTAAATTCTTTCGCAATATATCAAAACATTTTATGATGTCATGATACCGTTGTAACAGTACATTGAGGACTTCGTCAGTTTATGACTTCATCATTATGCATCATACCATAGTGGTTTGTTGATCCTAAGATCAAATCCAACACCAGGTTCAATTGCATTAATAACTCCATCCTTTTTACCATCCTTGCATCAAATGCACTGATGATATAAAATTCATTTTTATATTTCAAATCAATTTCTGTCTAGCCGAATCAATTAGCATAGACATACCAACAATATTTCTTTTAAAAATCCATTGGTTCCAAAAGTTGAACCAATTCTTTCATTTTCAAAATGCGTACATTAGCACGATTTCAAGAAACTTAGAAATCTAGCATAGCTAGATGACTTGGAAAATCCTCTTCTCCATCTTCCTTAATTGTCATACTTGCGACATTACTTAATCTTCTCTAGCACCTTCAATGCTAAATTTACTAAAAATAACTCATTTTCAGTCCACACATTCCTATACCTTGGTACAGTCCATCAACTTACCACACATTATGAGTACAGGAACTTTCCACAATAATATGAGTTTAAGAACTATCCCAGACAGACCATAGGCGTCCATTCGCTGAGAAGTTCAAAAACATACCATATAATTATGAGTCATGAACTTATCATAAGTATGAGTTTCAAGAACTCGCATCTTATCTTATCGTTCTCTACCTATCAAGTATATACATGAGAAAAGATTCACCTTCTCGTCATATACATCTCGATAGCGCGACCAATTTCAATGATTATCACTATAATAAACTGAGTGGTTGTTACACCCAGCACAAACCTCTGCCCATACAAAGGTTCATACAAGTCAGCTATCACATGAGTCCTCAATTGAAATCTTACAACTTCTAACTTTCTCTTTACTTAATACAAATTTTCTTTAATTCATATATTATGCTTTATAACTCAATCTGAGTTCTTCTTCCTATACTACTTCGTAGTACCATTCATTCATAGCATTAGCTAAAAATCATATATCGTTTAACAGCTCATCTGTTACTAAGATTTACTATGATCACGTGGTGATCTCCTTATCCTTCTCTCTACGATTATAGTCTTAGGTACTCATACCTAAGATTTATAACCTATCAGCTTTGATACCAATCTTTAACGCCCCGAAATTTGGTCTATTTTCACATCCGGATTCCGTACGTCTCGATCCCATCTTCTTCGAAACATACATCATTATATAGCTAAATATAACAACATACATCCTCAAATCCCAGGTTCTAAAGCTTTATAACCTCTTTCATAACAAATAATGATAATTACATTATTCTTTACATCTTGTACAAGTGACTTTTATCCGCCACCAAGGATACATAATCGTTTATTAAACTATTCTATAGTTTAATTCTATCATTTTATATTACAAGTCTTCGTTTGATCTTCACGCTCATTCATATAATGAATGGTATTTCTTCTGGAAACTGATCAGCTTGATCTTTACGGGATCCTTAAGTTCTTCTAATATCGTTCGCTGAAAATGTTTTTATTTAAAGAAAGTGTGAGCATTCAATTGGCCAGCAAGTCATAAAAGTTGAACAAACAACTTTAAGAATTCAAACATTCTTTTAAGACTTCAATACCTGAACAAAGGTTATAAAGCGGCTTGAATAATAGGAATAATCTCGATTACTATCATTTTTAAAACATTAATCACATTCACTTTAAAATACATTTATTCTCTACTTTCTTTCGTACACATTCTGTCTGGCTAGAATCAATAGCACAAACTTAAGAATAATGGTTCATGTATAAATAGAACATTCTCATATTGATCAGTTCAATCATAGAACAATTCATATCATAGAAAAATTAAAGTGTTCAAATTGTGGCACAAGGCCTCATATATTCTAACACCTTGTACAAATATCACACATTTGCACATAGACAGAACTTCTTAAGTTCAACATCTGAGAAGTTTTAGAAACTAGCATTCATTTGAAATATGAATGAAGTTAGGAAACTTGCCTTACGCACGGCTACAACTTATAGTTTACGCTGAACTGCTCATTCCAAATCCTATGCAGTACATAAGGAAATAATATATACACCAATTACTCATATACTTGACTTTACACATTGGTTTACTTAAATTTACTTCTTAGGTTTCATGTTCTTACAAACTAAGTTTACCTGACCAACTTCCTTTACCAGTTAACGGCTTCATGACATACGGAGATGTATTACTTAATACGATCATCATCTTTGATGATTTACATTCTTATCTACTTCTTATAACTCTCCTAGGACTCGTCACACATCATGTCTCTGCTAGTAGTCCATATGGTACTCTGAGTGGTTTCCCACAAACAACCAACAAACAAGTTCACGTCTCATCTACACTGCCCATAACAGTGAGTTAGATCGGTTACCAGTTTTGTATATACCTTCGCTCTCTGAAGGAATTGTTTAGCCCAGCTCCCATATGTCAATAATCAAAGGTTACAATTATATTACAACCTAAATTCATCTTAACTTATTCGAACTATTAAACTATAATGTTCGTTAAGTCAATTTCTTATTCCTTATGGCTTTCTGACAAATAAATATCATACCTCATTATTTATTCTTTATCGTCCAAGTCATACAGTCTTTTTTATACTCAAAACGATCATTCAATATTCATTCTATACATTTTACATTACCTTCCTCTTATCTTACAACATCTAGTTCATTCGACTCGGAAAGTCATCCAAGTTATTAATATTAACTCGGCTTCTTTTACGTTATATGTACTTATCTTTAATTCAGTTTCTTCACCATTCATAGGTTTTATCATTGATTTTCTTTACCTTACGGTCAAACCATATATGAGGTGTAGGTTCTACCCATTTAATATTCGCGTACACTTAACCTTTACGTCGGTTCAAGTGTTCAACGCTTACATTTCATTCTAACATTCTCCTCTGACTCACATTCGGCTTTCATTAATCTTATTACCGTTCACTACGACTTTTTTAATAATTCATATCTTACTTACTACCTTCGTCAACGTCTAAGTTATACAACCAATGTACACTTAGAACGTTCACTCGTCATGAATAAGATTCACGAGAATCGTTTACATATTCCACGTTTACGTTGTTCATCCCTTAATCCCTCATTCAACCTTTATCTAAGGTTTTAATCACTTTCATTGATTACTCGTCACCTGAACCCCATGTTCATTATTCTTTCTTAATGTCGAAGCCATACGATTCGTTGTATGCTAAGACCGATCGCTCATCGCAACAGTGTTGCATTCACAGCATCTAAATGCTTTACATTCATCTCTCATTACCATGACATAACATCGAAATGTTATTCATTACCCTCATCAATCAACGTCTAAGGAATCACCATCAAAGCAATCCCTCACGTTCGTTTATCGCTAATATTGGTTCTGTAACCCGCGTCTACATTCTTTGTCTTTTAATCTCATTTAATCTTTTTCGTTTAACCTTCATCAAAGGTTTAATACACTTAATTAAGTGTTACATTAGTTAAACTACATGTTCATATTTCTTTCTCGCACATCCCCCCAGTAATTGAGCAATTAAAAGCTTATCATTGGGCACTGACTTGCACCGGCGATGCGGTGTCGTGCCCTTTCCATTACCTCGCGCTGCAACGCCACTCTGCAGTGTTAGACTGCCGAGGCTGGCGCTGCGACGCCACTCTCTTCTCTATTTCTCGTGCTGTGGCGCCACTCAGTAGTAGCTGATGGCCCAGGCCTCCCGCTGCAGTGCCGCCTCCCAAGGCTTGATTGGTGATGCGGCGCCGATCATAAAACCTAGAAAATTTTTCTAAGTCTTAGAAATTGCTTAAGACGCTTACTTCCCGATTCCATAACTTAATTGTTATAACTCGGAACGAGATCATTCCAAAGCCATTCTCTTCCTTATCTTACGTACTTCAATTATATATGGACAGAACTCTATTCTGAATCCGTTAACACGCCATTCAATTGGCTTAATCTTCACTCTTCGTTCGTTTTACGTTATTAACGTTCTTTGTTCGTTCGTCCGTAATTCGGTCATCCGAACTCGAAACACGTTCGTTCTTGAGTCAATGACTCACGCTTTATACGTTCTCTTTCATTCTTATGAAACCCTACACGTTCGGGCTCATTTATATACTTTCTATTTCAAAATAATCTTTTATGAATTTTCACAATAACTTCGTTATAGATCAGTTTTAATCTGTTCTTCATGAACGTTTCTAACGTTCCTAAACAAGCAATAAGTGACTAAATTATACGCGATGGTTTTAAACTTGTCCATCAATAACAATTACACTACGATGATTTTAAATTTGTCCATCAACAATGTTCTTTGCGTTCTTCGCGTTCTTTGTTCGTTCTTCATTTTAATCGATATTTTGATTACGATTTTACTTTTTCTTGGAATTTGATGTTATAGAACACCATTCCTTACTTATTTCACCGTATCATTCATATGATCCACTCGGATCGTTTAAATTCATTACAAATCTTATACTTCCTTAAGAAATTTTTTAACATAAACTTCAAATTTCTTATTTCTTCTTTTCTCATGATTTCAACCATATGAAATCATTCGTAACATCTTTTACTTCTTATTCTCAATAAACTATTTTTTTAACATATAACTTAAAGAAAATTATCTAGAAGCTAGGTTTTCGGATTACCTCTCTTCTTTAATCTTCCTCTATCGGATAAAGTGTGACGACCCCAAATCCAAGTACTTGAAACCCGAACTCGGTGTTTCACGATACCATTTCTATAAGCTGAATAATGCAATAATAATATTACATTCAAACTTAATTTACATATATCAAAGTTTACTCCCCAGGTACGAGACCTTCAAATACATTCCATACGATACCTGAATAGATACCAATACTGACTATAACCATTAACTCATAATATAACTCATTCGAACAGCTTTCCTTTCTCCTTGTTCGTGCTTGAGCCTTCAAGTTGCTCATACAAAACTGAAAACATTTAATTTAAGCAAGGATGAGCATTTGAGTGCCCAGCAAGTAATAGCAATTATATATATAAGCTGAAAGAATATAAGTATTCTTTTTACATAACACTTCTACAACGAATTGAAAGTTGTGAAGTAACCTGTACTGATAAAAAATTCACATAACAACTCTCTTTAAATTCTTTAAATTTGGCTCTGGCTCTACCCTTGAATAGGGTTTAAGAAACATATTATGAACATTCTTTTTCATTTTCGAAAAAGTTTAGCAGAAATCCATCCTCAAACCGTCATAACCTACGGGCACGGATGGTGATCAGCCCCGTTGTACCTTATATTAATCAATACTACATAACTTGAACGAAATTCATCGCTCACTCTATTCGCCTTGGGCACAAAAATTTCCCATATAGAAATGTTCATACATGTCTGGTTCCAAACCCGATGGTTTTTAATCTTGCTCAACAATAATATGTAGTTCAACATATATGTATATACGGGTAATTGACAAAGGTGTATCAACATGTGAATAAATGCCATGATTATCCAAGTGGGGACACTTGTATAACCATTTAGAAATCAATGAACAGAATATATATATCTGAATTAACATGTTGATAATCAAAGCGTACATAATCTGTACAGGAATAGAATAATTCTGAAACATTCTTACTCATGTCCATTGCATAAAGGAAATGCAAAGGTAAGATACTTGCCTGATTCGTTGATTACAAATCTCAACTTAGGTTCTATCTCTTTATATCACAACCTATCATTAATTAGATCATTCGTTCGATTAGCACAATATATCATAACACATAGTACTGTCTATTACAGTCAGCACATAGTCTAATCACATAATCACAGTGATCATACTTTTAGTTCCTATTCTATACTTGAAATATTTTTATACATTTTTCAAATATCCCATTCATGCTCTTACAGTAGCCTTTTCTTTCTTTTATAAGGTCTGACATTTGTCAACGTACCGACAGCTTTATCGGGTAAATACTGAGTCTAAGACTCTTATTCTATACCTCAACATCTGTAAATATCAGACATCTTATTTTTAAACATTTTCGGAATATTCAGAAATTGAAAAATTTAAAATAATTCAAATCTGTCACTAAAGGGCCTATAGTGGTATGACTGTTACTATATGTGTTCTTCAAAACTTCATAACTTCATAATCGGTTCTCAAGTCAGCCAGTTTGGCTGGCTATAACTTTCAAATATCGGAATCATAATTAAATGATTTAAACATTAAACAATTCCATTATCATTAATAGTTTAATTAATACTAAACTATTAATGAAACCATTGCCAAAATATAAAAGTTATTTATAATAACTCAAACTATTTTTAAAATATTTATATTACCCTTAAATGATTTTTAAAACAATAAAAATTATTTTTAAATAATTACCATTAATATTTAAATATTAATGTACTATTTATCCAAATATTAAAAGTCATTAATTATAACTTAAAATATTTTTAAATCCTTAAGTCTTTAAATGGTTTTTAAATAAATAAAACCATTTTTAAACTATTTATTTAATAATAATTATTAAATAAACTAAATATCATTAACATTATCTTAATATCATTAATATTTAATTATTAATGAAATTATCATTTAAATATTAAAAGTTATATTTTATAACTTAAAATATT
Source organism: Panax japonicus (assembly GCA_020205505.1). Taxonomy (NCBI): domain Eukaryota; kingdom Viridiplantae; phylum Streptophyta; class Magnoliopsida; order Apiales; family Araliaceae; genus Panax; species Panax japonicus. The sequence continues at coordinate 45,190,458 of CM035102.1, read as the reverse complement.
TTTAAATACCTTATTTTCATTTAAAATGATTTTTATAATATTAAAATCATTTTTAAACTAAATTATTTAATATAATCATTAAATAACTTTAATATCATTAATAATAATTAATTAATGAAATTCATCTCAAAATATTAAAATTCATCACAAATAACTCATTTACATAATCAATTCCAAGCCAAAATAAACATAGTAAACTAACTAGTTTATTAACAAACTAAATAAACTTCAAAAATTTAAACTTTAACTAACAATTAAATACAGTATTTAAAATGATAACATTACAAAAATTAAATAAAAAACATACCCGAAAATATGAATTCCACAAACTGAATACGCATTTTCACGCCAAAATTTAACTAAAGAGATCTTTATAAAAAGTCCTCCCACAACAAAGCCTTTCTCAAAAATTGGAGGCATTATTGTTCGTGAATGAAACAAAGGCCAAGACCTTCTATTTATAGATTTAGAAAATGGTGAAGTTCTCAATTTAGTCGATGTGGGACTTGGTTTATACTAATTTTTCAATAGCTCACTTTACGATTTTCTAACGCATTGCTCATAACTCTGATTAATCTGATTTTTGGATATGTTATACATGGTATGTAAGACTATTTTTAAAAAATATGAATTACCCAATTCGGGTTCATTAGGTAGCCCAAACAGTGCGTCAAAAGTAGACGTTCATAACAGTTTTCAATTTCGTTTCAGCTTTACCCTCTCTCGCTAAAACAGTCATAACTTTTTTGTTTCAAAATATTTTTGAGTGATTCTTGAGCCCACGCGAAGCTAACTTCTGGGCCTACAACTTTTATTTTTGACCATTTCCAAATTACGAACACATCAGCCCAGAAATTCCGTTCAAGTGGACTGCACCGTACTTGTTGGGCAGTTTTGACACTACTACTTTGAAATGTCATAACTCTCTCCTCCGATATCGGATTTAGTCTGTTTTGGAGTCTATGGAAAGCTAATTCAGTGTACTATAACATACCAAAAGCCCAGAAGGTTTTAGAAATATTAACTAATCGAAACAGTGTCCCGAATAGCACATCCCACTGCTAACTTTCAGTTTTGAGAAATTTGACACATTTCCTTCGAATCACCGTAATTCCCTCATCCGAGGTCGGAATTAGGTCATTCCAAAGCTTATGGCTTTCTAACTCAGTGCACTACAACATATCAAAAGCCTAGACCTTTTAAAGCACAAAAAGTGGACGAGAATTCCCCCATTACAGACTGCCCAAAAATAGTTTATCATGATCGGTCAACCATGTTTGACCATCTATAACTTCTAATCTATACATGATATGGACTTGATTCTTTTTGCAGATTAAAGACCATATAACAAGCTACACATAACAACTTAAAAATAACAAAAATCATGATCGATCAAAGATCTATAAGCTCTGACATTTGACGAAAAATCACAGAAATGAAATTTTCCAAATTTCTTAAATCTTCAAATTCGTGTACTTTGATGTTATGGGTCTTTGATTTATCAACCCATGTCATCAATTAGCATCCTATTACACAACTTTAAACAATCAATTGCATCAAATAACATCGAATCAAAGGATTTTTAGGTTTAGTGTTCTTATACCTTTTTTGCCAAAAAAAGTATTTTGGTCATTTCACATATAATTTCAAGGGCAATCTTGTACAAGGAAATTAAATGTAATATTTAATCACTAGATTTAATTCTTACAATTTACCAATTAACTTCTATCATTTGGTAAATTAAAACACTTATACAATAACATCGAAATTAAACCCAGTAATTAAAATTAGGGTTCTATAATTAGGGTTTCTTAACGTCATCAATTAGGGTTTCTAATTGACCATTAGGGTTCTTTAATTATCTGTGTATGTTACTAACATAGTCGTTATGGTTTCTAACTTCAACCGGTTAAGTTTATAATAATTAGGGTTTGTCCTAATTAGTGACGTACAATAGTAATTAGGGTTTCTTCTAATTATTGATATTCTTATACACAGTAACTTCATATACACAGTCACTACTCAGTCATATCTCATAACTGAGTTTAATAATTAGGGTTTCACAGCACGGTAATATGCTTTGACCTAATTGACTATTGTTGCTCAATATTATCTGTCCGCACATACACAGTACATAATTATGGTACTGTATAATCATTATATAAATAATATAATATTATTATTCTCATCTCTTAATCACAATCCCAATCCAGGTTTTGGATCTCATATCTGACTTATTCTTCGTACACAGCATCAATAATCAAGTTAAAATAATTAACTTAACTATTCTGAATAATTCATATAATAAAATATTTATTATATAAATCTAATTATCACTTCATAAATTATTTCCAATCATGTTTTCATGGAAAATAATTAATAAAACATTTCAGCTTACAGAAATTTATTACCATATAATTTGTGGAAATTAATAATTCCAAAATTATTTCTAATTTTTCAAGTAAAAAATATATTCGCATTTATCGTTCACTTTACTTGACACTTAGTCTCGTCATTAAATAAAAAAAAAATTATATGCAAAATTTCTTATTTATTTTATATAGAAAATCTCGGGTTATTACATTCACCCTCCCTTATAAGGATTCCGTCCCCAGAATCACCGCTTTAAAAACTCATATGCAGAAGGGTACATAGCATATAATCATTGTACGTAGATCTCGATCATACTTGATCGAACTGATCTTTAATTATTCTTCATAACACTTGTCTATCCGATTAAGCAAAAATATAAGATATATAAGTTATTCAAATAGCACCTGGAGTTCTGTTTCCAGCTGCCACCGTATCCTGGACCGTCATGTTGTAAACCCTCGGAGTTACTTTCATTGGGTTACTGGTTGAGTTTGGTCCTAAAATTGCTAATGTCCCACTACTTCTCCCCGTGGTTACGTTTCCTGCCTCCATTCCCCTCTGTGGACAATTCCTCACCTTATGCTCAGTCGATCCACATATGAAGAATCCATTGATCATCCTTGAGTTGGGGCAGTTGGGAGAGATATGACTCTCTTGCCCGCACTTGTAGCATACAAACTTGCCCTTCAGACACTCGCCAGAGTGATTCTTCCCGTAGTTTTTGCACTGCACTACCTGCTTCTTTGTACCTTCCGGCTTCACTTGCACGTTCTCAGAAAAATTCCTCATTCTTTTCTCACCCCTATTCCCACTACTACTTTCTATCTTTATTGCTCCTTCTGACTTGCTTTTCTTCTTCTTCTCCTTGTGGTAGAGGCTCATGGTCTCACTTCCCTGTTCAGCTATGATAGCCTTCTCCATGAGTACTGCAAAAGTATTGATTTGCAGTACTGACACCTTATTGTAGAGCCAGGGTTTTAAGCCCAGCTCAAATCTCCTTGCCTTCCTAGCCTCTGTATCCACTTGATGTGGAGCAAACCTAGCCAACTCATTAAATTTTGTGGCATACTCCGCAACAGTCATGTTATCCTGCTTTAACTCCAGGAATTTCACCTCTATTCTAGACTGCATACTAACAGAGAGATAGTTTTCGAAAAATAAATCCTTAAACCTATCCCAAGTAATTTCTTCTTCTCCTTCCCGAGTTTTATTTGCCTCCCATCAAAAGTTAGCTTCCCCTTTCATCATATAAGTGGCAAAAGCGGTCTTTTGCCCTTCATCTACTCTAGCAATTATGAACGCCTTCTCTATCTCGTTCACCCAAGTCTGGGCTTCTATAGGGTCAGCTGATCCTCTGAATTCTGGTGGTCCTACGGCTTTGAAGTCTTTGAATTTTGCCAAGCGATTGTCTGGCTGGTTTCCCGCAACTGGTGTTCCCTGCTGCATAGCCTGAGCTACCATGTCTGCAAAGTTTTGCATCAACCTTGGCTGTCGTTCCCCAGCATTAGTAGATTCTTCTATCCTTTGGTTTCTAGTTTGACGTCTTGGTGGCATTATATGGTTAAATAAAACCATAAATTATACCCTTACATTTTAAACCTTATTGCATAAGATTAATGTATTAAACTCGTTTCATTTCTCAAACTTAGATTCATATTCATTTATCGAATATTTACATAGCATATCCTGCTTTAATCAACAGCTATCCCTTTGTGACTACGAAAGTCGGGATTTAAAATCATGACCAACCTAAAAGTTAAAAATAGTTCATTACTTATCACACATATTACATAACATAACCCATACTACTTATTTACCAAGCCTTTTTCTCGGACATTCATTCGCTCGATGTCCTTCCATCCCACAATTAGAACATCCACCTTTCTTATAGCCGGGGCAACGAGGAGAGGTTTATCCTTCACGGCTGCAAATATACATATCTTCTTCCCTTTCTTCTTATCAGGTTTTCCTAAGTTAGGATCTTCTATCTTTCTTTCTTTACACGATGTGTTGCTTGAGGCTCCATCTGGTCAATTTGGATTTTGAGCTTATCCTGCTATTCCATTATTTCCATTAACGTCTGACGCAGCAACTTTTCTATCTACACATCTTACAATAACTACTCACTAGGAGTTTACATATTCTAAACATTCACAAAAACTAGGTTGTCACAATAACCTTTATTTAATCATCTCAGATTCTACTCGTACGCAACGAGTTTACACTATTTCATATCCATCATCACATTCTACCCAATACACCTCTCACAAGAGTAAAAGTTTTCAAATTGTGCTGAGGGTTCATATAGACCATGAACACATAGTTTTAATGGTATTCATACCGCAAAACAAAACATTACCTGGTATGTTTACAATCACAAAGAAGGTAAACTACCATTAATAGTACTTTAGGTGATTAGCCTATTGTACCCCTACGTCATGCATAACGTATTAATCATACCTAGCGAATATTTACGCTATTAGATTGGATCATTTATCTAAACAACATTGTTCACCTCAGTCTTATCATAGGATTCTGCACCAAACAATTTAGTTCGGGAAATTTCTTTCAATGAACACTTAGAGTTTTCATAAACATTAGTCTAGTTGATTCAAATAGCATAGACTCACATCAATAATTCAATTCAATCGAATTATTTAAGTATAGCCCAACCCTGTTAGAAAATTAAACTTTTTGAAAACATTTTTCGAGAATGACGTCATAATGCCACACTGTATTTACAGTCCGTTGAGGATTCCGTCATTTGGTGATTTTATCATACTACATCATACCGTAGTGGGCTGACGATCCTGAGATCACATCCCACTAAGTAATACTGCATTGATGACTCCGTCATTTTTTTATCATCTCTGTACCAGGTTACATGGTACATAGGTGATAAATAAAAATAACTTTTGACATTTCAAATCATTTGCGTCTAGCCGAAATAAGTAGCATAGACCGTACTTTAAACCATTTCAAAAATTATTATGAGTCTATATTTTTGTTTTCAAAAGCACATAGTGCGTATTTAGCTTGATGTCAAAAATTTTGAAGTTTAGCATAGCTAGGAGTTTAGGAAAACCTAACACCTTTACTAATAATCATTTACTTAACAGTCTATCTGTTCCTATAATCCTCAATTCTTCATTCACATAAAACTATACCCAGTTCGTCAAACCACACTTATGAGTTCATAAGTTGCCACAATCATATGAGTTTAAGAACTTATCCTAGTCAGACCGTTGGCGTCCATTCGCTGAGGGGTTCATACACATTTCATATAATTATGAGTCAAGAATATCTCATAAGTATGAGTTTTAAGAACTCGTACTTAATCTTATATTCTTTATCTATGACCTATCTACCTGTTATACACCTGAGAATTGAGTCATCCTCTTAATGTGCATATAAAAAATAGCGCGACATAAACATTTCAATAATTATCAGTGCCAAAAACTAAGTGGTTTTTACACCAAGTACAATTCAGCTCTCATACGAAGAATCATACAACTCAGCTGCCGACATGAGTCCTCAATTGAATCCCTACCTAACACTAACCCCTTCTCCATACGAATTTAATTCGTATTTATAATTCTCTTCTGGATCTGTACCAATTTATAGGACAATTCATACACAGCAATCTTGCTATAAACTTTCTAATCAACAGATTGATTCTTTCAGGCTGTCATAGCCTTATCAGATCACGAAATGATCTCATCGTATATATTTCGATTTACTTATATATCTTGATCGTTTATTTTACGATTTCTCATAACTGCACTTTCTGTCTTTTAGACTCAATCTATTCCCCACTACTGTTTAACTTTATTATCAGAGTTAGGGAACTCTGTGTCTTTACACTCGCCGAGATTCATCTTTGAATCTTATCGACCAACTAACTCTATATGAGTTAGTACTTATCTCAATCATTGCGGTTATTAGTCTCAGGTATTCCTACCTAAGCTTCATAACCAACAGCTTTGATACCAACCTGTGACGACCCCAAATACAGGTACTTGAAACCCGAACCTGGTGTTTCACGATACCATTTCTATAAGCTGAATAATGCAATAATAATATTACATTCAAACTTAATTTACATACATCAAAGTTTACTCCCCAGGTACGAGACCTTCAAATACATTCCATACGATACCTGAATAGATACCAATACTGACTATAACCATTAACTCATAATATAACTCATTCGAACAGCTTTCCTTTCTCCTTGTTTGTGCCTGAGCCTTCAGGTTGCTCATACATAACTGAAAACATTTAATTTAAGCAAGGATGAGCATTTGAGTGCCCAGCAAGTAATAGCAATTATATATATAAGCTGAAAGAATATAAGTATTCTTTTTACATAACACTTCTACAACGAATTGAAAGTTGTGAAGTAACCTGTATTGATAAAAAATTCACATAACAATTCTCTTTCAAATTCTTTAAATTTGGCTCTGGCTCTACCCTTGAATAGGGTTTAAGAAACATATTATGAACATTCTTTTTCATTTTTAAAAAATTTTAGCAGAAATCCATCCTCAAACCGTCATAACCTACGGGCACGGATGGTGATCAGCCCCGTTGTACCTTATATTAATCAATACTACATAACTTGAACGAAATTCATCGCTCACTCTATTCGCCTTGGGCGCAAAAATTTCCCATATAGAAATGTTCATACATGTCTGGTTCCAAACCCGATGGTTTTTAATCTTGCTCAACAATAATATGTAGTTCAACATATATGTATATACGGGTAATTGACAAAGGTGTATCAACATGTGAATAAATGCCATGATTATCCAAGTGGGGACACTTGTATAACCATTTAGAAATCAATGAACAGAATATATATATCTGAATTAACATGTTGATAATCAAAGCGTACATAATCTGTACAGGAATAGAATAATTCTGAAACATTCTTACTCATGTCCATTGCATAAAGGAAATGCAAAGGTAAGATACTTGCCTGATTCGTTAATTACAAATCTCAACTTAGGTTCTATCTCTTTATATCACAATCTATCATTAATCAGATCATTCGTTCGATTAGCACAATATATCATAACACATAGTACTGTCTATTACAGTCAGCACATAGTCTAATCACATAATCACAGTGATCATACTTTTAGTTCCTATTCTATACTTGAAATATTTTTATACATTTTTCAAATATCTCATCCATGCTCTTACAGTAGCCTTTTCTTTCTTTTATAAGGTCTGACATTTGTCGGCGTACCGACAGCTTTATCGGGTAAATACTGAGTCTAAGACTCTTATTCTATACCTCAACATCTGTAAATATCAGACATCTTATTTTTAAACATTTTCGAAATTTCCAGAAATTGAAAAAATTAAAATAATTCAAATCTGTCACTAAAGGGCCTATAGTGGTATGACTATTACTATAGGTGTTCTTCAAAACTTCATAACTTCATAATCGGTTCTCAAGTCAGCCAGTTTGGCTGGCTATAACTTTCAAATATCGGAATCATAATTAAATGATTTAAACATTAAACAATTCCATTATCATTAATAGTTTAATTAATACTAAACTATTAATGAAACCATTGCCAAAATATAAAAGTTATTTATAATAACTCAAACTATTTTTAAAATATTTATATTACCCTTAAATGATTTTTAAAACAATAAAAATCATTTTTAAATAATTACCATTAATATTTAAATATTAATGTACTATTTATCCAAATATTAAAAGTCATTAATTATAACTTAAAATATTTTTAAATCCTTAAGTCTTTAAATGGTTTTTAAATAAATAAAACTATTTTTAAACTATTTATTTAATAATAATTATTAAATAAACTAAATATCATTAACATTATCTTAATATCATTAATATTTAATTAATAATGAAATTATCATTTAAATATTAAAAGTTATATTTTATAACTTCAAATATTTTTAAATACCTTATTTTCATTTAAAATGATTTTTATAATATTTTTGGAAGCTTTTAATAATTATCAAGCAATTATTATAATTTATAATAATTTTCAAACATCGGAATCATTTTTAAATTATTTAATTATCAAATACTCTTATCATTATTAATATCAAAATATTAATAATATACATGTCAAAATATTAAAGTTATTATTAATAACTTAAAATATTTTTAAATCAACAATATTGTCCTTAAATGATTTTAAAATAATTAAAATCATTTTTAAATCGTCACCATTAATATTGAAATATTAATGAAATTATCAGCTAAATATTAAAAGTCATTAATTATAACTTAAAATATTTTTAAATCATTTTTCTAATTTTTAAATGATTTTTAAATCAATAAAACCATTTTTAATTCATTTATTTAATACGACAATTAAATAAATCTAACATCATTAATATAAATTTATTAACGAGAATTCTCCAAAAATATAGAAATTTATATTTTATAATTTAAAATATTTTCTAACACTTTATTCTCAATTAAAATGATTTTTAAATCATTTAAATGATTTTTATCTTATTTATCTAATTTAATAATCAAATAAATCAAATATCATTAATATTAAATTATTAATTAAAATTCTCCAAAAATATTAAAAGTTAAATATAATAACTTAAAATATTTTAAAATACATTAATCTTATTTAAAATGATTTTTAAATAATTAAAATCATTTTTCTCTAATTTATTTAATATACTAATTAAATAAATTAAATATCATTAATATTTAAATAATAATAAATATTAATTAAAAATATCTCAAATAGTCAGAAATTACTTTTCATAATTTAAAATAATTTTTAAAACTATTTTTGTAATTTTTATAATTTATTTTCTATTTTTAAATAATTTTCAGAATTTCAGAAATTAAAATTATTGAAAACCGTCGCTAAAAGCCTTTAGCGACACATTCTGTAGCCTTAGGTGTTCTTCAACTCAAGAACACTAACAAAGTTAGTGTTCAAGGTGCTTAGTTTGACCGAATTTTAATCTCAGATCACACTGTTTCTGGGTCATGTAAAATACGGATCATGTAGTATTTATGAAACACTACAATAAACAATCAAGATCCAAGCTATAACATAACAATACATACAGATCTGGGCAACCAAACTATTTGTCAGAAGTCATCTGGGTTTTTAAAAAATCCAGGCAGTTCGAGTAGTCATCTTGCAACCCGATTATCTAAGGGTTCTGATCACTATTTACATCATCTAATGGCTTCAATGTATACTACGTATGTCAAGAAAAATCAAGAAATCAAGAAATTATTTTATCATCAACAAGATCGCTAGGAATCAAACGGTCAAACTATGTCAGACATTCTGTTCTTCAGGTTTCTGGGTTTTTCCCAGAAACGTCAAAACTGAGCGAGTAGCTCACTTTGACCACTTGTTCTGTTCCATATGTTAATGTTGTAAGGCATATGAAATCATTTATATATAGTCCAGACAACAAGGTACATGTTTGTTACTACAAAAACAACAAAAAACACAACATCAGACCTTAATAGAGCTTCAAAAATCTTGTCAGGCGTTACATTCAACTTTCTGGGCTGCCCAGATCTCATCCGATCAACTTCGGTCAACGGCTTTTGACCGAGTATATAATGAAATCTAGACATCCAATGATTGCACTACCACTTCCAGATTAAAGCCAACATATCAAGCTATAGATTCAAACAATAAAACGTCAAGAATCATAAACACACCATGATCTAGAGCGACTGACATTTCATGTCAGAATACAAAAATTTGCTCAAGAACAGTTTTAAAAAAACTCTATTTTAAGGCACTTTGATGCTATGGATTGATCTTAACCCTCTAATTTGTTTATGGTTGATCTAAGGTATGTATTTGGGACTGATATTCTTGAAAAATTCGAAGGGTTAGATAGAGATTGAGTTTTTTTAGACTTTGGAAAAAAAATGGCCAACTTATGTGAATTTTGTGATAACCCAGGATTTCGAATAATCCAAAATTTGCGAATAAATTTTTTTTAATTAATATTAATATTAATTATCAATTTTGTGACAAGTTTATGTGATACGTGTATCGAGAAGGTCAATTTATGTATTGACTAATAAAATTAGAGTAGAGTTGTGCTTAACGGAGAATAGAAACCCTAACCCTAATTTTTGGAACGGGATTCGATAGAAAATATAATTAAAATAATTTTATTAATATGTATGTGTTTGACTGGTATAGAATTTTTGATCAATGATTGATCGGATAAAGTTTAAAATTAATAAAACTCTAATAAGAGATTAGAAACTCTAATCTCAGGATTAGAAACCCTAACGTACCGTTAAAAACCCTAATCGAAAGCCAGGAAACCCTAAATTCATATTCGGGAATCCTAAAACCCTAATTAGGAAACCCTAATCCTAATTGATAATTATAAGGTGTGTATTAAACTTTGATATGATTAGAAAACCCTAATTATATTCTTAGTTATCTTAATTACCATTTTACAAACCCTAATTATAATTTAGAAAATTTATTTTTCTAATTAAAACCCTAATTCGTGGGTTATAAACCCTAATGACCATTTTAACCCTAATTGCTAAATTAAGTAATTTTAATTAGGTATATTAATCCTAATTAGCAAGATTTAATTTTATGATTAGGAAATATTATTATAATTATTGAATCCTAATTATAATTTTTGGAATATTAATTTTCTATTTTGAAAACCGAATTTTGAAAATCTTGGAAATTAAATTTCAAACCTAAAGGGTTCAAACCCTAAATCCTAATCCAAACCCTAAACCTTAAGGGTTTATGCATTTGTCAAGATTGCCATTAAATTCATTTTACAAGTTACTAAAATACCCTTTTTACATATTTTATAAGCTAACTTGTAAGATTTGGTTTTACTTTAGTTGGTCACCAACTATTGTTGATTTTGGGACTAAAAATCTCAGCAAATCAGCCAATGCCAGCCGAATTTGATCAGATCTAGCAACAATCAAAGCAATATATATAGATTCAAGAGAGAGAAAAGTTACAAAAATTGCCATTTTGCTCATTTGCTCTCACCAACTCTCTCTCACTAAAAGCTCCGAAAATCACTAGTAGATCAGTCACTAAAATAGCCCTAGATCAACCAATATCAGATTTGAGAGCTAAGATCAAGAATTTAAAGCTAGAAGGTATAAACCTATTTTTGATTTTTGATCCAAGTGGCTACTAAAAATTTCGTGTTTATGTGTTTAGATCTTTGCTAGATGATGTTTAATGATGATCTATGTTGATATAACATAGATCCATAGCATCAAAATGCTTTAAAAGTGATTATTTTCAAAACTGCCAAGAACAGAAAATGTGGTCTGACAAGCTAATGTCAGGCGCCACGGATTCTTCTTTGTTTAAGATTTTTCTTGTTTGATGTTTTGGATCGGTAGTCTGACATGAGGACTGTAATCTGGAAGTGGAATCTCAGCCATTCCATGTCTAGGTTACAAGATATTCAGGGTCAAAGTGAGTTGACCGAGCTTGACCAACACTTTCTGGGTAACCCAGAAAGTGAGTATCAGTGTCTGACAACGTTTTTAAATTCCTTGATCTGTCAAGTTTTGTACGTTTTGTTATTGTTGTGATCATAAATGTGTAGCCTGTTATCGTGACTGTATATTAATGGCTTTATATCATGTATTTGATCAACATAGCGAATTTAGAAAGCGGTCAAAGTAGCCTACTCGGCATGAATGTATGTTTTCTGGAATTTCCAGAAAATGCATGAACTCAGTTTTTGTCAGAGTTTGACCGGGTCATATCTTGTAGATCTGTTGTTGTTTAGTTGTTGTCTTGCTATGTGAATGTTATATGACATAAGGACTTCAACTTCGAACCATTAAACTACCAAAATCGTGAACATAGTATAGATTAAATTGAGCATGAAAGTGTCCACTTGACACTGTCTGGGTTTCTGAGTTTCCTAGAAAACCCAGATGCGATCTGACAACGAATTTGAGAGGCTGGATCTACTTGTTTAGTTGTTGTATGAGCAAGATGTTAGTTGATGATTGTAGTATTATATGTGTACTACGAGTTTGAACCTTAATCCGGCCCAAAAACGATTTTAAAGTAAGGATTTAAGTTGGTCAAACAGGGCAGCTTAATATCGAAGCTGTCAGTGTTCTTGAGCTCAAGAACACCAGCAGCGACGCTTTCTGTTGCTAAAGACCTATAGTGACGGTTTTAATTATTTTATTTTCTGAATATTCCGAAAATTATTTGAAAATAGAAATAAATTCTAAAAATTTCAAAAAAAATGGTTTTAAAAATTATTTTAAATTATGAAAAATAATTTTTGACCAATTGGAATATTTTTCTTTAATATTTATAATTATTTAAATATTAAAGGTATTTAATTTATTTAATTAGTTTATTAAATAAATTAGAGAAAAATGATTTAATATTATGAAAAATCATTTTAAATAAGAAAAATGTATTTAAAAATATTTTGAGTTATAAAATGTAACTTTTAATATTTTTGGAGAATTTTTCATTAATAATTTAATATTAATTATATTATATTTATTTGATTATTATATTAAATAAATAAGATAAAAATGATTTAAATAATTTAAAAATCATTTAAATTTAGAATAAAGTGTTCAAAAATATTTTAAATTATAAAATATAATTTTCAATATTTTTGGAGAATTTTCATTAATAAAGTAATATTAATGATATTTGATTTATTTAATTATTATATTAAATAAATGAATTAAAAATGATTTTATTGATTTAAAAATGAGAAAAATAGTTTAAAAATATTTTAAGTTATAAATTATGACTTTTAATATTTAGATAATAATTTCATTAATATTTATATATTAATGGTGATGATTTAAAAATGATTTTAAATATTTAAAAAATCATTTAAGTAGAATATTGATGATTTAAAAATATTTTAAGTTATTGATGATAACTTTAATATTTTGGAATGTATGTTATTACTATTTTGATATTATTAAATATTAATAATGATATGATTATTTGATAATTAAATCATTTTAAAAAATGATTTAAGTGTTTGAAAAATTATTATAAATTATAATAATTGTTTATAAATTATTAAAAGCTTCAGAAAAATATTATAAATGATATTTAACTTATCTAAAATAATATTGAAGCTTAGAGACCAAGTTTAATTGACAATCAATGTGTTAATTGTCGGATAGGGTGACCAGAACACCGAGAATGGACTGAAATCCAACCAGGCCGAAATAGTTAGACTTGATAAGTGTTTATATAGGTTATAAACACTAATGTGGCTATGTGGTAATGTGCCTAGGAGAAGTTTGACTGTAAAATACAGTGTTATGTGTTATAATTATTTGTACTAATTGTGAGACCGACATTATTGGTTATAGGTCTTTCGAAAACAGATAAGTGTATTGTGTAGCTGTAGTCAGCGGAAGAGGCAAGTTCCCTAACTCAACCTTGAGTTATATTCATTCAATTGTTATGGTGGTTAATTATTGTTGATTAAGCCACGTCCAGGGATTTATTGTTGTTTATTCGCAGCTAGTGCATGTTTAATAATTCAAATTTAATTACTGATTCGTAAAATATACGTTTGTAGAATTACTGTTGTTGGATATTCATATTCGTAGAAGATAGAATTGACAGTACAGATAATTCCTGTTTATTGTCAAATTATGTTGAGAAATGTCTTAGCTAATTATTCTGGCTAAACAAACATTTGTTAGAACATGATAAATTCAAGAAAAGAATTCAATTGTTAGTAGTAGATTGATGCCAATTATTTCGGCTAGATCGATAAGTAAATAGAATTTGAAATCACAGTATTTCGTTGTTAAATCAAAATCTTGATTCTAAGACTGAGAAGAACAACCTTTTATATAAAGGGAACATTTTGGGTCATGAATTCGACCTTTGCGCGTGTTTTGAGTATTATGCATAATATAGGGTACAAGGAGTTGGCCGGCTCTAAGTACTTGCAGAGGGTATGATTTAATCTTTATGGTTATCTGATACTCCTGGTATGTATCAAAGTAAATCTTTGATAGATACCTGAGAAAATAAGTTCAAAGATCTAGTGTGATCGCTCAGCATAAATCTGGAAAACATTCCACATTGTTATTGCGTAGAATTGATTCTTGATTATTCAATAGAATATCGTAGAAACTTTAAAAGCGTTGTACTCTTTCATTATCAAATTATAGTGTTGCATAGAAAAAGAGAAGCCTTGTTATTGATTAACGATTTGTTCAGCTAATTCAAAGTTCCCCGAACTTTGGTTTCATTCTATCAAAATAGATAGTCTATTATTCTAATACCTATACATTTATTGTATATCTTAACTTGCGGGGTAAATTTGTTGCTCACCCTTGCTATAAATAAAACATTTCAGCTAGGGGCGAAGTTGTAGGAGGTGCTGTGAAGCAGAACAATGGAAAAGGCGTAGTTATAAATTAGTTATGTTGAACATATTTATTATGATGTATTGTAAACCCTTTTTGTATATCTAAAGGGTATGTTTGTAAAGTTAAGGTTAGAGAACCTGGGTGAGGTATTATTATTAAACTCTGATAAAATCTTATGAAAGTTACTATCTTTATATATTATGGGTAGTTAAATGTTAATTATAGTGTGGATCGTGAACACCAAACTCGAGAGTCAGGTAACCCGGATTTGGGGGTGTCACAGGTTGGTATCAGAGCTGTAGGTTATAAACCTTAAGTGGGGTGGGTAAAGCCCTAGGATTATAACCTTAAACGAGATAGAGAATACTCATTTAGAGTACTAAGTGAGAGATTGCCGAAATGCAATGATAGTGAGAAATGGGGACACATAGTGTGAGGAGTTTGTACTAATGAAGTATTAATCAAGTTATTTAAATTGATTGTAGGTTGTCTGGAGAAGATCAAATGAGTACGGAGATGCTAGCGGCTGTTGCACCAATGCCAGAAGCTAAGGTGCTAGCGCAAAGTGAATCGGTTGATAAGGTGGGAGAAGATGAACCTATGGTTAATCTGGGGAGCGATCATGACGATTATCCCGAGATGTATCTGAGTGGAGATGAGGAGTAAGAGTCTAAGCCAGCTAAGGTAGAGTTAAAGAATAAGACTAAAGTTGAAGAACAAGATCAACTAATTGCAGAAGTTCAAGAACTCAGGAGTAAGGCGTTTCTCTTGGAGCAGCTATGGAAGACAGGACGAGCGTTATGCGAAATGACTGAAGAAAGGAACGAACTCAAGGCGCAGGTAGACAAAATGAAGGCGGAAGGTGGTGGATCGTCTGAAGGGACGATCAAGCAGCAGAAAGACAAGAAGAAAAGGAAGAGGGACAACGATAGCCCTAATTCAGAAAAGTCAAGCTCGAAGAAGAAGCAAGCCTGTGGCAAGTGTGGAAAGAGCCATTTGGGGGAATGTATGTGGGGTCAGAATGTGTGTTATAATTGTGGTCAGGAAGGACATCTATCCTCAAATTGTCCTAAACCAAAGAAAGGAGGATGTTTTGCATGTGGTGGAACGAGTCATAGGGTTAAGAATTGTCCTAAAAGGAAGAAAGATGGAGGGACTGGACGTTAGATAACTTAGATATAAGTTATAATATCTTTTGGTAGAAGTTTCTGATATTAAGATATGTAATATCAATAACGATGTTTGAACATATGTAAATGTATGTTTGTATGAATGAAATCTTTATTTTCTAAGATTAAAATAAATTTGTGTGTTCTTAGAACTCATACTTATGGTATGTTCATGACCCATAATTATATGAAATGTTTTGAACCCCTTAGCGAATGGACGCCAAAGGTCTGACTAGGATAAGTTCATACACTCATATAATTGTGGCATGTTCCTGAACTCATAAATGTGGTAAGTTTGATGAACTGGTAATAACCGTGTGTGAATGGAGAATAACTACTTTTTGTGTAAAGTAGTGTTGTTAATCCTGATATGATTTAAAAAGGGATAGTAATATGTGAAGTACTAAATGTATTATGTGTTATTTGAATAAATATGCGATTATGTGAGAATTAATATAAGATTTTTATTTAAATCAGATCATGCCGCCTAGATGACAGAATCGAAACCAACGAGAAGAACATTCAGTGAATAACAAAGGAGGTCAAGCTGACCCAATGCAAAACTTTGCAGATATGATAGCCCAAGCTATGGAGAATAGAGCTACCGCATGAAGAGGAAGAGCGAGAGAACAACCAACTGATAGATTGGCTAATTTCAAGGACTTTAAAGCAGTGGGACCGCCGGAATTCAAGGGAACCACCGTTTCGATTGAAGCCCAAACTTGGGTAAAGGAGATGGAGAAAGCATTCATCATTGCACGTGTGGAAGAAGAGCAAAAGATGGCTTTTGTAACTTATCTGATGAAGGGAGAAGCCAATTACTGGTGGGAGACGAACCAAGCAAGAGCTGGTACAGAGGTGGTGTTGTGGACGAGATTCAAGGAGTTGTTCTTTGAGAACTACTTCTCACCAAGTATGCAATCCAGAATGGAAGTCAAATTCTTAGAACTAAAGCAGGAGAACATGTCGTTATCTAAATATACTGCCAAATTCAACGAGCTGGCAAGATTTGCAACTCATCAGGTGGACACAGAAGCAAGAAAGGCGCGAAGATTCGAGAATGGACTGAAACCAGGGATATTCAACAAGGTAGCAGTATTGCAGATCAATACGTTCGCGGCTCTGATGGAGAAAGCGTTAATTACTGAAGGAGGGAGCGAAGCAGAGTCTCGATTTCATCAGGAAAAGAAGAAGAAGACAAATGACGGAGGAAGCAGTGGAAGAAGTAATCCAAATAAGAGAAAATGGAATGAGAATACCCAGTCGAGTAATAAGACAGAAGATAATAGGAAGGGAAGGGAGCCATGTTCGAATTGTGGGAAGAACCATGTTGGAGTTTGCCTGAAGAAGAAAGGAGTCTGTTATAACTACGGGCAAGAGGGGCATATGTCACCCAATTGTCCCAGTCCGAAGAAAATTCAAGGTTGCTTTGGATGCGGATCGACTGATCATTTGGTTCGGAACTGTCCGAAGAAGAATGCGGAAAAGGAAAGTGGCAACAAGGGACCCAGTGGCGGAACCTTGGCAATTCGAGGATCTACACATCCAGGAAGACCAACGGCCCGTACATTCAACATGACGGTGCAAGATGTAGTGGCAACTCAGGACGTGGCAGCAGGTAATGATTTCATTACGCGAATAATAGGAGTTAGATAATTCTGTGAACTATTTTCTTTTATAGACTAAGGTCACAAGTTAGAATTTGAAACCAAAATTAATATTGTGTTGATTAAAATAAATTGATGATACAACTTTTAAAGATTGTAGAATATAAGAAAGCGGTGATTCCGAGGACGGAATCCTTTTAAGGAGGGGTGAATGTGATAACCCAGGATTTCGAATAATCTAAAATTTGCGAATAAATTTTTTTTTAATTAATATTAATATTAATTATCAATTTTGTGATAAGTTTTTGTGATACGTGTATCGAGAAGGTCAATTTATGTATTGACTAATAAAATTAGAGTAGAGTTGTGCTTAACGGAGAATAGAAACCCTAACCCTAATTTTTGGAACGGGATTCGATAAAAAATATAATTAAAATAATTATATTAATATGTATGTGTTTGAACGGTATAGAATTTTTGATCAATGATTGATCAGATAAAGTTTAAAATTAATAAAACCCTAATAAGAGATTAGAAACCCTAATCTCAGGATTAGAAACCCTAACGTACCGTTAGAAACCCTAATTGAAAGCCGAGAAACCCTAAATTCATATTCGGGAATCCTAAAACCCTAATTAGGAAACCCTAATCCTAATTGGTAATTATAAGGTGTGTATTAAACTTTGATATGATTAGAAAACCCTAATTATATTCTTAGTTATCTTAATTGCCATTTTACAAATCCTAATTATAATTTAGAAAATTTATTTTTCGAATTAAAATCCTAATTCGTGGGTTATAAACCCTAATTGCCCTTTTGACCCAAATTGCTAAATTAAGTAATTTTAATTAGGTATATTAATCCTAATTAGCAAGATTTAATTTTATGATTGGGAAATATTATTATAATTATTGAATCCTAATTATAATTTTTGGAATATTAATTTTCTATTTTGAAAATCGAATTTTGAAAATCTTGGAAATTAAATTTCAAACCTAAAGGGTTCAAACCCCAAACCCTAATCCAAACTCTAAACCCTAAGGGTTTGTGCATTTGTCAAGATTGCCATTAAATTCATTTTACAAGTTACTAAAATACCCTTTTTACATATTTTTTAAGCTAACTTGTAAGATTTGGTTTAACTTTAGTTGGTCACCAACTATTGTTGACTTTGTGGCTCAAAATCTCAGCAAATCGGCCAATGCCAGCCGAATTTGATCAGATCTAGCAACAATCAAAACAATATATATAGATTCAAGATAAAGAAAAGTCACAAAAATTGCCATTTTGCTCATTTGCTTTCACCAACTCTCTCTCTATCACTAAAAGCTCCGAAAATCACTAGTAGATCAGTCACTAAAATAGCCCTAGATCAACCAATATCAGATTTGAGAGCTAAGATCAATAATTTAAAGCTAGAAGGTATAAACCTATTTTTGATTTTTGATCCAAGTGCCTAATAAAAATTTCGTGTTTATGCGTTTTGATCTTTGCTAGATGATGTTTAATGATGATCTATGTTGATATAACATAGATCCATAGCATCAAAATGCTTTAAAAGTGATTATTTTCAAAACTGCCAAGAACAGAAAATGTGGTCTGACAAGCTAATGTAAGGCGCCACGGATTCTTCTTTGTTTAAGATTTTTCTTGTTTGATGTTTTGGATCGTTAGTCTGACATGAGGGCTGTAATCTGGAAGTGGAATCTCAGCCATTCCATGTCCAGGTTACAAGATATTCAGGGTCAAAGTGAGTTGACCGAGCTTGACCAACACTTTCTGGGTAACCCAGAAAGTGAGTATCCGTGTCTGACAACGTTTTTAAATTCCTTGATCTGTCAAGTTTTGTACGTTTTGTTATTGTTGTTATCATAAATATGTAGCCTGTTATCGTGACTGTATATTAATGGCTTTATATCATGTATTTGATCAACATAGCGAATTTAGAAAGCGGTCAAAGTAGCCTACTCGGCATGAATGTATGTTTTCTGGAATTTCTAGATAATGCATGAACTTAGTTTTTGTCAAAGTTTGACCGGGTCATATCTTGTAGATCTGTTGTTGTTTAGTTGTTGTCTTGCTATGTGAATGTTATATGACATAAGGACTTCAACTTTGAACCATTAAACTACCAAAATCATGAACATAGTATAGATTAAATTGAGCATGAAAGTGTCCACTTGACACTGTCTGGGTTTCGGGGTTTCCCAGAAAACCCATATGTTGTTTGAGAGGCTGGATCTACTTGTTTAGTTGTTGTATGAGCAAGATGTTAGTTGATGATTGTAGTATTATATGTGTACTACGAGTTTGAACCTTAATCCAGCCCAAAAACGATTTTAAAGTAAGGATTTAAGTTGGTCAAACAGGGCAGTTTAATATCGAAGCTGTCAGTGTTCTTGAGCTCAAGAACACCAGCAGCGATGCTTTCTGTCGCTAAAGACCTATAGCGACGGTTTTAATTATTTTATTTTCAGAATATTCCGAAAATTATTTGAAAATAGAAATAAATTCAAAAAATTAACAAAAAAATGGTTTTAAAAATTATTTTAAATTATGAAAAATAATTTTTGACCAATTGGAATATTTTTCTTTAATATTTTGAGTTAAAAAATGTAACTTTTAATATTGTTGGAGAATTTTTCATTAATAATTTAATATTAATGATATTATATTTATTTGATTATTAAATTAAATAAATAAGATAAAAATGATTTAAATGATTTAAAAATCATTTTAATTTAGAATAAAGTGTTCAAAAATATTTTAAATTATAAAATATAATTTTTAATATTTTTGGAGAATTTTCATTAATAAATTAATATTAATGATATTTGATTTATTTCATTATTATATTAAATAAATGAATTAAAAATGATTTTATTGATTTAAAAATGAGAAAAATAGTTTAAAAATATTTTAAGTTATAAATTATGACTTTTAATATTTAGATAATAATTTCATTAATATTTATATATTAATGGTGATGATTTTAAATATTTAAAAAATCATTTAAGTAGAATATTGATGATTTAAAAATATTTTAAGTTATTGATGATAACTTTAATATTTTGGAATGTATGTTATTACTATTTTGATATTATTAAATATTAATAATGATATGATTATTTGATAATTAAATCATTTAAAAAATTGATTTAAGTGTTTGAAAAATTATTATAAATTATAATAATTGTTTATAAATTTTTAAAAGCTTCCGAAAAATATTATAAACGATATTTAACTTATCTAAAATAATATTGAAGCTTAGAGACCAAGTTTAATTAACAATCAATGTGTTAATTGTCGGATAGGGTGACCAGAACACTGAGAATGGACCGAAATCCAACCAGACCGAAATAGTTAGACTTGATAAGTGTTTATATATGTTATAAACACTAATGTGGCTATGTGGTAATGTGCCTAGAAGAAGTTTGACTGTAAAATACAGTGTTATGTGTTATAATTGTTTGTACTAATTGTGAGACCGACATTATTGGTTATAGGTCTTTCAAAAATAGATAAGTGTATTGTGTAGCTGTAGTCAGCGGAAGAGGCAAGTTCCCTAACTCAACCTTGAGTTATATTCATTCAATTGCTATGGTGGTTAATTATTGTTGACTAAGCCACGTCCAGGGATTTATTGTTGCTTATTCGCAGTTAGTGCATGTTTAATAATTCAAATTGAATTACTGATTCGTAAAATATACGTTTGTAGAATTACTGTTGTTGGATATTCATATTCGTAGAAGATAGAATTGACAGTACAGATAATTCCTGTTTATTGTCAAATTATGTTGAGAAATGTCTTAGCTAATTATTCTGGCTAAACAAACACTTGTTAGAACTTGATAAATTCAAGAAAAGAATTCAATTGTTAGTAGTAGATTGATGCCAATTATTTCGGCTAGATCGATAAGTAAAAAGAATTTGAAATCACAGTATTTCGTTGTTAAATCAAAATCTTGATTCTAAGACTGAGAAGAACAACCTTTTATATAAATGGAATATTTTGGGTCATGAATTTGACCTTTGCGCGCGTTTTGAGTATTATGCATAATATAGGGTACAAGGAGTTGACCGGCTCTAAGTACTTGCAGAGGGGTATGATTTAATCTTTATGGTTATCTGATACTCCTGGTATGTATCAAAGTAAATCTTTGATAGATACCCGAGAAAATAAGTTCAAAGATCTAGTGTGATCGTTCAGCATAAATCTGGAAAACATTCCACGTTGTTATTGCGTAGAATTGATTCTTGATTATTCACTAGAATATCGTAGAAACTTTAAAAGCGTTGTACTCTTTCATTATCAAATTATAGTGTTGCATAGAAAAGGAGAAGCCTTGTTATTGATTAACGATTTGTTCAGCTAATTCAAAGTTCCCCGAACTTTGGTTTCATTCTATCAAAATAGATAGTCTATTATTCTAATACTTATATATTTATTGTATATCTTAACCTGCGGGGCAAATTTGTTGCTCACCCTTGCTATAAATAAAACATTTCAGCTAGGGACGAAGTTGCAGGAGGTGCTGTGAAGCAGAACAAGGGAAAAGGCGTAGTTATAAATTAGTTATGTTGAACATATTTATTATGTTGTATTGTAATCCCTTTTTGTATATCTAAAGGGTATGTTTGTAAAGTTAAGGTTAGAGAACCTGGGTGAGGTATTATTATTAAACTCTGATAAAATCTTATGAAAGTTACTATCTTTATATATTATGGGTAGTTAAATGTTATTTATAGTGTAGATCGTGAACACCAAACTCGGGAGTTAGGTAACCCGGATTTGGGGGTGTCACAAATTTTCTCTCTCTAAATCTCTTAAATAATGTGATAAAATCTTGGTAGATCTTGTGTGCTGTCACTAAGAGGCTGAAAAGGTTGAGATTATGTGCCACAAAGTCAAGTTAGTAGTTCAACAACTAAAGATTTTGCCAATTCTACAAGTTAACTCGCTAAAATAATAAAAAGGGCATTTTTCCCATTTTCAAAATACAATTAATGGCATTCTTGTCATTTGCATAAACCCTTAGGGTTTAACCCAAAGGTCTTAACTCTTGGGTTTGGCAACTTTAGTTTCTACAATTCTAATTAGGGTTTTAATAAAATTTCAAAATTACAATTAGGGTTTATAAAAATAGAAAATTAATATACTAAAGATATAATTAGGGCTTTCTAATTATATTTAAGTTTAAATAACACAGTAGGCTTGCCAATTAGAATTAGGATTTCCAAATTTACGGTTTATAATTCCCGGTTTTGACAATATTAACAGTAAATGTCAATATTAAATAAAAAAAATTATTCGTAAAATTTTGATTATTCAGAATCTCGGACGGTCACCGCCAAACAGTTCAAGGTCCTGGGACCACCGGAGTTTTTTGGAGAGCCAAAACCACTTAAGGCGAAGACGTGGATAAAGCAGATCAACAATAGATTTGATGTCTTGGGTTGCTCCGAGGAGCAAAAGGTTCCATTTGCCACTTTCATGTTACGGGCAGAGGCAAATTACTGGTGGGAATCTGTAAAGCGTACTCAACCTGCTGCACTGAAGATGTATTGGGAGAAGTTTCAAGAACTGTTCAACGACAAGTACTTTCCCGAAAGTATTCGTCACATGAAAGAGGTAGAGTTCATTAAACTGGAACAAAACAACATGACAGTGTCGTAGTACGAAGCCAAGTTTGCCAAGCTGTCCCGGTTTGCGTCCCATTTGGTTGATAATAAGGAGAGAATGACGCGAATATTTCTCAGAGGTTTGAAACCAGAGATACGTCAATATCTTATCTCTCATAAACTGTGTTTGTATTCAGATGTTGTTAATAGGGCTCAGTTATTGGAGCGCGATAATGAGTCAACCCAACCAAAAGAGAGCAGCCGGTAAAATGATAATACCAGTGATAGCAGTCATCGAAGCGGTGACAATAAGCATGGAGGGAATCAATATGCCAAATATGGTAACCACTTCGGTGGTAATCATTGCCAAAATAATAAGAATGGACATTTCAAGAAAAGAAGATTCAATAATGATGGAAAGACGTCAGCATCAGCACCTGTCGTTAAGGAAGGAGAACGACCACCTATCATATGCTTCAAATATGGAGGGGAGGGACACATCAGTCCAAACTGTGTGATGCCCTCCAAAGCATGTTATAATTTTGGAAGAGAATGACACCTGGCCCGATTTTGTCATGCACCGAAGATAAGTCCAGCTGGGATGGAGGCAGAAAAAGCCATCCCGGACAAGACAAAATAGGTTGTTCAAGGGAGAGCGTTTGTCGTGACCTCCCAGAAAGCAAGGAACCCGAACGAGGTCATCACGGGTAAGCTTATCATAAATTCTAGTGAAGTATATACCTTATTTGATACCGGTTCTACCCATTCTTTTATTTCTCCTACTTGCGCTCAACGTTTAAATTTGACTCCGGAGAAATTAGACTTTGACTTATCTATTGAAACTTCGTTGGGAGAAACCTTCATTACATCCACTGTTTATAAGTCTTGTTTGGTTCAAATCGGTACCCTCACATTACCTGTCGACCTTATTTCATTGAAAATACTTGTATTTGACGTAATTCTAGGGATTGATTGGTTAACTACTCATCATGCAAAAATTGATTATTTTCGTAAGGTTGTTAGCTTTCATATTCCTAAACAACCTATTATGCGAATTCAAGCAGCCAAACCATTAAAATCAATCACTGTCATCTCAAGTCATAAAGCTATTCGTTTATTGAAAAATGGATGTCAAGCTTTCTTAGCTCATGTCACGGATCTAAACAAAAATACGTCAGTTTTGAATGATATTTTTATTGTTAATGAATTTCCTGATGTATTCCCTGAAGAACTTCCTGGCCTACCCCCAGAGCGTGAAATTGAATTTTGTATCGACCTTGAACCTGGTATAAAACCTATTTCCAAAGCCCCATATCAAATGGCTCCTATTAAACTTCAGGAGTTAAAGACCCAACTGCAGGAATTGTTAGACATTGGCTTTATTCGTCCTAGTACTTCTCCTTAGGGTTCTCCTGTTCTATTTGTGAAGAAGAAAGATGGGAGTATGCGACTTTGTATTGATTATCGGGAGTTGAATCATGTCACCATCAAAAATAAGTACCCATTGCCACGTATTGATGACCTGTTTGACCAGTTACATGGTGCCAAATTCTTTTCAAAGATTGATCTTCATTCCAGATATCACCAATTGAAGATTAGAACCGATGACATTCCAAAGACGGCTTTCAGAACTCGATATGGGCATTATGAATTCCTAGTCATGTCTTTTGGATTGACTAATGCTCCTGCTGCCTTCATGGATATGATGAACCAAGTATTCAAGGAATATTTGGATCACTTTGTGGTCGTCTTTATTGATGACATCCTTATTTATTCCAAAAGCTGTGAAGATCATGAGCAACACTTGAGGTTGATACTCTAAAAGCTTCGTGAATATAAGCTTTATGCCAAGTTAAAGAAATGCAAGTTCTGGCTTAAGGAAGTAGCATTCCTTGGGCACGTGGTATCAAGTCATGAATATCTATTGACCCGGCAAAGATTGAAGCCATTCAAAGCTGGGAGCAACCTAAATCAGTGACCGAAGTAAGTAGCGTTCTCGGCTTAGCTGGTTATTATCGGAGATTCGTAGAAGAGTTTTCTCGAATCGCTACTCCCTTAAATCAGCTGACTCAGAAAGATACAAAATTCGGTTGGAACGAAGAATGTGAGAAGAATTTTCAAGAACTCAAAAGAAGATTCATTTCAGCACCTGTTCTGACAATACCATCTGGCTCGGAGGGATTTTTCATCTACAGTGATGCTTCAGGCAAGGAGTTAGGATGTGTTCTCATGCAACATGGGAAAGACATAGCCTATACCTCTCGACAACTCAAAGAATATGAGAGGAATTATCTTACTCATGATCTAGAGTTGGCAGTTGTTGTCTTCGCACTTAAAATTTGGAGGCATTACTTGTATGGGGAGAAAGTGGAGATCTTTACGGATTATAAAAGCTTCAAATATTTCTTCACTCAAAAGAAACTCAACATGCGACAGTGACGTTGGCTTGAACTGTTAAAAGATTATGATCATACCATTCAATACCATCCTGGAAAAGCAAACGTGGTAGCTGATGTATTGAGTAGAAGATCATATGCAGGTACAAGTGCGATATTGTCAAAGCAAAGGCCCATCTTGTATGACTTGCAAAGAATGGAGATAGAATTAAAGACTCTAGGGACCCATGTGATGATGACGAATATATGAGTAGACCCGACTTTAATTGATAAAGTTAAAGTTGCTCAAGCTACAGACCTGGAGCTGATGCATATGAGGAAGAAAGTACAAGAAGGTGATATGCCAGAAGCAAGAAACGATGAAGAAGGAATACTTCGAGTCAAATCCAGACTTTGTGTTCCTAACGACCCTAAATTAAAGTATAAAATCATGATGGAGGCGCCAACACACCGTTTGTAATCCATCCTGGGAGTACCAAAATGTATCATGATCTTCGTCATGCATTATGTTGATCTTCATAGAAAGGACGTGGAATTCAATATTGGAGATCATGTGTTGTTACGTGTTTCTCCATGGAAAGGAGTTATGAGATTTGGAAAGAGAGGAAAGCTTAATCCTCGATTCATTAGCCCATTTTTAATCCTCGATTGAGTAGGGACTGTAGCCTATAGACTTTCTTTACCGCCAAGTATGTCTCGTGTTCATAACGTTTTTCATATATCCATGTTACGTAAATATGTGAAAGACCCGAACCATATTATTGAGTAAGAACCGGACGAAATAGCAGAAGATTTAACTTATGAAGAGGTTTCTGTTCAAATCTTGGATAAGAAGGAACATATTCTACGCTCCAAGGTTATACCTCAAGTCAAAGTGTTACGGAGGAACCACGATGTTGAGGAAATGACCTGGGAGTTAGAATCTGAAATGAAATCAAGGTATCCTTACCTCTTCGACATACCAGGTACGTACCCTAATTTCGAGGGAGAAATTTCATAAGAAGAGGAGATTGTAAAACCCCCAACTTTTATGAATAAAAAAGAATTTTCTATAAATATCATTTTTGAATATTATGGAATAAATATGATATAATGTTATAGTTGTGGGTAATATTTATAAATTTTGCAAAGTACGCAAGTTGTTATATAATATTCGATTGGTCAGGGAATATTCGTACGACGGCACAATCATTGGTGGACCCCACAACAAAATTATTGTCGGATTGAGAAAATGACAAAAATATTTAATGAAAATAACGACGAAAGTTTTACCGTTAATACTGTTGAACTACTCGATAGTAAAAGTACAGTAATACGCGTGGTTGCATAGTAGCACATGGTATTGATTATTAATGCTTATGTGAGAATTCACTCAGTTTGATTTAATTATTGTCGATATTTTATATGTTATTAAATCAATAATTGAGATGACGAAGTTGTTAATATTATTATTTGCATTATTAACGATGTCTAGAAGTTCTGGCAATGAGAGGTTTGGTCACCTAATTGCGCGCCAATAGGGAGAAATCCTTATTAGAAAGCCCCCTCTTTCCTGGGAACGACCTAGTCGATTAATAGTGTGAATAATAATAATGATGATAATGTTTTTTATTCGTATTATTAACGTAATAAAATAGAAAAACTTTTTATATAAAACAGGATAATTTTATAAAGTTATTCATTTTATTAGGCTAATAGTAAAATCTTTTTATATAAAACAGAATACTTTTATAAAGTTATCTATTTTATTAGACAATAATTAGAATATATTATATTTTATTATGCATAGTGCTTGCATAGTATTTGCATAGTAAAATCTTTTAAAAATTATTCATTTTATTAGATTATAAATAGAATATATTATATTTTATTTAAAAGATTTTGCTTTAAATATGGACCGTCCGATTAAAGTAAATCAATCTGGACCATTCATGGATTGGTTACTATTCATTTCATTCTTTTATAAATAGAAACTCATTCCTTCATTATTTCTTACGAATTCACTAAAACTCTAGAGAGAGAAACTATAGAGAGAAAGAAGAAAGGTATTCTGCTACTTCACTACTCCGATATCAAGTTTTTTTACGGTAAGGGTATTATTTCTTTTGTATTCATGAAGAGAACTTCTATTATTCTATCTTTATTATTCTTTTGGAATAACCTACCTGTATACGCAGGCTACCCTATACTTGGTGAAATTCTTCTGTATTCCATTCTTTATTATTCTGTTGGAATATCCTGTCTGTGATTTACGCCGAACCTGGTTCCGTCTTTATTATTCTGTTAGAATATCTTGTCTGTGCTTTACGCCGAACCTGGTTCCGTCTTTATTATTCTGTTAGAATATCTTGTCTGTGTTTTACGCCGAACCTGGTTCCGTCTTTATTATTCTGTTGAAACATCCTGTTGGTGTGAATTTCACCTGACCTAGTTCCGTCATTTAATATTCTGTTAGAATAACCTGTCTATGCGAAGTACCGGATACATGGTGATTTTTATTGTATTCCATTCTTTATTATTCTGTTGGAATATCCTGTCGGTGTGTATTACGCCTGACCTGGTTTCGTTATTTATTATTCTGATGGAATAACCTGTCTATGCGAAGTACCGCATGCATGGTGATTTCTTTTGTTATTCCATTCTTTATTATACTCAGTTGGTTAAAGTTTTGACTTCTACACTCCATGAAATTAGTGAAATATTCTTGATATTTACGCATCATCCAGTATATTTTCATGGAAATATTCTTTTGAGCATTCTTGAATTTTACTTTACAAAGAAATATCATGTTGACAATTTGGACGTTATTAATTCCTGAATAAATTAATTCTTAAACTTGTTTTATTGAATACTTATATCATTGTCATCATCCTCGTGTTTATATTATTTTTGAAAGTCATCTGTAGCCTGTAGTGCATAGATGGACTTGGTATGATTATGACCAGGGATTATTCGGTGTAATCATGATCGTAATGTTACAAATGATGTGATAAAAGTCCTCATTGGCCTGAAGTGCATTGATGGACAGTTGTTGGCATGATCATGACCATTGATGAATACACAAATATCCTTGGCCCGTAGTGCACGGATAATTTGTGGTCATGACCCTAATGAATATCCTTAACCGTAGTGCAAGGATGATGTGGATTATTTATTAAACTGAGTCTCAGCGATAAAAGTGATGAAAAACCTTTTTAAATCATAAAAGATAGTAGATTTTATTCTCTACTTGACTCTTTTAATGGATTACATGTTCCGCTACAGTTAAACTTGATGTCTATTGTATTTTATTAGTTTAACACTGTTGAGGACTAATGATAATTTATTCTGCATTATCTTAGTCATAATATTTCTTACTGGGCTAGTTGCGCTCACCCTTTCTTTCACTGTTCTCTTCATGAAATGAGAACGTAGCCGGGGACTAGTCGGGGAACGGAGTGATGGTCCGAGATGGTGTCTTAGTAGTCCTCACTATTCTGTTAAATAGTGTGATAATAAATGTAATGAGGACTAAATTGAGTGTGGATATTGTCTAGATGATAGTATTTGTATTAAAACTCACAGCATGTATTTTGTCATATTTTACACGACTGTTGTATAATCAAGTTGTATTTGAATTTAGTACCATGTATTTGGCGACTCAAGATGGGTGATATATACCTATTTTGGGGGTGTCACATTTTGAGTCACCATCCCCGCTAGACTTGGTTTTACTATCATACAATCTCGAGCGATATGTCCTTCCTTTCCACAATTATAGCATACCTTGAACTGTTGTGGACAGTTTGGCTGATATGTCCCTCTTTTTCGCATTTATAGCATACGACCGGTGGTCGTTCTCCTCCCTTAGAACCAGTTGATGCTGACATCTTCGCATTGTCATTGTTGTACCTTCTTTTTTAAAATCCCCTCCCGACTCGCTTCTTCTATTATCATGGTCATGATTACCACCAGAGTGGTTACCGCTTTTTTTCGTATTTTTCTTTCCCCACTGTTTATCGTTGTTCCTATAACTGCTGTCACTGGTATGACCCTGGTTGTGGTCCCTCGGTTGAACGTACTCGTTATCTCGCTCTAATAATTGAGCCCTATTGATAATATCTGAATATAGAGAAAACTTATGAGAAATGAGATATTAAAGTATGTCGGGTTTCAAACCTCTCATAAACATCCATGTCATATGTTCCTCATTCTCCGCCAAATGAGGTGAAAACCTGGATAACTCTGCAAACTTCGCCTCGTACTGGGACACCGTCATGTTGTTTTGCTTTATTTTAATAAACTCTACCTCCTTCATATGACGAATACTTTTAGGAAAGTATTTGTCATTGAACAGTTTCTGAAATGTCTCCCAAGATATGTTGAGTGCGGCTGGATGGGTACGCTTCACAAATTCCCACCAGTAATATGCCTCATTATGGAACATAAAGGTGGCAAATGGAACCTTCTATTCCTCCGTGCATCCCAAGACGTTGAATATCTTAGTAATTTACTTGACCCACGTCTCCGCCTTAACCGGAACCGATTTTCCCCAGAATTCTGGTGGTCCCAACTCTTTTAACTGCTTGGCTGTGAAAAATCGTGCGTTGCTATCATTTCCACCTGTATTTTCAACATGAGTCTCCTTCGTCTGATTTTGCATGAACTGCAAAAACTTCTAAATATTCCATCGTTCATCGTCTGATCAGTGGTTTTGTTTACAGAAGGAACATTGTCGGCCTATTGCATGTTTTCCTCATTGGTGGGTAAAGGAGTCTCCACGGTCTTATTTACTCCACTATTAACATTCTAGGTTGACATTCTCAAATACTGCCATAAAACAAGATTTAATTAAAGAAATCAACATATCACATAATATCCCTATATTTTGACCAACCAATATATAAGCTTAGGTAGGACATACTAGCGAAGGATTTACTCATCTCTCCTCTCCTAGTTCTATTTCCCGATCTCCGCCAGAGAGCATATCCTTAAGCTCTGATACCAACTGTGGCGCCCCCAAAATAGGTATACAACACCCATTCTGAGTTGCCAACTACATGGTACAGAAACAACTACAACTTTATTAATACAATTGTCGTGCAAAATACGACAACACATAAACTGTGAGTTTAAAAACAAATATTGTATTCTAGATAATATCAACACTCAAACAAGTCCTCGTTATAATTATTGATACACTATTTTACAAAATAGTGAGGACTACTAAAACGACTTTCTAGAACCTTTATTCCATACCCCGACTAGTACTCACTACATTCTCGCCTCCTAAGAAGAAAAATGGAACAAAAAGGAAAAGGGTGAGCTCAACTAGCCCAGTAAAGAATATTATGACTAAGATAACATAGAACAAATTATCGTTAGTCCTCAACAGGGAAAAATCTGATAGGATACAATAGACAACAAGTTGTAAATCAAGATTCACAGCGGAAATAATAATTCATTAGAAGAGTTTCGAAGAGAATGAAATCTACTTTCTTCTATGAACTTAAAAGTTTATCATCAATATTTTATCCCTATAACATCAATCAATATACATCTTGAATCAAATATTCATCTTTGCACTACAAGCCAAAGATATTCATCAGTTGGTCATGTTCATCTCAACACCTGTACATCTTTGCACTACGAGCCAAAGATATTCATAAAATCAACCATCTTTGCACTACATGCCAAAGATATTCAGTAATATCATCATTTAGGACTGAGGATGATGAAAAATATTTTAAAGAAAACGAATCTAGTGAAACAAAAGAACAAATAATAAGGATTCGTACTTTAAACAGTCCAAGTTCAAAGATATTTCATAAATAACCATAGTGAAGTAAAATTCAAGAATGATCAAAACATGGATATAATCAAAGCTAGTATCCATAATAGATATTTTGGACAAAAATGAAAATTTAATTTTTCTGTGAATAGTGTCGTATTCGTGAATAGTGCCGTATACATGAATAGTAATCCTGACACTAAAAGACAAGAATTTCACAAGAAAAATCTTACCAATATTTCGGCATAATGATATTGAAAGAAATAATATCATTTATAAAAAAAATAACATCCCTTACCTCGAAAAGAGAGTACTTCTGACTAGAATACTGAATATATTGCTGAAGGAACTTGTACCGTATAGCAACACTCAAAGTATCAAAATACTCACAAGAATACGCTCGATAATATAGAGAGAAAAATCTTTAATTTCTGGTGTGATTTTCAATTCTAACCTAAGCACCATATTTATAGGAAAATGCTTACAACACCAAAGCAAAAAATTTAATATAATAATAATATAATTTTTCTTAACTTCCTACGCACACCACCAGCCCAAAATATCAGCCACCCACCCATAATAAATAAGAAAAACGTTTTTCTTAAATAAAATAATTAAAACTTCAAAAATCAATTATTCTGAAACTTTGGAACTTCAATAATTCATAATAAATAGCCCTTTTATCAGAAAAATTTGAATATTATGTCCATTCTATAGGAAATTTAATTATCTACAACTTTGCAGAAGAAAGTTTTTCCAAATTCCAAGTCGAAGTTGACCGAAATCCATATACAGACAATTTTACAAGCTATAATCAAATTTCAGTCAAGAAATGGGGTACACAAACATGGAAAACATGTTTTAAATATTTTTAGTAACAAAAATACTCTTCATCCTCATTTATTCATATATCCCACATTCATTGTAAAAATATCACCATTATTATATTATTAAAATAATATATTTAAATAAATTATTTTATCAGAAAAGATAAAATATTAATTTTCTACAATTGTCACATTAAAAAAATTCCATTTATATCCACATAAAATGAATATTTTTTTATCATATAAATCAATAATTAATTATTCACAAATAATATTATAAAATCACAATATCGACAACCAGGTCGTTCCCAAGAAAGATGGGGTTTTCCAATAAGGATTTTTCCTTACTAGCGCACAATTAGGTGACCAAACCTCTCCTTAGACAGAACTTTCTAGACATTGTCAATAATGTTATCTAATAATATTATTCAAATAATATGAATTATTGCTCCGATAATAAAAAATATTGCGTAGTGACAATTAATAAAACAATAATAATATAAAATATCAATGTAGCAATTATTGAATCAATAAAATAAAATATTGAACAGTAATTACTGTAACAATTATTGAGTAGTGCCTTCTTACGTTAGAATCAATAATTGGTGCAATACCGTGTGCTACTGTGTTTTAACCACCGAGTATTTTAACAGTATTAACGGTAACAACTACGCCGTTATTTATAAACAACGTATACTTATCATTTTTTTCATCCAGTCACTTTTCATTATGGGGCCCACACAAGGCTGCGCCGTCATACGAATATTTCCCGACAGCAAGATTATTCCACGACAAAACGAATATTCCCAGACAACAATGAATATTTTATAACCACTTGCTTATTTAAAATATTTGCGCATGTTACCCATAACTAACCACATTAATCAAATCAATCCTTACTATTTCAAAACAATAAATAGAGGAAATTAAATTAACTAACCACATTAATCAAATCAACCATTAATTTTATCTTTTATATCAAGACCTATCATTAATAAGATCATTTATTTGATTAGAATAACATACTATAACATATAGTACTGCTATTTGCAGTCAGCACATAACCTAATTATATTGTCACATATGTTTAGCAGTCATTGGATCACAATCAAACACTTATCAAGTCAAACTATTTAAGTCCAGATCAATTTCTAAAATATTTCGGTGTACCAACGGCCTTATCGGGTAATTATCGAGTCTAAAACTGTATCATATAGTTCAATCCATTTAAATAACTTAAATATCAGTCATATTATTTTTAAATGACTTATAATAATTTTTAAACAATTATTATAATTTATCATGATTTTTAAAA
Organism: Panax japonicus; assembly: GCA_020205505.1. Taxonomy (NCBI): domain Eukaryota; kingdom Viridiplantae; phylum Streptophyta; class Magnoliopsida; order Apiales; family Araliaceae; genus Panax; species Panax japonicus. The sequence continues at coordinate 45,156,987 of CM035102.1, read as the reverse complement.
CACCGGAATTATTATTAAATGATTTAAATATTAAATAATTCTATTATCATGAATATTTAATCAATATTTAAAATATTAATGAAACCCTTGCCAAAATATTAAAGTTATTTATAATAAGTTAAAATACTTTTAAAGTATTAATATTACCCTTAAATGATTTTTAAAATAATTAAAATTCATTTTTAAATAATTACCATTAATACTTAAATATTAATGCATTATTTATCAAAATATTAGAAGTCATTAATTATAACTTAAAATATTTTTAATTCATTTAGATCCTTTTTAAATGATTTTTAAATAAATAAAATTATTTTTAAACTATTTATTTAATATAATTAAAAAATAAATCTAATATCATTAATATTAAATTATTAATTAAATTTACCTTTAAATATTAAAAAGTTATATTTTATAACTTCACTTTATTTTCATTTAAAATGATTTTTATAATGTTAAAATCATTTTTAATTAATTTATTTAATGATTTTATTAAATAAAATAAATATCAGTAATATTTAAATAAATATTAATATTTATGAAAAATATGCCAAAATATTAAAAGTTAATTTTTATAACTTAAAATAATTTTTTTTAAATTATTTTTGTAATTTTCAGAAATTAATTTTTATTTTTAAATGATTTTCCGATAATAAATGAACTAAAATTAAAAAGTCTGTCGCTATAGCCTTTAGCGACAGAAAGTGTCGTCTATTGCGTTCGTGAGGCTCAAAAACATTCATGTGCAGTGATCGAGTGAACAACTTTGACCAAGATTAATTCAGTATCTAAGTTATTTCTGGGCAAGCTATGATATTGATCTTGTAGTACTAGTGTAAGACTACATGATCCAACAACAAACATGGCCAAACAGCATAACACCAACGAGATCTAAGCCTTTAAAGTGACTGTAAGAGTTGTTCTTTATTTTTTGGGTTACCCAAAAATGAAGAACAGTTCGACTGGTCGTATTTGGGCTTCCACAACTTGTTGTTCGTGTAATGTTTTAGTGAGTTAAGAGTTGCAGTGTGTAGCCAACATGACAAGGTATAGATCTAACACATAAAAAAGATCTAACAACATCACAATCAATAGATATTGTCCGGTCAAACCATGTCAGACGACATGTTCATATGTTTTCTGGGTTACCCAGAAAACAGAGAACGTGCTCGACTTAGCTAGTTTGACCAGTCACTAAGTCCAACCTGTTTGACATTTTAGTGATCTAAAAGCTTAAGCTTATAGTCCAAACAACATACTACAACTTAGATGCAACAACAAGAACAAAACAACAAAAATCTGACAGATTTGGGGCCATAAACATCTTGTCAGACATGATCTGGGCAGTTTTTGGGTTACCCAAAATTGCCCAGTCATGCTCGGTCAACTGAGTTTGACCAACAATAACATGAAATCTAAACCAGATCTAACCATGATTCGAGATCCAGATCAAAGATCGCAAAACATATTACAAGATCAAACCTTTAAACAACCAAAAACATAAACAAACTGAGATCTAAAAGACCTGAAATTCAACTGTTAGAAACATTTTAAAATTTTTCCAGATTTTTGAAAACATCAAATTCTTGCATTTAGATGTTATAGATCTACAAGATACCAACCCAGATCAACTATATGGACTACAAACAACATGTTTAAACATTAAAACACAAGATCTAACATGGAATCAAAGTTCAGATTCTTAGGTATAGGTTTATACCTTACTTGAACAATGCTTGATTCTATGCTGCTAATCTGTTAATGGAAGTAGTAGGGCTTATTTTTGGGACTGATCCACTATTAAATTTCGTGGGTTTTAGAGAGAGATGGTTTTGGATGAGAGTTGGTGTATAAATGAACTAAATAATGAACATTTCTATCTCTTGATCTATATATATAACTTGTATGTAATGGATTTGGCTGGGAAAGGGTTGAATTGTAGAGTTTGTAGGCACATGGCTAAGCTTAGGGTAGTTCACCAACTAATGCATTAGCCAATTTGACAAGTTAGCTTCAATAATGCAAAAGGGCAATTTGGTCACTTAGCTTTTGATTTTAATGGCAAAAATGTAATCTTGACAAACCCTTAGGGTTTAACCCTAAGGTTTTCAAAATTTTAATTTTCTAGGCTTTTTATTTAGGGTTTAATAATAAAAGTTTTTAGTTTCAAAAATGAAAATTATGGTTTCTTGATTAGTTTAGGTTTTCTAAGTATTTAGACCCAGAAATTAGGTTTAATAATTTACTAATTTGCATTAGCACTTAAGGTTCTAGTTTTGTAATTAGGATTTATAGTTACTAAATTAGGGTTTTAGTCGTTAGGGTTTCTAATTATCAATTAGAGTTTACCTAATTAGCAATAAAATCTATCATACTTATATTAATCACACAAAACAACATCTTAGCTAAACTTAAAGTCCTATTTAACTTTTGAATTAGGGTTTATCAAAATAATACTAAGGTTTTACTGTCACACCATAACTGACCAACCATTATCGGTCTACACATATACTGTACATATTTATAGCACTGAAATATAATTAATATAATATTATTATTCTCTGTCCTTATTCAAAAACCAGAATTAGGATTTGGATTCCATATCTGATTTATCTAGCATATATAGCATTATTAATTAAGTTAAAATAATTAACATAACTAATCTAAATAAATTTATATAATAAAATAATAATTATAATAATTCCAATAATCATTTCATATATTATTTAAATAATATATATTCATATTTTCAGGAAAAATAAATAATAAAAATATTTTTACTACAAAATTAATTATAAAAATATAATTTATAATGGTCAATAATTCTAAAAAAATTATTTGAAATTATTTATGTAATAAATAAAATTTTATTTATCACATATATACATATACTTTACCTTGCACATATATTCCCACCTTTATAATAAAAAAATTTATACGCAAAATTTCTGATTTTATTATATAGAAAATATCGGATTATTACATTCACCCTCCCTTATAAAAATTCTGTACCCGGAATCACCTTTTCAAAACTTATACATATTAGGGTAAATACCATACACAGTCATTGCAAGTAGATCTCGATCAAATTTGATTGAATTGATCTTTAACTATTCAGCATAAAGCTTGCCTATCTGATTAAACGGAAAACTAATTTCTAATAGAACTCAAATTCCTCCTTCAAAATTTCTTTATAAAATAATTTGCTATATATAAGAAAATCATGTATAAAAAATAAAAGTTATACGAATAATACCTGGAATTCCATCACCAGCTGCCACGGTATCCTAAACCGTCATGTTGAAGACTCTTACGGTTGACTTTGTTGGTTTGTTTGATGAAGTTGGTCCCGCTGCCTTTCCCCGTGTTCACAATCCCTGCCTCTATTCTCCTTTTCAGACAGTCCTTAACTTTATGTTCCGTCCACCCACACAGAAAACAACCACTGTTCATTCTTGAATTGGGGCAGTTGGGAGAGATATGGCCCTCTTGCCCGCACTTGTAACATACAAACTTACCTTTCAGCACTCACTAGAATGATTTTTCTCGTAATTCTTACATTGCATAGCCTGTTTATTCACATCTTCCTGTTTGACCTAGATATTTCCAAAATTATTCCCCTTCCTCTTTCCATTTCCACTCCTACTTTCATTATTAGTTTCCACCTTCACAGCTCCTTCGACCTTAACCTTGTTCTTTTTCTCCTTGTTGTAGAGGCTCATGGCCTCACTCCCTTCCTCAGCTATAATAGATTTTTCTAAAAGTGCTGCAAAGGTATTGATCTGCAACACCATCACCTTGTTGTAGAGTCAGGGTTTTAATACCAGCTCAAACCTTCTCGCCTTCCTAGCCTCTGTATCAACTTGATGCTAAGCGAACCTAGCCAATTCGTTAAACTTTGCGGCATACTCCGCAACTATCATGTTCTCCTGCTTTAACTCCAGACACTTCACCTCCATCCTAGCCTGCATACTAGACGAGAAATAGTTTTCGAAAAATAGAGCTTTAAACCTAGCCCAAGTTACCACACCTTCTCCTGCCATCGTTTAATTTGCCTCCCACCAAAAATTTGTCTCACCTTTCATCATGTAGCTGGCAAAAGCTGTCTTTTGCCCCTCAGCTACCCTAGCTATCAAAAATACTTTTTCTATCTCCTTAACCCAAGTTCGGGCCCCTACAAGGTCAGTTATACCTCTAAATTCTGGCGATCCTATAGCCTTAAAATCTTTAAAGTTTGCCAAGCGATTGTCCGGCTGGTTCCCTGTGGCTGGCATTCCCTATTGCATAGCCTAAGATACCATATTTGCAAAGTTTTGCATCGGGTCTGGTTGTTGTCCCCTAGCGTTGTTGACAGATTTTTCTGCTCTTTGGTTTCGAGTTTGACGTCTTGGCGACATTATCTGGTTAAATAAGACCATAAATTAGTCTTTACATTCTAAACCTTACCGTATAAGTTTAATATATCAACTTATTTCATTAATCAAACATAGATTCATATTCATTCGATTAATTCAAATTACTTTATATAGCATAGCACATATTGCTTTAAACATCCAATATCCCCTTGTGACTACAAAAGTAGGGACTTACAGCTTTGACTTATATAAAAGTTGAGAATATTACATAACACAGACATAATAATCATATATATTACATCAAACACACCTACTCATCAGTACCTATACTACCTATTCACTGCGCCTTTTTCTTGATCTTGGACAACCTTTCGCCTGATGACCTTCTATCCCACAAATAAAATAGACACCTTGCTTTGGATTGGGACAATGAGGAGAGAAATGTCCCTTATGTCCGTATTTGTAGCAAACATTTTCCTTTTTTGGCACAAACCTTCATGTTTCTTGTTACAGTTTGTACATTTTTCTATTCGGTTAAGGTTCCCTTGGTTATTATCGGAATTTCCTATATCACGGTCTTTCATCTTTCTTTTACCCTTCTTGCTTGGAGCTGCACCCGATTTGTTGCTTTTGGCTCCCATTTGATCAATTTGGATTTTAAGTTTATCTTGTTCTTCCATTGTTTCTATTAATGCTTTCTGCAATTGACTATTTAACAGCTTTTCTATTTCCCACAGCTTTTCTAGAAACGAAACCTTGTTCCTCATATTTTGCAACTCTGTTGATGCTTGATCAGTTCTAACTTTAGTGTCCAAATCACTATCTGTTAATTCCACCATTTTCGGATCTGGTACTATGTTTTCCACAATAACCACCTCATCCGAGTTTCTTTCATTGTGAGCCTCTATTTCAGCTATTAACTTTGATATTGGCTCCTTCTTTACGATCTGAGGGCATCCTAATCCTTTTCCACCTGACATCTACAAACATAAATTATCCTGATTAGCATATAATATAAACACACATAACAAACAATAATTTTATATAGGTTATCTTTTATTTTGTTTAACGATAAATTTATTCAATTCATCTCATTTTAAACTCTATATGAGTTATTTGTATTTTCAACCTTTCCCTCTGTCTTAAAGGTTATAGCCTAAGGTCTATCCCCACCTAAGGTTTCTAACCCTAAGCTCTGATACCAACTTATGACTTTCATGGTGCTTCCAACCATAGCACCTCACAAGGGTACATATCAGCTTGCCACCTCGATGTCCCCTACGAAGAGTCTGGCTACGGTGCATTCCACACAAGGAAATCACCAACGAGAGGCTCGGGGCTCTTCGCAAATTCATGCTTATAGCTTTGGTACCAACTTGTGACGCCCCCAAATTCAGGTACTTGAAACCCAAACTCGGTGCTTCACGATATTATTTCTATGAGCGGAATAATAATAATAATAATAATAATAATAATAATAATAATAATAATAATAATAATAATAATAATAATAAACATTAAACTTAATTTACATACATTAGAGTTTTCTAATCCCAAGTACGCAACCTTTAATACATTATAATACATGATAATAATAAATATCATTGTCTTAATAGAGTCTAGTTATTACATAGGATAGCATAAAACTCATTCTACAACCTTTCCTTTTCCCTTGTTCTTAGCAGAGCCTTCTAGTTGATCACACTTAACTGAAAACATTTAAATTAAGCAAAGATGAGCATTTGAGTGCCCAGCAAGTAATAGCAAGTAACAAAAGTTAGCTGAAGGAAGTAAATGTTTTTCGTGAATAGTGCTTCTGCAACGAATCAACAGTTGTGAAGTAAGTTGAAGCAACAATAAACAACATAACCATTTTATTTCAAATTTTGAAACTACGTACTGACTATAAATGGAGATCAGTCGACAAACTATGAACATTGGTTTCTATTTTCAAAAAAGTTTAACAGAACTTCATTTGTAAACTGTCATAACTTACAGGCACGGGGTTAATCAGCCCGTTATGCCCTGTATTGATCAATACTACATGTTCGAATGATATTTTCATCCATCATATTCGTCTTAGGCGCATAAAAGTTTCTGAGATTCGAGATGTTCATACATAGTCTGGAATTCGAACCAAAACAATTCGATTGGATACAATAAAGTTCTATCTTGTTCAACAATATTTTTAAATCTGTGTCTAGCTGAATCAAATAGCTTAGATGGCTTTTAAGTCAATGTACACATACTGGAAACCAATAAGTATATATCAACATGTGATAAAATATAATGATTATCCAAGTGAGGTCACTTGTATAATCATGCTTAGAAATTAACAAACAGAATAAATATATGGATTGTACAACAATATTGTATTGATAAACAAATGATCGAATAATTTAAGAACTTGTATGAATACAATTATATGGATACGAAATCAATAACAACTGAGTTAATAATCTGGCATAATGATAATATAATTCTGAAACTTTCTTACTGATGTCCATTGCATAAAATAAATGCAAAGAGTTAGATACTTGCCTGATCTGCTACTTACACAACTTAGTTTTATCTTTTATATCAAGACCTATCATTAATAAGATCATTTGTTCAATTAGAATAACATACTATAACACATAGTACTGCTATTTGCAGTCAGCACATAACCTAATTACATTGTCACATATGTTTAGCAGTCATTGGATCACAAATAAACACTTATCAAGTTAAACTATTTAATTCCAGATCAATTTCTAAAATATTTCGGTGTACCGACGACCTTATCGGGTAATTATCGAGTCTAAAAATGTATCATATAGTTCAATATTCATTTAAATAACTTAAATATCAGTCATATTATTTTTAAATGACTTATAATAATTTTTAAACAATTATTATAATTTATCATGATTTTTCAACACCAGAATCATTATTAAATGATTTAAATATAAAATAATTTTATTATCATTAATATTTAATTAATATTAAAAATATTAATGAAACCCTTGCCAAATACTTAAAGTTATTTATAATAACTTAAAATACTTTCAAAGTATTAATATTACCCTTAAATGATTTTTAAAACAATTAAAATCATTTTTAAATAAGTACCATTAATTCTTAGATATATTTAACAAAATATTAAAAGTCATTAATTATAACTTAAAATATTTTTAATTTATTTAAATCCTTATTAAATGACTTTTTAAATAAATAAAATCATTTTTAAAATATTTATTTAATATAATTAATAAATAAATCTATTATCATTAATATTAAATTATTAATAAAATTTACCTTTAAATATTAAAAGTTATATTTTGTAACCTAAAATATTTTTAAACACTTTATTTTCATTTAAAATGATTTTTATAATATAAAAATTATTTTTAATTAATTTATTTAATGCATTTAGTAAATAAAATAAATATCAATAATATTTAAATAAATACTAATATTTATGAAAAATATGCCAAATTATTAAAAGTTAATTTTTATAAATTAAAATAATTTTTTTTAATTATTTTTGTAATTTTTAGAAATTAATTTCTATTTTTAAATGATTTTCAGAAAATAAATTAACTAAAATTAAAAAGTCTGTCGCTATAGCCTTTAACAACAGAAAGTGTCGCCTATTGTGTTCTTGAGGCTCAAGAACATTCATGTGCAGTGATCGAGTGAGCAACTTTGACCAAGATTAATTCAGTATCTATGTTGTTTCCGGGCAAGCTATGATATTGATCTTATAGTACTAGTGTAAGACTACATAATCCAACAACAAACATGGTCAAACAGCATAACACCAACGAGATCTAAGCCTTTAAAGTGAATGTCAGAGTTGTTCTTCATTTTCTGGGTTTCCCATAAATGAATAACAGTTCGACTGGTCATATTTGGGCTTCCACAACTTGTTGTTCGTGTAATGTTTTAGTGAGTTAAGAGTTGCAGTGTGTAGCCAACATGACAATGTATAGATCTAACACATAAAAGCAATCTAACAACATCACAATCAACAGATATAGTCCGGTCAAACCATGTCAGACGGCATGTTCATATGTTTTCTGGGTTACCCAGAAAATAGAGAACGTGCTCGACTTAGCTAGTTTGATCGGTCACTAAGTCCAACATGTTTGTCTTTTTAGTGATCTAAAAGCTTAAGCTTGTAGGCCAAACAACATACTACAACTTAGATGCAACAACAAGAACAAAGCAACAAAAACCTGATAGATCAAGGGCCATAAACATCTTGTCAGACACAATCTGGGGAGTTTCTGGGTTACCCAGAATTGCCCAGTCATGCTCGGTCAACTGAGTTTGACCAACAATAACATGAAATCTAAACCAGATCTAACCCTGATTCGAGTTCCAGATCAAAGATCGTACAACATATTACAAGATCAAACCTTTAAACAACGAAAAACATAAACAAACTGAGATCTAAAAGACCTGACATTCAACTGTCAGAAACATTTTAAAATTTATCCAGATTTTTGAAAACATCAAATTCTTGCATTTAGATGTTATAGATCTACAAGATACCAACCAAGATTAACTATATGGACTACAAACAACATGTTTAAACATTAAAACACATGATCTAACATGGAATCAAAGTTCAGATTCTTAGGTTTAGGTTTATACCTTACTTGAACAATGCTTGATTCTATGCTACTGTTCTGTTAATAAAAGTAGTAGGGCTTGTTTTTGGGACTGATCCACTATTAAATTTCGTGGGTTTTAGAGAGATGGTCTTGGATGAGAGTTGGTGTATAAATGAACTAAATAATGAACATTTCTCTCTCTTGATCTATATATATAACTTGTATGCAATGGATTTGGCTGGGAAAGGGTTGAATTGTAGAGTTTGTAAGCACATGGCTAAGCTTAGGGTAGTTCACCAACTAAAGCATTAGCCAATTTGACAAGTTAGCTTCAATAATGCAAAAGGGCAATTTGGTCACTTAGCTTTTGTTTTTAATGGCAAAAATGTAATCTTGACAAACCCTTAGGGTTTAACCCTAAGGTTTTTAAAAAAATAATTTTCTAAACTTTTTATTTAGGGTTTAAAAATAAAAAAATTTAGTTTCAAAATGAAAATTATGGTTTCTTGATTAGTTTAGGTTTTCTAAGTACTTAGACCCACAAATTAGGTTTACTAATGTACTAACTAGCATTAGGGCTTATAATTAGTAATTAGGATTTCTATTTTAGCACTTAAGGTTCTAGTTTAGTAATTAGGGTTTATAATTACTAAATTAGGATTTTAGTCATTAGGGTTTCTAATTATCAATTAGAGTTTCCTTAATTAGCAATAAAATCTACCGTACTTGATATTAATCACACAAAAAAACATCATAGCTAAACTTAAAGTCCTATTTGACTTCCGAATTAGGGTTTATCAAAATAATACTAAGGTTTTACGGTCACACCATTACTGACCAACTATTATTGGTTTACACATATACTGTACATATTTATAGCAGTGATATATAATTAATATAATATTATTATTCTTTGTCCTTATTCAAAAACCAGAATTAGGGTTTTGATTCCATATCTGATTTATCTTGCATATATAGCATTATTAATTAAGTTAAAATAATTAACTTAACTAATCTGAATAAATTCATATAATAAAATAATAGTTATAATAATTCCAATAATCATTTTATATATTATTTAAATAATATATATTCATATTTTCAGGGAAAATAAATAATAAAAATATTTTTACTATAAAATTAATTATAAAAATATAATTTATAATGGTCAATAATTCTAAAAAAATTATTTAAAATTATTCATGTAATAAATAAATTTTTATTTATCACATGTATACATATACTTTACCTTGCACATATATTCCCACCTTTATAATAATAATAAAAAAATTATACGTAAAATTTCTGATTTTATTATATAGAAAACATCGGGTTATTACAACAATGGCCTCCCAAAACCCAGAAGACTCCATCCCCATTTCTGTAACTCCTCTTGTTATCATTCCTGCTACTCCTAACCCCACAACTACCACACCGAAACCAAATCCCAAGACTGCTCCCTCCTTCAACAAAAACCCACTAGTAGGCGACTCACAAAAAAACACCCCTCTAATACCACAAGGAAGATCAATTCCCTGATATAAACACCCCTTCTCAACTAATAGAAGTTGATCTTCTCGTGATTCGCGAACACTACCAGATCCCCAAAACCCATCATCTGAGAACCCCTACACCCACTGACTGTATGTACCACCTCCTCGACGGCTAAACTACTATGCCACTCACCCTTCTAGGAAAAGGGGTTCTTCTACCCCTCCACGCCTTCATCATCACCCTTCTAGGGTTCATAGGCATTGGACTAGCCCAACTGGTGCCCAACTCCTACATACACATCCTCGCCTTCATTTTTTTCTGCCATGATATAGGAGTTACTCCTTCCATCGACTTCTTCTTCTCCTTATTCACAGTCGGAAACTCTTGCGAACGGGGTTTCAAAGTGTTAAGTAAACAATCCCCAAAATCCAATTCTAAATTCGACAAACACCCCCTGATGGACACTCCCTCGAGCAATAAAGGGTGGCATAAGGACTGGTTCTTCATCTCAAGACCAGAGATCCCCTAGATTCCAGACTGGACTTCACACGAACGCCCCTCTTTGGACATCGACGATATCACAGACGAACGTGCGATAGAGATGGCGAAGATACACGAGAAACTTCCCTTGAAAAAATGGAGCTTCAGCCTCATAAGAAAACAAGCATGGCTATACGACCACAAACGTAAGTTCCGAACTATATACTTGCATTATTTTAGATTCCTTTTAGTAATTATTCTAAGAAATCCTTCCTTATCATCTACAGTATTTCTCATCAAACCAACCTCGAGAAACCGAAGAGACCTCGATGAATTCCTTTCTGTCAACCCATCTCAAAATTTTGTCAAACCTCAAAATACCAAACCTCAAAACACCAATCCGCAAAACACCGAACCCGAACCAACTTCCTCCGAAGATCCAACACAACCTCGACTGAAGAAACGAGCTAACAAAAAACACAAAAACATCACTGTCCCCACACTTAACGAAAACCTCCTTGGCATACCTAATGCTGAACGCACCCAAATTCTCTGAACCAAAAATAAACGAGCCAAAATCACCCCTCTCAAAGCCGAAAAACTTAGGGTACCCCCAACCGAAGCCGATCAAACACAAAACATTCCTGTTGAGATCAACGAAGCCAATGAACCAGCCGAACCCATTTCTCCCCTCATCAGAAAAAGAAAGCACACCTTAGACAACCAACAGACCCCATCGACTAAAATATCAACAACAACTCACACCCCAACTCCATCCGAACAACCAACACCTCCTCCCCACCAGCCATCTTCCTCTAAAGCCATACCACATATACCCGACGATGTTCGCTCACCCACATTATGGCCAAACAAAAATGAAGAATTCCCTCTACACTTATACAACCGCTTCATCCTTGAAATCGATGACCACTACTTCTGGAATAGCTCCACATCTAATCTCATCCGTGCCGGCATGACCTATAAAGCCCGGGTAAGCCAATTTATTATCCAACCACTTTCATTTATGAATAGCCTTCCGATACCCCATACTAAAACATCCATAGGCTAACGAAATATTCGGGCGGCTCAACCAAAGATATAAGGAGATTGAAGCTGAAGAAAAAGTCGCCCGAAGAGAAAATGAAATCCTAAAATCTGCTTTAGCGAAGGAGAGGAGTTTGCATGGTGACGCCCTTTTCTACACTGAAGACCTCAAAAGAGACAACGCCAATCTTAAAGAAAAAATAACAACAGCCGAAACACTTCAACAAACTACTTCCGAACGGATCCAAGACCTATCGATAGAAAATGAAGTGTTGAAGCAGAAGAACTAAACCCTTACCCGCGTAATAAACAACACAAAGATACAAGAAAAAACACATCTTAAACTTTGATCCAAAATAGAAAAAGAACTCCACGAACTCAAAGCCCTCAGCCCACTATTAACCGAAGAACTCCGAAATGAAATCTGAACTGAGTATTAAAAATCACCCGAACTAAACCAACAAAATAATTCAGATGTATACTAAAGGCTACAAGGCAGCCTGAAGCAAAGAAAAGAGCAAACTCATCGTGGTCGCACTAAATCCATTTCTCCTCGACTCTTTTGAAGATGAAGATTGTTAGTTCCCGGAGGCACAATAGATATCTAGAAGGGGGGTTGAATAGATATTTAAAAACTTTTCTTTTAAACTAGTTAGTATGATTGTGATTAATACACAGCGGAATGACTATATGATAAACCTTCTTTTAGATATCTTGAATTAATGAGAGTGAGGCAGTTATGACAGTTATAGCAGTTATAATGGACACGGTAGTTTTAAGTAATTCAGAGCAGTTAAAGCTCCTAATCCACTCTTCTACTCTTGAGTAGGAAATCCACTAAGGATGTCTGTTACACTTCTTGAATCTCACAGATTCCTTCTAGACCAGCAGTCTAGGCACTTCTTAGTTCACTCTTGAACTTTTCAAGTCCAGCAAAATTAGTTCTTCACAGTTCACTTAGAACTCTTCAAGTCCTTCAGACTTGGAACTCTCACTTTAGTTGATTGGTTGTTGTTGAGATCTTGATTGGTGATACTCAGTTTCTATTAAGCATTTGTTTGAAAGAACTGAGTAGTTGAGCAAGCTTTCTCTTTTTCTCAGATCGTAGAGTTGAGCGTTGAGTGTTCTTGTACGTTTTTGTTCAAATGCTTGCTTGTTCTTTCATCTCTCTTTGTTCTGTATATATGTGATCTCTTTAAATCTATCCGTTAAAGTCATCTGATGAGGCATTAAATGCGTTTGACATTTCTGAGCTTTGATGGAGACTTTTCTGCACATCTTCTGAATTGCAATCTGGCCCACTGACACAGTAGACTGCTTTCTCACCTAACACCTGAAAAGGTATTTTCCTCTGCCCAATGGTCCTTTTCTTAGCTTCTTGAATATGTTTCTTTTGATCAATACTAAGGATATCTTTTGTACCGTTGGGACTGGTGAGAGCTTCAACGTTCATAGCCCATTCCACATTTGTTGGAATTTGTTTCCAAACAAGAGATAGGGCTCGATGCTTCTGACACAAGATAGATGATACTCTACGATGCATATCGTGGTGTCTTGTCATATTTGTGCTTGGTCTAAATAGAACACTACGATTTCTTTCAATAGTTTTGCATACTACGATCTTCACTTGCTCATTTTGCAGACTCTATACTTCCGAGAACACACTCAATCTCTACTTGCTCGTCTTGCGGACTCTACATTTTCGAATGCACACTACGATCTCAGAGTTAGCTTCGGTAAACGTTTGGACCACTCTACGACTACTGGAGAGGCCCTTTAAGGAAAATATACTACGGTCATCTCAGCACTACGATCATGCCTTAGCTTCTGCATTCTATTGATCAACCGAATAGACTACGATTCTCTTCAAGGCCTATCTATTTCTTTCTAGCTATAGATCAACCTAACATATTTGATCTCTTTATCTATACAAGTGAACATTAAAGGCTAAGATCAACCTAACAATTTTGATCTATCACTAAGTCCTTGTACATATATTTCTCGAAGGACTTTACACATAATTATGAGCATTTACATTAAACATCAAATCACAAAATGCATTCTTCAAACAATGAGGATAACATTGAAGACGACCCTCCACCTACTTAACTCTTGTACTTGTACAAATTTACAATATTTTAATTTCTTTTATATTTTAATAAAATACAATTCGTTGCTTTTCACTCTTCTTACATTTATCACATACAGTTACTTTATCAAATAATAATCAAATAATCCGAACTCAACACTTCAAACAAAAATCAAATAATAATGCAAAGTAATTTTGTTCACCATCAAAGGGTTAAACAGATCCTATTCACCATCTTTAGGGCGAACAGACCACCGAACCTCCCAACAATCATGTTCGCCATTTTTAGGACAAACAAGCTTTGTTCTCCATCTTTAGGATGAGCAGGCCACCTAACCTCCCAACAATCTTGTTCTCCATCTTTAGGACGAACAAGCTCTGTTTACCATCTTTAGGATGAACAGACCACCGAACTTCCCAACAATCATGTTCGCCATCTTTAGGATGAATAGGCTCTATTCACCATCTTTAGGATGAACAGATCCAACCGAACCTCCCAACAATCTGGTCGCCATCTTTAGGAAGAACAGGCTCTGTTCACCATCTTTAGAATGAACAGACCATCGAACCTCCCAATAATACTATTCGCCATATTTAGGACAAACAGGCTCTATTCACCATCTTTAGGATGAACAGACCACCGAACCTCCCAACAATCCTATTCGCCATCTTTAGGATGAAAAGGTACAATTTTCCAAATAGCAATTAGACAGAGCAATATTGGAGAGAAAAAAGCTTCTTTTATTGATAATTGTTGAAAGAATTATAGACTCAATAACTCTAACATCAACTCTACTGAAAATATTTCCGAAGTCTTCCCGCATTCCAGGTGTTCTATATCTCAGTCCCATCCATTGCTCACAACCGATAAGTCCCTGGCTTAGGTACTTCAACAACTTCATAAGGACCTTCCCAATTTGGCATCATTTTTCCCAAATTTTGAGGCATAGAAGCTTACACCTCCCGAAGAACTAGATCACCTACTTCAAACCTTTGGATCTTCACCCCTTTGTTATTATTATATGGTCACTCGTTGCTGATATGGCGCAAATTTCACCAAGGCTGCTTCCCAGACCTCCTCAAGCAAATCCAAATTGACCCGAAGTCCTTCCTCATTATACATCTCTCGAAACTGACTAACCCAAAGAGATGGGGAGCCAATTTCCACAAGGACCAAAGCATCGGAACTATAGGCCAATCTAAAAGGCGAATCTCCCATAGTAGTTCTTGGCGTGGTACGATAAGCCCATAACACACTAAGTAATTACTCATGCCATCTTCCTTTCGTATCATCAAGTCTTTTTAATACAATTTAGGATTGTTCTGTTAGTCACCTCAACTTGCCCATTCAACTGTGGATGAGCGACCGAAGTCTTTCAATGCTGAATTCCCAACTATTTTAAGAACTCTTCAAACTTCAATCCGACGAACTGACGTCCATTATCCTAAACCACTACCATGGGAATGCCAAACTGGAACACCACATACTCCTTTAGAAATTTTAAGCACTCCTGCTCTGTGATCGCCCGAAGAGATTTGGCTTCAACCCATTTAGTCATATAATTAATCGCCACTATAATAAAGCTAACCTGCCTTAAGCCTACGACAACGGACCCAAGATATCTACACCCCAAACAACAAAAGGTATAGGAGATAAAACTGAATATAATTCTTCCGGTGGCTGATGGGGGATTGGACTATTCAACTGGCATTTCGGACACTTCTTCACATAATCAGTAGCTTCTTTAAAAATCGTTGGTCAGTAATACCCCTGTCGAAGCACCTTACAAGCTAATGACTTGCCTTCCATATGGTCCCCATAAATACCCTCATGAACCTCCCGAAGGACATACTCATCTTTAGACGGAACCAAACATTTCAGCAAAGGAGACGAGTAAGCCTTTCGATAAAGATCTCCATCAATAAGCACAAAATTTGAGCTCTTGTACTTAACTTTCTTAGTCAACATCCGATCCGAAGGTAGTACACCATATGCTAAATAATCAAGGTATGGAGTCATCCAACAATTAGATCGTTCCACACACATCACCTCCTCATGTTGAACACTCGGCTGATTTAGGACCATCAAATAAACTGACCTATTGAACGTACTAGCTTTAGTTGTAGCTAACTTTGCCAACGCATCTGCTATTGAATTATCTGATCAGTCTATCCCTTGAAACACATACGAATCAAAACACTGAAGCTGATCCTTCAACTTTGCCAGATATTTCATCATTCTCGAACCCCGAGCTTCATACTACCCTGCGGCCATCTGGTCTATAAATAAAGGCCTTGGGTTAGCCATTTGAAAAAGAGAAAGAGCAAGAAAACTCTGTCCATTTCAGTTCATAAACACATCTAGAGTGCTCCAAACTGATTGATTCTTCTTTCCAAACACTTGTAAGCTCGTGTTTTACAACATACTGAAATTGAACTGGTGGAAACTGAGTTTTCAGACGTCAAAAGCTATCTGAAGTCCTCTTGGCAGCCCACTGTAAGATATTTCAGATTTTTAAGCTTTTTATCACTTATATATATATATATATATATATATATATATATATATATATATATACTCGCGTTGAGAGTCGCGTCGTGTGGGTATGACCAAATCGTTGATCTGTGGCTTTTTATTGCTTATATATATATATATATATATATATATATATATATATATATATATATATACGGAAAGCTTCAAGAGCATAATTCTTAAATAGCATAATGCCTTAAATAGCATAATTTTATCAAAACGACGTAGTTTTGGAGGGACGCGGTGGCATTTTTGTAAATACCATGCCACAGCGTATTTACAAAAATGCCACCGCGTCCCTCCAAAACGACGTCGTTTTGATAAAATTATGCTATTTAAGGCATTATGCTATTTAAGAATTATGCTCTTGAAGCTTCCTGTATATATATATATATATATATATATATATCTTGTCATCAAACTTTAGTTGATTGAGCCTAGATATACATCCCGAGCGTTTATTGCTTTTGTATATATAAATACTTATGTATATACATCTTTCTATCAAACTCGGTTTGATTGAGCCTAGATATACATCTGGAGCATTTACTGCTTTTATATATATATATAAATACTTATATATATACTATTATCGAACTCTGTTCGATTGAGCCTGGGTGTGATATCTGGTGCGTTTACAGCTTATATATATATATATATATATATATATATATATATATATATATATATACAGACAGGATCAGGTAAGGGCTCCCTTACTTTGTTAAAATAAAATGCAGACTTTTTTTTTTGATTTTTTTTGATTTTTTTTTAAAACAACTAAAAAAAATATTTAGTATTTTATGGAACTGAAATTTTTCCATAATATAATGTTTTGGGCGTGTTTTGAATACCTATACCAAAAAGTGGTGGTACAGTCTGCCCAGACTGTACATACATATTTTTGTTATACGTACCCAAATCACATCCAAAACACTGTATTATGAAAAAATTTCAGTTCCATAAAATATTAAATATTTTTTTTAGTTGTTTTAACAAAAAACCAAAAAAAATCAAAAAAAAAAAGTCCGCATTTTAACAAAGTAAGGGAGTCCTTACCTGATCCTGACCCTATATATATATATATATATATATATATATATATATATATATATATATATATATATATTTACATTTCAGTCATGTGACAACCCGAGAATTTGGACAATTTATTAAAATTTTAATAATTGATTTAAGGTCAAATAATAGACCTAAACAGAAAATAAGTGTATGCGTTTGATATTATTAGGGTGAAATTTTGATGATTTCAAAATTCTATGAAGGATATAGGTTAATTATTCATGATTAAAGATTTATGTGATTAAATTCTGTGAATATGGTTATGTATGTGTGTTGAATGTGGTTAAGGGTCAAGGGTTGACCAGATTAATTATATATGTGTCAAACCCTAATTATATATTAAGAACTTTAATGTTCGGTTAAAAAACCCTAGCGATTAATAAGAAATCCTAGAAACTGGTTCTGGAAACCCTAATGTCAATTCCGGAAATCTAAAATCCTAATTCGGATATTAAAAACCCTAGATTGGGAATGCAATGATATGTATAAGGTTAAACGTCATTAAGTATAATATTAATTAGGGAAAAGCTTAATCATCTAGCAAACCCTAATTTTTAGAATTTGTAAATCCTAATTATTCTGTCTGAAACCCTAACATACAGTTGTGGGTTTAATTGTTAAATTAGCAATATTAATTAGGAATTTTAAATCCTAAATTGTGTTAGCCCTAATATGATTAGGAAATTATAATGTAATTAGAGGATTCTAATTACGATTTAAAATTTGTTAATTTTCTATTTCGAAAACCTTTATCCGAAAATCTTAGAATTCCAAGTTGCTAAATCTTTAAGGGTTAAAACCTAAACCCTAAAGGGTTAAACTCTAAAACCTAAATGCTCCAAACCTTAAACCCTAAGGGTTTGGCAAATTGTCTAAAATGCCATTAAATTAAAATGCCAAATGACCCATTTGCCCTTTTTGGATTTTTAGTAAGGTAACTTGCAAATCTAGATATATCTTGAGTTGTTCAACAACCCTAACTCTAGCCCTAGCCTAGCATGTGACTAAAAATCCATACAAATCAGCAACATACATTGAATCAATTAGATATAAAAGACCAAAAGAGAGAGAAAAGTTCATTCTCTATTTCATTTTTTTTCCAACCTCTTCTCTCTCTAGAATTTCGTGTAGGAGAGTGAGAGTGGGTGAGAAACAACGAAATTATCAGCTTTTAACATGTGCAAGATCAGATCAAAGGACCAGATTCAAGATCTAAAGCTAAGAAGGTATAAAACCCTAAACCTAGAAATCCTATGATTCTATGTTATATGTTGCAATTGATTGTTTAAAGTTGTGTAATAAGGTGTCATATAATGATCTGGGTTGTTAAATCCCAGATCCATAACATCAAAGTGCACGAAATTGTATTTTTATAAAATCTGGAAATATGGAAAATTCTTGTGTGACAGTCAAATGTCAGACATCATAGATCGGTGTCTGTTAGTTGTTTTTTATGTTTTTACTGTTTGTATTGGTAGTATGTTATCTGTTCTTTACTCTGAAACTCGAAGCAAGTCCAGATCTTGTCTAGATCAAAAGTTATGAACGGTCAAACCTAGTTGACCGATCACAAAACTACTTTCTGGGCAGCCCAGAAAATTCCCAGAATTTCTAACAAGAATTTCATGGCTTCTGATCTTTCTAGTTTTTATGTTTTTGGTCGATTTGTTGGTTGTATCTTGTAAACTGGTATGTGATATACACATGGAAGTCATTATAACACTTAGAAATTTAACAGGATCATTTATAATCTTGGTCAAACTAGTTTGACCGATCTGCCTTGATGAAGATTCTGGAAAACCCAGAATCTTCAAGAACCAGCACCTGACATGTAGTTTGACTGGATTAAAATCTCATTTCTTGTTGTTGTTAGTCAGATCTGTTAATGGAATGTTGTACCCTGACATCAGTACTAAAATCATGAACCTTAATATCACACATAACAAGCCCAGAACGCAAAGTATAAAGATCCAAAATGGGTACCTTTGATTTTGTTAAACCCAGAATGACGAAGAACAGATCTGACAACGATTTTGAGAGCCTAGATCTCTCTGATATGGTGTTGTTTGGCCATGAACTTGGTTTCTTGTTGTAGTATTGCATAAGTACTACAACTTTAGTATGAATTCCTGCCCAGAAATCATTCAGAGCACTGAATTAAACCCGGTCAAACTACCCCCTTGTGCACTGACTTGAAGGTCTAGAAATTGGCCAAGAACACCTATAGTGACGGTTTTGTCGCTATAGGGCCCTTTAGCAACGCTTATTTTCGAAAAAAGCAAAAAATGAATTAAAAATAGAAATAAATGGTTTTTAATTATTAAAAATACATATTAAATTCTTAAAAATTATTTTAAAGCTTGAAAAATAGTTTTTAATTATTTTAAGTATATTTCATAAATATTTAATATTTTTGGAATATAAATGTTATTTATTTATTTATTTAATTATGATATTAAATAAATTATTTAAAAATAGCTTTAATTCATGAAAAATAATATTATGGTATAAGAAAATATTTTTAAGTTATTTTTGATGACTTTAAATATTTTGTGATGAAATTCATTAATTAATCAATATTAATGATAATTAGTTTATTTAATAGATATATTAAATAAATTATGAAAAAATAGAATTAATGTTTTAAAAATCATATAAAAATGATTTAAGTGTTATAAAAATATTTTAAGTTATAAAATATAACTTTTGATATTTTGTAATGAAAATATTAATATTTTAATATTAATAGCAATTATCGGATAATGGATTTAAGTGTTTAAAATCATATAATTATGATTTTAAGGTATTAAAAATACTTTGGTATATTATAATTATATTATAATATTATGTTATGATTTTCATTAATATTTTATATTAAATGAATATTAATGATTAAGGAATTATGTGATGTTTAATTCAATTAAATATGGTTTTAATGATCGAAAAATGTTGATAAATGATAATAATTATTTGAAAATTATTATAAGTCTTTAAAAATTATTTTGACTGATAAAATAATTATCTGGGATAATTGTTAAGCGTTTAAGCAGAGTTTAATTGAACTTAAACTCGAGTATTGTTCGACTAGACCGTTGGGATGATAGAATTGTGTCGGTTTTAAGTCAGACTGAAATAGTTTGACCTGATACTAAGTTTTATGTGTGTTATAGACTGATAGGGTTATGTGCTATGTGTTTAGGTTATTTTATGTATATATATAACAGTATTATACTGTGATAATATTATTCTAATATTGGAGATCTATATTACTAATATTAGGTCTTCGGGTAAAGCTTTATAAATTGCGTAGCGGTAATCAACGGTTCAGGCAAGTTTCTTTTTACTAAACTCTACTAAGAGTATTTTATTCAAGCTTATGGTTAATCATTGCTGATTGCCACAAAAATTATACTCTGTACATCTTGCATGTATAAGTCAGGTATGAAAGGCTGATCACCTTCATTACCAGTTGGTTCAGAAATGTTTGTTCATGTTTAATACTTGTTCAGTCAAAAGTTTGTTCGTGCTAGTTCTCAATTATATTGATGAATTATAGCCAGCTTATTATTCATACTCTTCAATCATGATATATCGTTATATTGTTGAACTTAAACTTGCTGAGCAACTTTCATGCTCACCCTTCCTATATTATGATAAAACATTACAGGTAATGCGAATGCGTTCGGATACAGGAAAAGGTTAAGGCCAAGTTCAGCTTGGGATAAAACGTGCAGCTATTTTGTAATAGTATAGTTTGATAAAGATGTTATGTGTTAGAAAAGTTATGAAATGTGTATTAAGTTAAGGTTACTCGACCTTGGGGATTATGTGTAAGTTTAATGTATAAACAATTTATGTTTATATCTTCCGCAAATAGTTATAGAAATAGTATACCGGATCCGCGGCGATTTGGGGCCTGGATTCGGGGCTATCACAGTTGGTATCAAAGCTGTTGGTTATGAAGCTTAGGTAGGAATACCTGAGACCAATAACCGCAGTGATTAGGATAAGTGCTAACTCAAATAGAGTTAGTTGGTCGGTAAGATTCAAAGACGAATCTTGGTAAGTTGTTAAGATACACAGTTCCCTAACTCTGATAATAAAGTTGAACAGTAATGGTGAATAGATCGAGTCTAAAAGACTGAAAGTGCAGGAATAGGAGATCGTAAAACAAAACGATCAAGTCATAGAATTTAATCGTAATATATACGATGAGATCACCCCGTGATCTGTTAAGGTTATGACAACCGAAAAGAATCAATCTGATGATTGAAAAGTTTACAGCAAGATGTTGTATATCAGTTGTACTATGAAATGGTACTATTAAAACTCATAAAAGAGTTATGGATTATGATTAAATGAAATTCGTGTTGAAAAAGGGGGTTAAGATTAGGTGGGGATTTTAATGAGGACTCGTGTTAGCAACTGAGTTGTATGATTTCTTGTATGTGCGGGGAATTGTACTTGGTGTAAAAACTACTTAGTTGGTGGCATGGGTAATCATTGAAATCTTGTGTCACGCTAGTTATTATATACAGATAAATAGATCATAGGTAGAGAATATAGGATTATGTACGAATTCTTAGAACTCATACTTATGTGATATTCTTAACTCATAGTTATATGAAATATTTATGAGCCCCTCAACGAACTAACGCCAAAGGTTAGACTAGAGTAAGTTCTTAAACTCATATAATTGTGGCCAGGTTATGAACTCATAAGTGTGGTTTTATGAACTGGGTATAGTTGTGTGTGAATGGAGTGTTAAGGATTATAGGAACAGATAGATTGTTAAGCAAATGATCATTAGTGGAGACTTAGGTTTTCCTAAACTCCTAGCTATGCTAAACTTCAAATTTTTGACATCAAGCTAAATACGCACTATGTGCCCTTTAAAAAAAATATGTAGACTCGTAATCA
Organism: Panax japonicus; assembly: GCA_020205505.1. Taxonomy (NCBI): domain Eukaryota; kingdom Viridiplantae; phylum Streptophyta; class Magnoliopsida; order Apiales; family Araliaceae; genus Panax; species Panax japonicus. Next base: position 45,134,388 of record CM035102.1, on the reverse strand, counting down.
TTTTTGAAACGGTTTAAAGTATAGACTATGCTACTTATTTCGGCTAGACGTAAATGATTTGAAATATCAAAAATTGTTTTTATTTATCACTCATGTATCATGTAACCTGGTGCAGAGATGATAAAAATGTGATGGAGTTGTAAATATAGGAATACGTAGTGTGAATTTGACCTGAAGTCGTTGTTCCACTATTGTATGATGTGTTATGACAAAGTCATACAATGATAGCATCCTTAAACGGACTGTTAATACAGTACGACATCATGACGTCATTCTCGAAAAATGTTTTAAAAAAAATTAATTTGCCAACGGGGTTTGGCTACACCTAAATAATTCGATTGAATTGAATTATCGATATGAGTATATGCTATTTGATTCAGCCAGACTAATGTTATAAAAACTCCAAGTGTTTATTGAAAGAATTTCCCGAACCAAATTGCCTTGGTACGGAATCCTATGATAAGACTGAGGTGAACGATAATGTTTGGATAAATAATCCAATCTAATAGCGTAAATATTCGCTAAAAATGATTAATACGTTATGCATGACGTAAGAGCACAATGGGCTGATCACCTAAAGTACTAGCAACGGTAGTTTACCTTTTTTGTGATTGTAAACATACTAAGTAATGTATTGTTTTGTGGTATGATCACTACCATTAAAACTAAATGTGTTCATGGTCTATATGACCCCTCGGTACAATTTGAAAACTTTTACTCTTGTGAGAGGTGTATTGGGTAGCATGTGACATGTGTGAATGGTGTAAGGTGCACTGTGTAAGGTGTAAGGTGAATTTTGGGAACGAAATTCTTATAAGGAGGGGTGAATGTGACAACCCGAGAATTTGGACAATTTATTAAAATCTTAAATGATTGATTTAAGGTCAAATAATAGACCTAAACAGAAAAATAAGTGTATGCGTTTGATATTATTAGGGTGAAATTTTGATGATTTCAAAATTCTATGAAGGATATAGGTTAATTATTCAGGATTAAGGATTTATGTGATTAAATTCTGTGAATATGGTTATGTATGTGTGCTGAATGTGGTTAAGGGTCAAGGGTTGACCAGATTAATTATATGTGTCAAACCCTAATTATATATTAAGAACTTTAACGTTCGGTTAGAAAACCCTAGCGATTAATAAGAAATCTTAGAAACTGGTTCTGGAAACCCTAATGTCAGTTCCGGGAATCTAAAACCCTAACTCGGATATTAAAAACCCTAGATTGGGAATGCAATGATATGTATAAGGTTAAACGTCATTAAGTATAATATTAATTAGGGAAAAGCTTAATTATCTAGCAAACCCTAATTTTTAGAATTTGTAAATCCTAATTATTCTGTCTGAAACCCTAATATACAGTTGTGGGTTTAATTGTTAAATTAGCAATATTAATTAGAATTTTAAAGCCTAGATTGTGTTAGCCCTAATATGATTAGGAAATTGTAATGTAATTAGAGGATTCTAATTACGATTTAAAATTTGTTAATTTTCTATTTTGAAAACCTTTATCCGAAAATCTTAGAATTCCAAGTTGCTAAATCTTTAAGGGTTAAAACCTAAACCCTAAAGGGTAAACTCTAAACCCTAAATACTCCAAACCCTAAACCTTAACCAAACCCTAAACCCTAAGGGTTTGGCAAATTGTCTAAAATGCCATTAAATTAAAATGCCAAATGACCCATTTGCCCTTTTTGGATTTTTAGTAAGGTAACTTGCAAATCTAGATATATCTTGAGTTGTTCAACAACCCTAACTCTAGCCCTAGCCTAGCATGTTACTAAAAATCCATACAAATTAGCAACATACATTGAATCAATTAGATATAAAAGACTAAAAGAGAGAGAAAAGTTCATTCTCTATTTCATTTTTTTTGCCAACCTCTTCTCTCTCTAGAATTTCGTGTAGGAGAGTGAGAGTGGGTGAGAAAGAACGAAATTATCAGCTTTAAACATGTGCAAGATCAGATCAAAGGACCAGATTCAAGATCTAAAGCTAAGAAGGTATAAAACCCTAAACCTAGAAATCCTATAATTCTATGTTATATGTTGCAAATGATTGTTTAAAGTTGTGTAATAAGGTGTCATATAATGATCTGGGTTGTTAAATCCCAGATCCATAACATAAAAGTGCACGAAATTATATTTTTATGAAATCTGGAAATATGGAAAATTCTTGTGTGACAGTCAAATGTCAGACATCATAGATCGGTGTCTGTTAGTTGTTTTTTATGTTTTGACTGTTTGTATTGGTAGTATGTTATCTGTTCTTTACTCTGAAACTCGAATCAAGTCCAGATCTTATCTAGATCAAAAGTTATGAACGGTCAAACCTAGTTGACCGATCACAAAATTACTTTCTGGGCAGCCCAGAAAATTCCCAGAATTTCTAACAAGGATTTCATGGCTTCTGATCTTTCTAGTTTTTATGTTTTTGGTCGATTTGTTGGTTGTATCTTGTAAACTGGTATGTGATATACACATGGAAGTCATTATAACACTTAGAAATTTAACAGGATAATTTATAATCTTGGTCAAACTAGCTTGACCGATCTGCCTTGATGAAGATTCTGGAAAACCCAGAATCTTCAAGAACCAGCACCTGACATGTAGTTTGACTGGATTAAAATCTCATTTCTTGTTGTTGTTAGTCAGATCTGTTAATGGAATGTTGTACCCTGACATCAGTACTAAAATCATGAACCTTAATATCACACATAACAAGCCCAGAACGCAAAGTATAAATATCCAAAATGGGTACCTTTGATTTTGTTAAACCCAGAAAGACGAAGAACAGATCTGACAACGATTTTGAGAGCCTAGATCTCTCTGATATGGTGTTGTTTGGACATGAACTTGGTTTCTTGTTGTAGTATTGCATAACTACTACAACTTTAGTATGAATTCCTGCCCAGAAATCATTTAGAGCACTGAATTAAACCCGGTCAAACTACCCCCTTGTGCACGGACATAAAGGTCTGGAAATTGGCCAAGAACACCTGTAGCGACTGTTTTGTCGCTATAGGACCCTTTAGCGACGCTTATTTTCAGAAAAAGCAAAAAATGAATTAAAAATAGAAATAAATGGTTTTTAATTATTAAAAATACATATTAAATTCTAAAAAATTATTTTAAAGCTTGAAAAATAGTTTTTAATTATTTTAAGTATATTTCAAAAATATTTAATATTTTTGGAATATAAATGTTATTTATTTATTTAATTATGATATTAAATAAATTATTTAAAAATGACTTTAATTCATGAAAAATAATATTATTGTATAAGAAAATATTTTAAGTTATTTTTGATGACTTTTAATATTTTGTGATGAAATTCATTAATTAATCAATATTAATGATAATTAGTTTATTTAATAGATATATTAAATAAATTATGAAAAAATAGAATTAATGTTTTAAAAATCATATAAAAATGATTTAAGTGTTATAAAAATATTTTAAGTTATAAAATATAACTTTTGATATTTTTTAATGAGAATATTAATATTTTAATATTAATAGCAATTATCGGATAATGGATTTAAGTGTTTAAAAATCATATAATTATGATTTTAAAGGTATTAAAAATACTTTGGTATATTATAATTATATTATAATATTATGTTATGATTTTTATTAATATTTTATATTAAATGAATATTAATGATTAAGGAATTATGTGATGTTTAATTCAATTAAATATGGTTTTAATGATCGAAAAATGTTGATAAATGATAATAATTATTTGAAAATTATTATAAGTCTTTAAAAATTATTTTGACTGATAAGATAATTATCTGGGATAATTGTTAAGCGTTTAAGCAGAGTTTAATTGAACTTAAACTCGAGTATTTTTCGACTAGACCGTCGGGATGATAGAATTGTGTCGGTTTCAAGTCAGACTGAAATAGTTTGACCTGATACTAAGTTTTAAACTCTACTAAGAGTATTTATTCAAGCTTATGGTTAATCATTGCTGATTTCCACAAAAATTGTACTCTGTACATCTTGCATGTATAAGTCAGGTATGAAAGGCTGATCACCTTCATTACCAGTTGGTTCAGAAATGTTTGTTCATGTTTAATACTTGTTCAGTCAAAAGTTTGTTCGTGCTAGTTCTCAATTATATTGATGAATTATAGCCAGCTTATTATTCATACTCTTCAATCATGATATATCGTTATATTGTTGAACTTAAACTTGCTGAGCAACTTTCATGCTCACCCTTCCTATATTATGATAAAACATTGCAGGTAATGCGAATGCGTTCGGATACAGAAAAAGGTTAAGGCCAAGTTCAGCTTGGGATAAAACGTGCAGCTATTTTGTAATAGTATAGTTTGATAAAGATGTTATGTGTTAGAAAAGTTATGAAATGTGTATTAAGTTAAGGTTACTCGACCTTGGGGATTATGTGTAAGTTTAATGTATAAAAAATTTATGTTTATATCTTCCGCAAATAGTTATAGAAATAGTATACCGGATCCGCGGCGATTTGGGGCCTGGATTCGGGGCTATCACAAGTCAGGCCTGGAGATCACTTTGTGATCATTTATATATATATATATTTACATTCATGTTTGGCCTAGAGTTCACTTCGTGGCCTTTTACTACTTTTATATATATACATATATATATTTACATTTCAAGTCCTGCCTGGAGTTCACTTCGTGGTAGTTGATTGTTCATATATATATATATATATATATATATATATATATATATATATATATATAATTGTTTATCAGCCTGCGAGTTAGATTAGCCTAAATCTGGCTATTTACCACTTTAACCAGTTCATGGTGACTAAACTGGAACCGTTGAAGCTGGAATGCTTAGATTTACTCAAATCTAATTCGTTCTCTAGCTTTTGCTGCGGGCTAGATTTGTCTCAATCTGGCTATTTCAAACTTTAACCGGTTTATAGTGAGTAAACTGAAACCGATGAAGCTAAAATAGTTTAGATTTATTCAAATCTAGTTCTTATTTTAGCTTTTATACATATTATTTTATCATGTGAGCCTAGGAATCATGTGATCACAGATTCAGTTCCCATGATGGATATTTTCAGCTATAGCTAGCTTGTAAATTAGTCACAATGTCTGAATTTTCTTAGATGACTCTCATGCCCACAAGGGGTTTGGCACTGCTATGTATCTTATTTTTTCGAAGATGCTTCGCATCTTGAAAAATAAAAGCAATCAAGTCGAACACATAATAAAATGAAAGTATCAAATGCATCAATTACTATTGAGAAATAAGGGTTTGAAAATTCTTTTTTACAAAACATCACTAACATATCTCGTTAAAATTGAACTTTTATACAAAAGTCAAATCCTTTGTATATAGGTGCAAATGAGGAAGAGCACTACTTCCAAACAAACTGTATATAGACCTAACACACACACATTCAGATAAAAGTTTAAATTAGAAAGTGACGGTAATCGTGTTATCACGGAAGTCAGGGGTGCCTAACACATTCCCTCCGCTTAATCAAGCCCCTGGACCCTAACGAATTTCGGTTTTGCAGACCAGTTAAACAGTTTCACATCACTAGGTCTTTGTGTAAACCTTTTCTCGATTGAGTTGGTGCAGCCATTTAAAAATACCAACTGGCGACTCTTACAGTCAAATCGTCGACATATACATGTCAGACCTTTTATAACTTGTTTTTTCTAACAAATCTCACCTAACATGAGAACACCAAAAGACAAGAACAAAAAAGGACAAATAAAAATCCCGACGTCGACACAACTAACTAAGAGTCACTGTAACCATCAACCTCTGAACCTCGAGACTTTTTGCCAATCGCAACCCTCCTAGAACAGCTTCATACTCGGCCTCATTATTTGCTGCCCAAAATCCGAACCTGATAGCCTATAGAACTTTAAACCCTTCTAGACTCGTCAAAATTATCACAGCCCCACTGACATCTGAAGTTGACGACCCATCTGCATATAACGTCCATAAATTTTATGCCTGCTGAAGTACTGCAATCGGCTTCTCAAACCCTTCAACTTGAGCCAAGTTATCATTCGATTTAGAGAAAGAACACTCCACCACAAAATCAGCTAACGCTTGACCCTTAATAGTTGTTCGAGGATGATACTCTATGAAAAACTGTGACAATGTCATTGTCCATGCAGCAAGCCTCCCCGAAACTTCTGGTCTACCCAACACCTTCTTCAGTGGTTGATCTGTGTACACCACTATTAACCGACCCTGGAAGTACTGCCGAAGCTTCCGACTAGCTATTATCAAGGCAAATGCAAACTTCTCAATGTTCGGATACCTTGTTTCTGTGTCCCTTAGGGCATGGTTCACATAGTAAACTGGGTGCTTCTTACGCCCAATCTCCCGCACCAATACAGCTCCTACAGCCAACGAACTCGCCGCCAAATACAAATAAAGAGGTTCGGCAGGAACTGGCTTTACTAATAAAGGAGCCGAAGACAAATACCTCTTTATCCCCTGAAAAGCGTCTTCACACTCTGAAGTCCACTAAAAAGTCTTCGCATTCTTCGGCACTTACAACGTATCAAAGAACGGAAAGCATCTTATTGTCGATTTGAACATAAATTTCCTCAAAGCTGTTATCTGACCTATCAAACGCTGAATATCCTTATAAGACTGTGGAGACTTCATATCCAAAATAGCCTGAATCTTTTCCGAATTAGTCTCGATTCCTCTTTTACTAACAAAATATTCCAGGAACTTCCCAGCACCCAATCTGAAGGTACACTTGGTTGGATTTAACCTCAAATTATAGTGACGAATAGTCTGAAAGCACTCCTCCAAATCATCAAAATGACCCCGAAATGACATGTTTTTGATAATCATATCATCGACGTAAACTTCCATACTTCGGCCCAACTGCCTTGTGAACACGTAATTCATCATCCTCTGATAAGTAGCCCCGGTATTCAACAAGCCGAAGGTTATCTTCTTATACGCATACACTGACCTATGAGTAATAAAAGCCATCTTCGGGATGTCCTCCTTGCACATTGAAATCTTATGATATCCCAAAAAAGCATCCATAAAATTGAGTAGAGCATATCCCGAAGTTGCATCAATAAGTTGATCAATATGTGGCAGAGGATAAAAGTCATTCGGGCACGCCTTGTTCAGATCGGTGTAATATATGCAAACTCGTCACTTCCCATTCTGCTTCTGCACCAGAACTACATTCGCCATCCACTCTGGGTAGTCAATTTCGAATATAAAATCCACTACTAGCAGTTTTACAATTTCCTCATCAATTATCTTGTCTCTCTAGCGCTGTAATAACCCGGGATTTAGAAAATTTTGAATTTTTACGAATAAATTTTTTTTATATTAATATTGACTAATAATATGGCATTGTGTATCTGTAATACTAGTCTCGAGATGTGGTCAATTTGTGTATTGACTAAAAAATAAGAGTAGAGTTGTGCTTAACAACCTTTGGAAACCCTAACCCTAAGTTCAGGTAGGGATTTGGTAAAAAATATGATTTTAATAATTGTATTAATGTATGTGTTTGTACTGTAGAGAAATTATTGATCAATAATGGATCGGATAAGGGTTTAAATTTAGTAAACCTTAATAAGGGATTAGAAACCCTAATATCAAATTTAAAAACCCTAACGCTTAGTTAGGAACCCTGTTAGATCCCAGAGGGCACAATAGATCTAGAAGGGGGGGTTGAATAGATTCTTTTCTTTTAAAATACTTTTCTGGTTTATGATGTATTGTTCATATTAGATTATATGACAAACATAGAATCTTTTCAAGCACAGCGGAATAAGTAAAAGATTCCCCTCCTTCATTGATATATTCATAATCATGCAAACATTGTTCGTTGGGTTAGTTTAGTTGTAAGCAGTTAAAACATACATAACAGTTATAGCAGTTATAGACATAATGTAAATGACATAATGTAAAAGACACAAGGGGTTTTAAGTGGTTCAGAGACTCAAGCTCCTAATCCACTCTTCTGCTTTCAACTAGCAGGATTTCCACTAAGGAAGGGCAGCACCCTGAATCTCTACGATTCCTTCAAGGCCAGTAGCCTTGGGACTTCAGTTCACTAAGAACTCTTCAAGGCCAGCAGCCTTGGGACTACTCTAGTTCCCTAGGAACTCTTCAAGCCCAACAGGCTTGGAACTTCATTTAGTCCCTTTGGACAAGGACCCTTTGGCCCTGCTTTGTTTAGTCCCTTTGGACAAGGACCTCTCAGGCCCTGGCTTCTTGAGTTGTTGTTGTTGTTGTTGGAGTCGGTGCTGAGCTGCTAAGATGTCTTCATGCTCTGAACATCTTCCATCTTTAGCAGCTTCGGGTTGATCATCCTTGAAGAGCAGTTGAGTGTTGCATGATGCTCAGCTTCTTAGGTGGCTCAACTACTCCGGATGACCCCTTGATGAACTGCCTTGAAGATTATTCTCCTTGGTACTTGATGGCTGCACATGAGAGGCTTCTAGGATGACTGTAAGCTCTTTTGCAAGGTACCTAGAAGCTTTCTCAAGCTTGACACCAAGATGGCTTTTGTGATCTCCCTTCTTGCTACTCGATGCCTTCCCATGATGGACTTGCTAAGATGACCGTAAGCTCTTCTCTATTGTACTTAGAGTCTTCCCATGATGGACATCCAGATGGCATGATGCTCTTCTTTCTCTCGGCAGTTCAGAACACTCTTCATGTAGTAGAACTCTCACTTCTACATAGTAGAACTCACACTTCTACTTCTTGCTTGATCTGACTTTTGAGTGTTCTTGGTGGATCGTAGAGTGAGTCTCTGGACTTACTATTACTTGATTTGATCAGTCCACCTTCTCTCCAAAACTCTACTCTTCCAGCAGCCTTTGATCTTTGAAGCTCTTCTACATTTATACACCTTCCCAATCCTTCCGTTGGAAAGTAGCCGTTGGAAGCTATTCAAATGTCTTCACAGATCCCAAGTTGCTTGATGTAGACTGCTTGATGTGACATGACATACTTTTTCTGACTCTGCAGTCTACTTTTTCACCTACCTTGTCAGATGTATCACTTTACTGTCCTGGGCAGGTCGAAGACTTTATTTCTTCTGATTTCTTGATCAGAGGTTGTCCTTTTGCATCGATGCTCTCAATAAGCACTTGTCCGAATTACCCTTCAGATTGAACCGTTGCCAATGCCTCAATCTTCAGGTATCCAAGCTCTACGATTCTGATGCACGTCTTCAAGGACCTGATCGTAGTGTCTTGTTGACTGGTGGAGACAACACTACGATCTTGAAGAGTGTTGATTGGATCTTCAATGTAGAACACATTTTCCTTGTATTGTGCAGTGCTTCAATACTTCTGTTTGCTTCGACTGTTCTTAGATACTGATGGCTTAATTCCTTGCTCTGGTTCCCTTCTGAATATCAAGATACTTCAGATTTGTGGCGCGTCCAGCTTGCTTTCTCCTGGTGATCTTCCGCTCACTTATCATCAATGAACTGACCCTGCACTTAATCACTTTAGCCTTGCTCTTCAGAAGCTGACCAGTATCTCGGTTCACCTTCCATCAGTTCTTTCTTTGTCTGACAAACACTACGATCCTGGTTGTTTCCAAGATCGTTGTCTTCTATTTTCTTGATAGCAACTGCATTAGCTGACTTTTCCTTAGTCAACTGCTGAAGTCTTCTTTGAATCATCTTGTGGAAGACTTCATCACGAACGGCCTTTCAACTCAATCTTGATGCTGATTGGTTTGGTGCTTACTTCTTCTGCTAGCCTGCATGCCATTCGTTGAGTGCTCTCTGGTTTCCCTTACTGTGGATTACATCTTTGCAGTGCCAACCAGAGGCTTCGTACCTTTGGATATACTGGGAGTGCTCATTCGTTGAGAACCGTATCTGCTCTACGATTCTGACTTAGCATTGTGAGCATTACTGTTGGAGTCGTAGTTCTGCACTCTACGATTCAGCTTCGGCTGTGCAAACACTTCGTTCCCGAAGATTGACACTCTACGATTTCTGCACTCTACGATTCAGCTTCGGCTGTGCAAACTCTACGTTCCCGAGATGCTTCGGCAGTGTAGACACTACGATCCTGAGATCAGATCTTGGCACTCTACGATTTCTGCCTTGAGCTTGTTGTCTTCATCTGATCTTGTCCGACTACGATCTCTGCATTTGTTCAGTAGGCTCTACGATCGCAGAGTGTGGTCTACGATCCTTGTCTTTGACTTCGGCATCGCTAGACTCTACGACTCTGAGCGTAGAGTGCATTTCATACTTAGCTTCGGCAGATTGTCGTTCGGCTTATAGGCAGGCTGTCTCTACGATTCAGAACATGACTTCCTCAGTACACTACGATCCCGAGGAGGCTCTTCTCGACACACTACGATCATTCTTCGTTTCCCCTGGAAGTCTATGAACTCTGAGATCTCACTATCTTGCATACTTCTATTCTGCCTCGATAGCTCCCGAGTTGACTCTGACTCTCCTGGCAGACTACGACTTCTGGTGCAGTGCTCGACGATCAGACAAGCCTATCTATTACATCATAAGATCAACCTAACAAGCTTGATCTTTCTATATTTATAGTCCTTGTACATCATTTCTTTTTAAGGACTTTACAAAGCCGTTTTGCTTATGTAGGATCAACCTAACATTTTTGATCAATTCATTCGAAGTCCTTGTACATATATTTCTATTATCTATCAAAGGACTTAACAGCTTTTCTTCATGCAAACATACTTGCATATTCATTCATATATATCATAATCAAATCATATATAAATAGGAATAACATTCACATGTTTATTCCTGACAAACCCTAATTGTATGCCGGGAAACCCTAATTTAAAATTAAAAAATCCTAAACCCTAATTAGGAAACTCTAATCCTAATTAGCATGACTAATGAGATTATTAAACTCTAATATGATTAGAAACCCTAATTATATTTTTGTTTTCTTAAATTTTCTATTTTAAAATCCTAATTTAGAAAATCCTAGAAGCTAAAGTTATAAAATCTAAGGGTTAAAACCTTAGGGTTAAACACTGAGGGTTGGACAAAGGTCTAGTATGCCATTAAAATGATAATGCAAATGACAAAAGTACCCTTTTGTATATTTTTATTAGTTAACTTGTAAAATTGGCCAAGACCTTTAGTTGTTCACCTACTAAATTGACTTTGTGGCTTATATCTCCAACAAATCAACAGCAACTTCATTTATATGCATTGCATCTAAGGATTTATAAGAGATCTAAGAGAGAGAAAGTCCATTAAATTGCTCATTTTGCCAACTAGCTCTCAACAACTCTTTCTCTCTCTACATATCCGAAAATCCCAAGTATTTCAGTCCCAAAATAAACCCTAGAAACACCAAAATCAGTAGGAGAATGCAAGATCATTACATCTTCAAGAGAAAGGTATAAACCCTAGCTAGCCTTTGATCTTGTATGTTTTGTAAAAATTCGTGTTTAAGTGTTTATATTTGTGTTAGAAGTTGTTTTTAGTTGATCTATGATGATCCATTATGGATCTAGAGCATCAAATGGCTTTAAAATGGTGTTTTTCAAAAAACTGTTCTTGAGCTTGAAAAGTAGTCTGACAACGAAATGTCAGGGGCTGTAGATCTTTGTCTATTTATGATTTTTGTTGTTTTATGTTATGGATCAGTAGTCTGGTATTTGTTCTGCAAGTGAAATAACAGTTATTTGATGCCTAGATTTCGAGTTATAAATGGTCAAAACCCGTTGACCGGGCATGACCGAAGCATTCTGGGCAACCCAGAAAGTGTAATCAACGTCTGACAAGTTTTTCACTCGCTTTGATCTGTCAGGATTTGTGTGTTTTAATTATGTGTTTGTATCCATTTTGTAGCCTGTAATGTGAACTATAGATCCATGATTTTAGATCATTTAAAACATCAACAGGATTGATGTAATGGTTGGTCAAACTTGACCATCTGATCACGAGAACACTTTTCTAGAATTTCCAGAAAGTGTATGAACACTGTTTCTGACCATGTTTAACCGAGCTAAATCTGGTTATTGTTTTGTTGTTGGACCGATCTATTGATTTAGTAATGTTCCTTGACATGTGGACTCTAACTTTGAACCATTAAACCACCAAATCATAATCAGAACTCAGATTAATTTGAGCTTGAAAGTGTCCACTCAGATTGCCTGGGTTTCTGCAAAACCCAGGAGCCGTCTGACAATGACTTCGGTTGGCCAGATCGCTTTGTTGTGATGTTGTTTGAGCGAGATGATGATTGATTCATGTAGTGTTACATAAACACTACATGATCAATGTTTAACATTGCCCAGGACAAGTATATATTGGAAATTACAAACGATCAAACAAGACACCCTTGAAACTGGTCTGACAATGTTCTTGAGGCTCAAGAACACCTAAGACGACAGAAAGTGTCGCTAAAGGGCTATAGCGACGGTATAATTATTTTTATTTTTTGAATTTTCGAAAATTATTTAAAAATTAGAAATAAATTCAAAAAATTACCAAAAATGGTTTTAAAAATTATTTTAAATTATGAAAAATAATTTTTGAGAATTTGAAATATTTTTCATTAATAATTATAATTATTTGAATAAAAATGATATTTAATTTATTTAATTATTATATTAAATAAATTAGAGAAAAATGATTTTAAAACTAGAAAAATCATTTTAAATAAGAATGAAGTATTTAAAAATATTATGAGTTATAAAATATAACTTTTAATATTTTAAGAGAATTATCATTAATAATTTAATATTAATGATATTAGATTTATCTAATTATTATATTAAATAAATGAATTATAAATTATTTTAAAAATTATTTTAAATGAGAATAAAGTGTTAGAAAATATTTTGAATTATAAAATGTAAATTTCAATATTTTTGGAGAATTCTCGTTAATAAATTAATATTAATGATATTAAATTTATTTAAATATTATATTAAATACATGATAGAAAAATGATTTTTATTAATTTAAAAATCATTTAAAAATGAAAAAAATAATTTAAAAATATCTTAAGTTACAATTAATAACTTTTAATATTTTGATGATAATTTCATTAATATTTAAATATTAATAGTGATGATTTAAAAATTATTTTAATTACTTTAAAAATTATTTAAATGGAATATTGATGATTTAAAAATATTTTAAGTTATTAATAATAACTTTGATATTTTGACAAGTATGTCATTAATATTTTTATATTATTAAATATTAATGATGATAAGATTATTTGATAATTAAATCATTTAAAATGATTTAAATGTTTAAAAATTATTATAAATTATAATAATTGTATATAAATTATTAAAAGCTTCCGAAAAATATTATATAAGATATTTGACTTATCTAAAATAATATTGAAGCTTTGAAACTGGGTTTAATTGACAATGAATGTGTTAATTGTCAGATAGGGTGACCAGAACACCAAAAATAGACTGAAGTCCAACCAGACCGAACTAGTTAGACTTAATGAGTGTTTATATAAGTTATAAACACTGATGTGACTATGTGGTAGTGTGCCTAGGAGAAAGATTGACTGTGAATTACAGTGTTATGTGCTATAAATTATTGTGCTAATTATGAGACCGATATTATCTGTTATAGGTCTTTCGAACGCAGATAAGTATATTGTGTAGCAGTAATCAACGTGAAAGGCAAGTGTCATAACTCAACCTTGAGTTATATCTTTTCAAATATTATGGTGGTTAATTATTGTTGATTAGACCACGTCTAAGAATTTATTGTTGATTATTCGCAGTTAGTGTATGTTTATTAATTCAAATTGAATTAGTGATTCTGAGAATATATATTTGTAGAATAATTGTTGTTGGATATTCACATCCGTAGAATATATTAGTGATTGTAAATAGTACAGATAATTCATGTCTATTATTGAATCGTGTTGAGAATATCTTATCTAATTATTCTGGCTAGACGAACATTTGTTAAAACTTGATAGTTTCGAGAAGAGAATAGAATTCAATTATTATTGATAGTTCAATGCCAATTTTTTTGGCTAGGTCGGAAAAGAAAACTTAATATATTTGAGAAGAGAAGTGATTAGATATTGAAATCATTGTATTTCGTTGTTAAATTAAATTTTGATTCAAAGACTGAGAAGAACAACCTTTTATATAAAGGGAACTCTTTTGGTCGTAAATTCGGCATTTGCGCGTGTTTTAAGTATTATGCATAATATAGGGTGTAATAAAGATGATCACTTGTTATACATGTAGAGGGGTATGATTTAATATTTATGGTTATCTAATACACCTGCGTATATATCAAAGAAAATCTTTGATATCTACCCGAGAATAGAAGTTCTAGATCTTTTGTGATCACTCAGCATAAATCTGAAAAACATTCCACTTTGTTATTGCATAGAATTAATTCTTGATTATTCATTAGAATATCGTAGAAACTTTGAAAGCGTTGCTCTTTCATTATCAAATTATTGTGTTACATAGATTGTGAGAAGACTTGTTAAAAATTGGAGATTTGTTCAGCTATTTCAAAGTTCCCCGAACTTTGGTGTCATTCTATTGAAATAGATAGTCTGTTATTCTTGATTCTTATATATTCATTGTATGTCTTAACTTGCGAGGCAAATTTGTTGCTCACCCTTGCTAAATAAAACTTTTTAGCTAGGGATGAAGTAGCAGGAGGTGCTGTGAAGGACAAAGGAAAAGGCATAGTTATAAATTAGTTATGAATAACATTATTTTTATGTTATGTTTGTAAACCCTTTTTGTATATCTAAAGGGTATGTTTGTAACGTTAAGGTTAGAGAACTTGGGACTAATGTATTAACAATCTTAGTTAATGACTTATGTATTACTATTTCTATATGAATGGGTAGTTAGATGTTATTATATCGTGGATCGTGAACACCAAACTTGGGGGTCAGGTAACCCGAATTTGAGGGTGTCACAGACGCGAAAATCCTCCGCTTTTGCCGAGCTGGTTTCTTTGTTGGGTCCACATGCAGCCTATGTTTAGCAACCTTTCGACTCACCGTAGGCATGTCACTGGGAACCCAGGCAAAGATGTCAGCATAACACCGAAGTAACTCCACCAGGTTCGTCCGGAAAGGTTCTGGCAAACCTAAACCTATCTTTACAGTCTTCTCTTTCTTTCATGGAATTAACTCAACCTCTTCTGTTTCCTCTACCAACATAACCAATGGCTCTGTACTGTTCTCCGTAAATAGTTCGATCTCAATAGCCAAGGTTTGCTTTTGTTTGCTGACCCCAACACCCGAAGTGATCGACTCATTCTGATTGCATCTCCTTGCTAAGTCCAAATCTTCGGCAACTTTCCCAACTTCATGTGGCGTCGGAAACTTGCTCTTAAAGTGGGGAATCGGCGTAACTGCCTAAAGAACTGTCAGAGTGGGTCTTCCCAAAATTGCATTATACACTGAATCCACATGCACCACATAAAACTTACACATGATTTCCACTTGCTGTGGAGCCGTCCCGAAGATAACTGGCAGCTCAATTTTCCCTGCAACCTTGACCGGCTCGTTGCTGAACCCATATAAAGGAGACTATTGCCCAATCTCCATCTTCCTCCCATCTAGGTTCATCCTCTGATAGGCATGTGCATACAGGATATCCACCGAAGACCCATTATCTATCATCATCCGCTTCATATCCACCGAACCCACCTGTGCAGTAATTACCAAAGCTCCTTCATGAGGTTCAATGGGTTCTGAAGGGAAATCATCATCAGTGAAAGAAATCACAGAACCCGGGTACGCCCTTTCACTCCTCGCGGGTTTGTCCGCCACTGTCATCACCGTATCCAGATACCCACGACTCTTCTTCCCTGTAATTTTGCCCATATTTCCTCCTGTGATCACATCCACAACATGTCTTGTCATATGGGTCTGACCTTGTTGTACGGGTTGATTTTTTTGAGCAAGCACACTATTCCCTTGCTGCATCCTCGGGGGATCCCGACCTGCCATATACTGCACCAACGCCCCACTCTGCACATTCTTCTCGATAAACTCCTTCAAGTTCCAACAGGCGTTCGTATCATGCCCCACCGCCTGATGGTAATCACAGTACTTGGATAGATTCACAGACCCTAGTTTTATGTTGTCTCTAGGTTGCTCAAAGTAGAGCTGGTCTCTTATCTAGTCCAAAATAGTAGCCCGGTCAGTATTAAGCTTTGTATACACCTTATTCACCTTCTAACTCGGAAAAGGCGGGTGACCACCTCTCGAATTCCAATTATTGTTGTACTTCTTCTGATTCCCATCAGACCGATCATTATTGCCACCGTACCTTTTCTGTTTACTATTCGACTTATCTTTGTCTTTCTCCTTTGGTTTTTTCGAAGAGCCCTATTTTAAACTGCTCATGGCTTCTTCAACCACTATGAAGACCTTAGCTTTCTCAAACACTTCTACCAAGCTCTTCAGGTGATTGAACATCAGCTTCTTCACCAATTTTTCTTACTTCACCAGATCTAACCCGCTCTGAAATAGTCCCACAGCCAGAAGGTCGTTAAGATCTGTTACCTATCCCACTGCTTCTCTGAACCTTTTAACATACTAGCCCAGAGTCTCATTAGAATATTGTTTGATCTGTGCCAACGACCCGGTGGGTTTCTCTCTTCTCTTATTGCTTCCGAACCGGGCATGAAACTTGTCGCATAGTTCTTCCCATGATGAAATTGAGTTTGGAGCCAAGGTCCCCATCCACTGTCTGGCATCCTTCCTCAACGTCGTCACAAAAGTTTGACATTTAGCCGCATTAGAGTATTCATAATAGTCCATCAGCCTATCATATGCCTGGATGTGGTCGTATGGATCCCCTGAACCATTATAACTTTCCATATAAGGAAGCTTTTTACTGGGATCCACCTTCTTCCGAAGGATTTCTGGAGAGAAATGGGATGCCTTCTTGCCTGAACTTTCCTTCCCCTATTTAACTTCAGTCAGTTGTTTCTAAAGCTCCTCCAGCTTTCTGGCTACCAGTTCTACCCTTTCTGGTTGTGAAGAGACTTCTTTCTTAGGAGAGTCCTTCTTTCCATGGCCAGATCGGCCCTTTCAATGGCCAGATCGGCTCTTTCCATCCGAACTCCCCTGCCCTGGACGGGCTTCGTCGATCATTCTTTCTATGTCGAGACTACTTAGGGAGAGGTGCCCTCTTTGGAATCTCGGGTGTGCGTCCCCTAGACCTGCTTCGACATCTTTCCTTCTCACTGTGCTGAGAATTCACAGGGCGAGGTGCCCTCTTTGAAGCCTAGGGTGTGTGTCCCCTTGATCTTCTTCGTCGTCATTATCGCCATACCAAGAATCCGCAGGGCGAGGTTCCCACTTTGGATCTTCGGGAGTACGACCTCTTGCTCTGCTTCGATCCCGAGAGCGGCTCCGAAGCCTACTTTCAAATTGCCTCGAATATTCATCCCTCCGTGCTCTGGCCCATCTATCCGGAGACCTATCACGCCCTCTGGGTTGAGTATGGCTGGAGGCATTGTCTTCTAGTTCGGCCATAAGGACCATCTACTTGGCAATCTCTTCATTCTGTTGCAGCAGCACCTTCAAAACCTTATCAGTCTCATGTGTCATCTTGACAAGAGTTGATCTCTTGTCCGCCTGATCTTCTCGGTATTGGGTTCTAGGAGGTTGCCTTCTACCCTTCTCCGATCATTATCAGGTCGCTTACTGGAGGTGGAAAACAACTTCTTTCTGACATCATCACGGTCTCTAACTTGAGACCCTGTTGGGGCACCTTGTGGCCCAAGTCTATCATGGATACTCTTTGATGACTCCAATCTATCCTTAACAGATCCTTTCTGGTGAGAAGAACCATGTGTCGTCGGCTGCCCTCCACCGGTAACTGTCCTACTGTTCTCCATAATCTCCAATGTAGGAAGTTAATGAACGTGATTGAAATCCAGCAACACTAGAAAAACCCCTCCTAGCATCAATGTTAACACCAAGATCCGTCCACGCGCCCCAATCACAAAAGTGCATCCAATCTTGCACAAAAACGGGTAAACACCAAAAGCTTAACGGCTTGGGCCGCTGGGGGATAGCTCCGATGTGAGAATAAGTACAAGCTGATATAAGGTTAACAATGGAGGCTTAATGTTCTAGTGCTGGAAAGTAATAAATTGCAAGTACCTTAAAACCAATTAAGTGCTTTGTATTTATAATTATCTCACCCCCTTCATGCAATCCTTCTCCGAATCAGATTAAAGTTCCCGAACAATGACCAACCCTTAACAGAATTGTATCAAATCTCCTATAATTAAGGAAGTAGATTCATAGTCCAATACCTCGTACCAAATCCAGAGTCCAAATATAATTAGTAACCCCAATCCATAAATCCCCTGCCCATATAACTCTACATAATTAATGATTCCACAGATTTAATAGCTCACTACAATGTAAAGAATCTAAAGCCGCATTACACAAACAAAAGAAGTTGCCTAATGAAACATCCTATCATTATCACCCACTAGTACACGCCAGCAGATATTTGCTAACCACGTAGAGAGAAAAAGAGGTGGCAAAACGTAAAAAGGGGGATAACTTGCATTTTAATTTTCTCTCCATTTTTCTTGCAACCTTTAATTTCAAGATCTCCAGAGAACTCTCCTGCTTTTGCTTTCCAAAAATCTCAGATCTTTAAAACTAATTCTCTCTCACTCCAAAGTTTTTAAGGATACTTCGAGTAGAATCATTAAAAGCATAACTGAGAAGTTGCTCGAGGAGGAGTCAAAGATTTAATTCAGTGACGCTCTTGATTTCTTTAAAAATGGCTCGGTAGAATGTGATGCCGTTCTTTCCAATCTAAGGGGAAAATCGCAATCACCACTGATATGATCTGTGAGGATTTTAGCATGAAGAACACTTAGCCCTCCATTGCCTATGATGTGAATGAGAAAAAGATGCTACTACAAGATTTGGGTACAAGTTCCTCATTGAGAAGATAAGGGGGGCAATACGAAGAGAGAACAATATTCCAGAGAATCAAATTTCTTGCCAATGTGATTGGCAATGTTTTGTTGTGCAAGTATGTACATGCAACCATCACAGCCCAGCAACTATGTGCATCATGTGCTCAGTGATGCTTGCTTGCTCAAGAGTTGCTTAGAGTAGAGCTCTAAGCAAAGGTCAGAAACCCTTTGGAAAGCTTGTGCCTGTTAAGGCACATTAATAAAGACATTGGTGATTATAAAGGACAATTCGATGAAATCCTAACAGGAAAATGCATGAGAAGTTTGAAAGATAGACCAAAAGCATCAAGAAACCACAACAAAGAATACCAGCAACAGATATATTAAACCAACTCCTCAATGGCTAACAGAACTTTTCATTGTTGGATCTTCAGTATCCAACAAAATACTCTCCATCCCATTTTTGTCTTTGACACAGATTATAATGCTACATTTGGATTGAAAGAATGGACTGGGTAAAGAAATGGAATAGAAAAGGGAAAGAAATGGAGAATGGAGAGTGGAATGAGTCATTCCATTCCAATGGAGCAACCAACCACAATTTTTTTTCATTCCATGAGAACGAGTCATTCTATTCTCATCTTCATTCCTTCAATCCAAACATATCACATACATACATACATATATATATATATATATATATATATATATATATATATATATATACATACATATATATATATATATATATGAAGTCGCACCAAAAAAGCAATTATGGCAAGTAAGTTGAGATGTCTCTCATTAGGGTAATGGAGATAAAGGGTGGTTGGCAACAATGTTGCTCATTAAAATCTGCAGGCTCGCAGATTTACCAAGAACTCTACCAAGCAAAATTACTGAACTATAAATAATCCTCAAATATTATTGGAGCAAGTGCTATAGATCAAATTCATCAGCAATTCTATTAGATTAATGTATAATTGTAATGCCTCCGAACTCCAGTCTAGGGCTTGTGGCATCAAAAACTAAATGCATTCTTTACCCAGAAAATTAGCTAGGATCCCAGAACATGGAAGAGAAACACCCAGCTCAACTGAATAAATTTCAACAAAGAAAACCTAGAGATAATCATCAAGCTATTGGTGTTCACATTAGAGTTGAGAACACTAATCGCTCCAAACCTAACAACAATTCCCACCTGAATTGGATTATGCGAGTTGAAAAACTAAAAAACATTAATTGTTTCAGTTACACCAACGATGTGAACAAAATGAAATAAATCTAACAAGATTAAAATTGATAAAGCTGTCAAGGAGGAGCACATATAGAAATCTAAACACTGCCTATTTATGGGCCTAGAATATTATTAAAAAATTAATTGCAAAATCTAGTACAACAGCATGTATGGCAGTTCAATATGTTAGTGTGTCGAGCTAAAATGCATTTGAGACCACCATGATAACAAGTATATTCTGTAACCAAACCAAAATGGTTTTTTTTCTTTATCTGGGTCTTCACCTCACTCATCTTTTTTGCTCGATTTGGCATCATCCTCTTCAAAAGCAGTAGTTTTAGACTCGTCAAACTCCATCAACTGCCCAAGAAGAAGTTGGGAACAATTTCAACCAAGTATTAAATAAATATATAGCAGGCAACAAATCTTGTCATCTACATGTATTTAATACAGCTATCAGAGATCACAGAACATTTAACATTTAAATATAACTTGAGGTTGAGTAGCACTTGTTATTCATGTTCAGAAGTTAAGAGTTGAACCTAGAAAGAGTCTAGCCAGCGTTACCTGAAACATGGTACGTTTCAGTACGCGATACGAACTATATAACTAAAACGCGATACGCTAGGGTATCTTTATACAAGTTCTTATAAGAATTCTCTTAGAATCTAACTGTAATAAACCTAAATTTTATAAAAAAAATTTACTTGAATCAACAAGTCGATTGTTTTATAAATATTTTAGTACAAATATAATATTTGAGCATACAATACTAAGTTTAATATAGATATTTGTGCAATTCTTATTAAATAACAAAGAAATTTTTAGGTACGCTAAATTTAGAGTATTGGTACGTAAGCCTGTTGAGTACGCAAGTACCAATACGAGGTTCGTTTGGTGTATGAGAATATCTGATAACTATGGTCTAGGTCTAGGTCTAGGTCTAGGTCTAGGTCTAGGTCTAGGTCTAGGTCTAGCTCTAACCATAGCCCAATAGAAATAGGATTTTATTTATATATTTAATTTGGATAAACAAAAATTGGAGGTATTAGATTCCAAGCTACAATAAGTTTTGATCATATCAATTTAACGGTGGATTAGGTTTAAAGTTCTAAAGCACACCAATAGAGACATGCAATTGCTTGCCAAATCCGTACGTCATTATCTTAATATCTTGCATTGTAGCCAAGAGAATTACAGTTTCAGGTTTTATTTTCATTGACAACTTTACTAATAGTTAAAGCGGTGCAACCAAAATTTTGTGGTTTGACTAGGTTCAGCTTCAAGTCACTCAAAGTCCCCCCCCCCCCCTATTATTACAATTGTTTATCTTGAGTTTGTATATTCAGGAAACAATATTATGCTAGCTAAATCACCTCTCAAACGCTATAATATTTTAATGCCAATTTGTTTCTCAGAAAAATGAAATAAATCTCATCTCATGCATAACATACACAACATCGACCCAAGATACTGTCCACATGAAACCTGACTTGAATATCCTCTCCTTCCACTTTCCAGTTTTACTTATTAATTAGTCTTCTTCATAATTTCTCTTGATATTCATCCATTACCTTCCAAGACTGCAAGTCCCATCTGCTCCTCCATTCCTTTTCATTTCCTCTTTTACTTTCTCGTTTTCTTTCGGTTACTTCTCTCTATTTGCATTTAATCAGTGTTACTCTTTGTTCCTGGTCTACTCAATTATGGCTTTTCAATACATATCACTATTTCAACAAATCTAAAATCTAATAAAATAGGAGAATTGATATTTCCACAAGAAAAACTGATATTTCCGCAAGGCTCCCCTCACATTAATAGTAATGGGACCCACATTCATGCGAGAGACCATGTGAAAATATCTATTTTCCCTAGAAGCAGCCAGTTTATTCAAAAAAAATTCTTAGACAAGTTGCTATTTTTCTGCATTGTTAGAGTATATTCTATTTCTTGTACATGAAACAAATACCAAAATCAACAAGTCCTCTAAGAGAATAAAAAAGTGAGTAGTTAAATCCTAACTACACAGACGAGTATCATAATAATGAGGGACATACCGGCTTGACCTCCCCATTCCATATGCAATGAACAGCCAAAAATCCGATTACAGCTGGTACAATATACAGTAGTGCAGGCTGAAAGTAAAATAAAAAAGATATAAGATTGACAACAAGTTGAAAGGAAGGTACAGTATGCAAGTGGGGAATTCTCAGACACAGAAATGTATCCCTCCGATCAAAGGGTAGAAAAAACAAAGCAGTCACGACACCCACCTGAGCAGCTTGAAACCAGTTCATGACAACAATAGTAAGGACCAAACCAACTGTGTATCCTAGGAAAGCACTTTTGAAATACTGGCTCTGTTTCCCTCTTGAAACATCAAATCGCAATGCCAGCGCTACAACAATGCCTGAAAATTGCAGGTAATTATAGAGTACAACCAAACATGATCATGTTTACTACAAAAGATAAAAGTTCCACTAAGCTTAATAAATAGCAATGCATGTTTACTACAAATATCATTGTTGAAAATTAATCTAGGAGGATTGATACCAAGTTGAAATAATTTTACTACGAATTGTGTTAAGTTTTTGAGTCTTAAAAAATACAATACTTTTGTCCTAATGAGGTAGCATGTGGACAAATCTAACAGTTAAGTAGACTATATTCATAGCATAAGCTCATTACACAAATAGGCTGCTTTCAAGCGCAAGAACCCTACGGCCCGAACTTCCTACACTTAGATTATGAATACTCCATTTTTTTCTCATGACTATACAACTGTAACAGCTCAGTCCCACATCGAAAGTTATGGGAAAATTTATTTGTACTAAAGAAATTAAGTTACTACCAATAGTACCTTCAAGCCATAACCTTTTCGGTACTGTGGTGGGCTAAGATGACCCAAGAAGATTCTATTGGGACAGTGGTTTAAGGTCTTATTTGAATGAATTTGATTCGATTCAGTCTTGAAATTTGACCGAAAATTTGTTCCGGACTCGAGATTTGACCTGAGTTGTTTCATATGGTATCAAAGCCGACTCTCAAAAGCTCGGGTTGGGTCATCCGATCGGGTTGCAAGAAGTGGGGACACGAAGACTGGTGATATTATCCCACAATGGAGAGAAGAAAGTCCGGAGGTGAGGACACGAAACCAGTAGATATTATCCCACAATAGCTAAAGAGACAAAGATCTGTGGACTATGTGTGTAATCAGTTCTGATGGGGATATCAGAAATTTAAGTGGGGGAGTTTGTAACACCCCAGTCCCACATCAAAAGATATGAAAAAAATTTGTCAGTACTGAAGGAATTAAGTCTACCAATAGTACTTTCAAGTCATGACCTTTTTGGTGAGCTTGTAAGTGGGCAGTGTGCTAAGATGATCCAAGAAGATACTATCGAGTCAGTAGTTTAAGGTCTTATTTGGGATGGATTTGATTCGATTCGGACTTGAAATTTGACCCGAGATTTGTTTCGGACTCAGAATTTAACCCGAAATTTGTTCTGGACTCGGTATTTGACCCGAGTTGTTTCAACAACCGAGCTTTAACAAGGAGTCGAGGAAAGATCAAAGGCGCCATAAAATGCGCCACCAATCAAAACATAATATAGTTAGTCCATGAGACGTACCATTGTACTTTCTTCTTTTTAAAGGGGGGGATGGGGGTTTGTGGGGTTGGGAGGTTGGGGTCATGTATGGGGATCAGACAGACTTGCTGTTTGTAACCAAATTAAAAGGAACACGAAGTATAATGTGTTCATAATGAGTTCCGCCCATTGGTTAATAGTCCAAAATGTCCTTTGAACCAGATTCCCCATCATGACAATATCAGTTATGTTTAGTATAGTCAAACACTTCCAATTTATGGATGTCATACCTGGAATCACTATGTCTCCAAGTCCAAGCATCGAAAATGGCCGTGCAGAATCTGCTGTTGGGAATAAAAGCTACAGAAGATTTAAAACATCATTCAGAGGTCTCAAATTACTTATACACAAACATAAAACAACACATGAAGCAAGACAAGTTTTTCAATCGACCAGATACTGACCTTTATAGGAGCATCAAAAGATTTAGCGACACTAACCATTACTGGGGTAAAAAAGACCCAGAAAATATCATATACAAAAAGTCCAGCCTGCAATTTCAAGCAAGGGAAACATTAGACAGAACTAAAACCAACAGAACTCATGTGTACATATATTAAAAGTACAGGGTAAATACATGACTGACACAACACATACATGCTGGCACAATCTACAATAACTGTTCTTCAAGAAATAAGGTTTCAAAATTATCCTACGCTTCATCTGAGGCTTATGTGCGTGTCACATGTCTCTACAAATAATTCGTTTAATTTCCTATCCAAAATTCATAACCCCTCCAAAACCCAAATAAGATGAAGAGAAATAAAGAACAATAACACCACATAAACAAAAGGTTTGTGTGAACAAGTACGTACCACCTACCAAGGAGAATATATGGGAACATTACTATGGCTTTATGACCTTTCATCAGTTATGGAAATAATATAAAAATTGGACCACGGAATCTATAAATTACAAGAAAAGAACGGTTAAGCTAAAAATTCTAATCTCAAACTGCAACTTAGTAATCAAGTTTTCCATGCTACTATCTTAGTTTTATGAGTAAAAATCCCGATTCAAAGCACACCAAGAACAATGGGATTGCATATCTGATAATTTAGCATGACACAAATGGAGTCTTAGTGTTATAAGTTATAGCAAAGAGGACATAACTTTCATTTACTTGAGATTTTTATAGAATAGAATTGTTCTTCCAGCTGCGCTCTGGGTTTCTGTTGTGGGAACTTCTAAAGGATCGAAATATAAATATGCAGAGATATTAAAGAACTATTTGGTTATGACTTTGTAATATCCCGAATATTTATGAGGCTAGTAAATATGATCTTGAAAGATAAAAATAAAGGTTAACTTGAAAACCTAGTTGTTATGAATAGAATACCTAAGAAACGATTACTAGGGTATACATTAAGACTTAATACGACTCGACTATGCGATCATATGCGATTAGAGGTTAAGTTTATGACCTAGGTTATGTGTTATGTGGTGAATGATGTGTTGTTTCGTATAAGAAAATAAAAATTTTCCGAAAAATAACGTGAAAACACTATTCATGTAGAAGTTTTTCGCGTTTAGGACATTTCGTATTACGTATAGCGTTTATACGGGGGATAAAGACGTATTCACTATTTAAAATTACATAAAGTCAAAGTCAACATTTTGGCTAATCACACTAGTTAGGAAAGCTAACAGGAAATCGAACTAGAAAGTAAACTAAGTTTGGAGTAACCAAACTAAGTGAGATCCTGTTATGGTGTAGAGACAGGACTATTTTGGTCATTTAAAAAGAGTGAAATACTTGCATAGTGTGTATGCAAATATTCTTGTCTTGCACCTTAGAATTTGGCAAGTTGAGCTTGTGTAACTTTAGTGTAATCAAGAAATGGGAGGTGAGTTATGGCTTTTTATGGTTGCAAGAGTCTAGCTTAGTAGGCCATGGCCTTGTTGGCCAATGGTGGGTGGTGGAGCTTATGGCCTTCATTGCTAATTGTGGGTGGTTGAGTTTGTGGTTGGCCACTTGTGTGTGGTGTGTTGTGGCCCTTTGCTAGCCATAGCTTGTTGGCCAATTTGTGAGATTGTGGTTGATGACCTTATGAAAGTAGTATGCCCTCAAGTCAATCACATAAGATGTGATAAGAATTTACTTTGTAATCTTATTTGCTTATTAATAAAAAAGTTTATATATATTTAAATGCATTTGGTATCTATGTTTAATTGGTTGAATTAAATAAATGTAATACCCTCGTAATTTTGCAACAATGCTTTTAGAATCATAAAGAGTTTATGCTAATGAGATCTAAATTCAAGATAGATCAAAAGGTAGAACGATACTAATCGATGGATCACTAATGTGAGGTTACTAAATCCGGATAGATTAGTACATACTGTGTTTGCACTTAAAAAGAGGATGATTGATCTCATAATCATTTGTGTTGAGACACTAAACCAAGTATATAGGTACTTAATGAAAAATAAGTTCACTGAACGAAACTCGCTTAAAGGAACATCCAATAGAGTTTACTCGTCTGCCAATAGTTTGTGTGGAGACACTAACCCAAGTATATAGTTGCTTATTGGAGAACAAGTTCACTGAATAGGACTCGCTTAAAGGAACACTCAATGAAGTTTTACTTGTCTGTCAATAGGAGTTCTTATAGTGATATTAGTACTTGAAATCATCATAGTACCTTGTGAATTCTGAGTTATACTTTGTAATATTCCTTAAAACTCTTGAGTAAACATTAGATGTTCGGGTATAATAAAATGTACACGAAGGTAGGTGAATTATCAACAAGAGATCTCCCTCTTCCAGTAAAGAGAGAGAATGTCCTATGTGATTCGATAAGTAACAACTAAGGAATCCAAGCCAGGGTGAATGGAAATTAGAAAGAAGTTTTTAATTAACATTAACCAGAGTTTTGCATTTTAGAATCAAAATACATATGACCAATTAAATACAACTGGCAAAAAGCACCTTTTGGCCACTGTGGTTATAGTGATTTAATGAATTAGCCATTGTGCTTTTAAAATATTCAATTAGCCCACTAAACTTTTTAAAAATTAACAATCAACCCATTCCGTCCAAAAAATTGGACGGACGTTAACAGCTGGCTTTAAAAAAATAAAATAAAATGATGTCGTAATTACGTGGCAACAGATTTTAAAAAAATTAATGCTGACGTGGCAAAAAATACATAATATTCATTTTAAAATTTTAAAAATAACAAAAATATAATAAAATAAAACAGATTTTTTTTAAAAATATTATTTTTAATAAAAACAGATTTTTTTAAAAAACATAATTTTTTAAAAAAACATAATTTTTTTAAAAAAATATAATTTTTTTTAAAAAACGGAACTTTTGTTAAAAACAGATTTTTAAAAAAATTTAATTAAAAAACAGATTTTTTTTTAAAAACAATTTTTTTTAAAAACAAATTTGACAAATTTTTTTAAAAACAGTTTTTTTAAAAAAACAAATTTTTTTAAAAACAGATTTTTTTTAAAAAACAAATTTTTTTAAAAACAGATTTTACAAATTTTTTAAAAAACAGATTTTACAAATTTTTTTAAAAACAGATTTTTAAAAAAGCTGTTTTTAAATTTATTTTTTTTAAAAAAGTATTTTTTTTAAAAAAAAAAAAATTTTTAAAAAAAATATGTTTTTAAAAAAAACTGAATTTTTTTAAAAAACGTACCTTTTTTGAAAAACACAATTTTTTAAAAAAACAGATTTTTTTTAAAAAACATAATTTTTTTAAAAAACATAACTTTTTTTAAAAAAAATAATTTAAAAAACAGATTTTTAAAAATCTGTTTTTTAAAAAAAAATTTAAAAAAATTTGTAAAATCTGTTTTTAAAAAAAAATTGTTTTTTTAAAAAAATCTGTTTTTAAAAAAAAAAATTTAAAAAAATTATGTTTTTTTTAAAAAATCTGTTTTAAAAAAAAGTACTTTTTAAAAAAAATCTGTTTTTTTAAAAAATTGTGTTTTTAAAAAAAAGAACGCTTTTTGAAAAATATGTACTTTAAAAATCTAAATCTGATTTTTTTAAAAAAAAATTTAAAAATTTGTTTTTTTTTAAAAAAAATTAAAAAAAACTGTTTTTAAAAAAATTTGTAAAATCTATTTTTAAAAAAAACTGTTTTTTATTTTTATTTTTTTTAAAAACTGTTTTTTACAAAAGTTCCGTTTTTTAAAAAAAATTATATTTTTTTTAAAAATTATGTTTTTTAAACAAATCTGTTTTTATTAAAAATAATATTTTTTTAAAAAAATCTGTTTTATTTTATTATATTTTTGTTATTTTTAAAACTTTAAAATGAATATTATGTATTTTTTTGCCACATCAGCATTAATTTTTTTAAAATCTGTTGCCACGTAATTACCACATCATTTTATTTTTTTTTAAAAGCCAGCTGTTAACGTCCGTCCAATTTTTTGGACGGAATAGGTTGATTGTTAATTTTTAAAAAGTTTAGTGGGATAATTGAATATTTTTAAAGTACAGTGGCTAATTCGTTAAATCACTATAACCACAGTGGCCAAAAGGTGCTTTTTGCCAAATAAAACTTGACAGAACTTTCATGTTTTATATTTAATTGGGACATTGTGTGGTAGAATGATTTAATTGTAAGGTAACTATTTACTGAATAGGTTCTTTGTGATTACACATTGATTTCATGTTATCCAGATAGTCACAATATGCTGATGTAAGGTCAATCATGATGTAGAATAAATATTATTTGTTTATATACGAGTTAAAGAGTTAAAGGAGTTTAATTCATTATAAATAATATTAGAATGGTTCTAATTTATTTATTCTACTACCGGTATAATATTGAACCTAAAGGGTCACACCATAAAAGAGAAATATTATTTTAGAAATAATTAACTTGATAATAATAAATTAAGTATTTAATTTATTAGTAAAATAAATTAAATAACTTAATATTTATAATCAAGTATTTGGAGAAATAGTCATTATAAATTAATAAGTGGAGCCTTATTATTTTTTATTATTATAAATAATTTAGTTCCTAATTAGATTGGGAATTAAATTAAAACCCTAAGTTCTAAAGAGTTTAGGAAGAGGAGTTGTCTATATAAAGGGGAGCCTTATGATAGATTGGAGTTAGAGATTTTTCTAATAGTAATTGGTATTCTATAATTCTCTACAACCTATGGAGTTAGGAGAGAGTGAGAGAATTAGGGTTAGTAACCCAAGGTTTGGAGAAACCCAAATTTACTTTCAATAATCATCTTTTGGTGGATCACCTTTAGAACTACACACACTGAGTAGCTTGTGTTTGATCCGTGGATTGGAAGAAGTTTAGAGGATCAAAGGATTGCAACTTGAAGATCACATCAAGGAGTTGATCATCTCATAAGGTATATCTTTTATCCTTCCTCAATTAATAAATATCGCACAAGGTGAATCTTGGAATTGCATAAAATTTTAAATTTGATTTATGTCATATTTCTGTTGTTTATACATGTTATTGTATGTATATTCATGTTTCTGCAAACCTACACTTTATGCCCTAGGTCTTTAGGTTTCCTATAAATAAAAGCCTCATCCTTCATTAATTCTTGTTCATTGCACAAGAAGCGAAAAGAGAGAATACTACAATAAGAATCATGAGTGAGGATACTTATTAGTTGAGAGAAGGAAAAGTAAGTCAAGCTAAGTATGATCAATGTATCAAAAAGCTTGCACTTCAAGAGGTAAACCTAATCGTTTATTTAGTATGTTAGTTCGTTCATAGTATTTATGTTATAACTTGTAAACATATGCATGTTAGGGTTATATATCTATGAAAATGTTAGCAAGTCATAAAGCATGATAAACTAACCAAGTAATACCTTAGACAACTAATTGAATCAAATTGTAGCAAGTTAAGCATAAAGCTATAAAACCATGTTTATGCTAGTTTTTGTGAGAGGTGTGCAGCCTTATATGTTTGGCTTTTCATAGCCAAGTCGTAGAGAGGGAAGTTACAAACACGTAGGAAAAAGAATCGCTCGAAAATACTTTTTAGATTGAAAGATATGCATGTTTGAAGTATGTATGTCAAATATGCCAAAGCATGAAAGCTGAAAATTGAGGCACAGCCTAGGTGCTGGTTTAGAGCGTCGAGGCGCTGGCCTGGCAGTGGGCTAGCATTGAGGCGTTGTGGGGCGTTTGGGCGCAGCGTGGGGCGCGGGCACGCACATTGTGCGACGCTAGCCGCATGCCAGGCAAGTTGGGCTCGTCGTGCAGTGCAGTGCGGCGTTGTGCATGTTGGGACACGCTATGTAGTACTTAGGCGATGCCTTAAGGCGTCTAGGCGCTACACTTAAAGAATATTTCGTTCGAGTTTTCCGAAGCTTATTTTGATAAGTTTAGGTAATCGAACATTGTAAATGATAAAGTATTGAACTAAAATTCTTACTTAAGGCTAATTAAAGTAAACTAAGAGTGTAGATTTATGTTATGTCTAATTGTATGTCAACCTAATATATTGTGTATGTCATATGAAAGACGAGAAATTAGTGTAAACGTAAGAGACATAATTAGACAAGTTTCCACACTTTGTGCAACCATGTGTTATAATTGGTTGAATCTCATTAATTCTTTCTTTGAATTATGTTCATTATTAATTGTGAAATGATTTATTGAGAAGAGTTAATTGTCATTTGATTCGGCTTAACTCGAGTATTGAGTTACTCCTTTCGAAATAGTTATTGATGAGATATTGAATTGTTATAATTCTTTATTTGAGTTGAGTTTATTATGCCAAACCAAATTGTTTTGGAGCTGAATCGATATGTTAGTAACTGAGTTGAACAACCCGAGAGAATTTATGAAGTGTCGGGAAACCGACTTCTATACTGTTGAAAATGAAAGTTGTCAGTATAGCTAGTGTTATGCATAACATATGATATTATTAGGTTGAACCCTTTATAATATCTGCAGAAAGTTTTAAGTCTTTATGACTGACGAATGGACGGTTCTAGGTCTTATGACTAACGAACAGTTCTTAATTTAACAAACCTCCAGCTTACTATTATCAACAATTGTTGATATCTATTGTCGAGCTATTCATCCTTTTGAAACAAAGAAGTGAGTTCTCTTATGTGTTGGACTTGCTGAGCTATTTTATGCTCATTCTTGCAAATAATTTTCATTTGCATTTAAAGAAGTATTACCAAAAGAGTCTGGCAATAGAAAGAGAAAGTTAAAGAAACGTAGTTAGGTCAGGAAACACTCTATATTGTCTTATAGTGTGATATGATGTAATAGCATGTAAGTTGTAATAACTTGGGAGATACGAAATTAAGAAACTGAGCATTGTAATATTCGTATATCAATGATATTGAAGGATTTTTATAGAAATGCATTGTTTGTGTACTTTACATTTAAGCTAATAGAAGTAGAAGTCATTTAACTATGCTAAATTAATTTTATTGGCAATGTCTACAAAGTTCTGTCGAAGAAAGAAGTTATCTAATTGAGCGTCGTTTAAATAAAAAGCACTCTCTTTCCTTGGAACTGACTGGTTGCTAATATTGAAAAGTCTTGGTTAGATAAATGGTGTTGAAGTTGAGAAGAAGGATTTAATGTTGGATTGGAGTCTATGGAATACTCATAAGGATGTAGTGTTGGAAAAGTTGAATAATTAATGTATCAGACTAAATCAAAATTAATGTCTTCGGAATGTAATAGGAAATTGTAATGTGTACGATTCTAGAATAAAGATTATATTGTAAGTTTTAAATAAACGAGTTTTTACCAAGTATATTATTGATGACTGTTATGGAAGATGTGTGCAAATGAGTACCAGATTCGTTGAAGAGTACAGGGATTTGGGGCCTCACAACTTCTAGACCTCTATTGTTGCCCAACAGATAAGGATCAAATGATAGTTAGAAATTACTGAAACAAAAATAATCCAAACAAATCATTCTTACCAAAAGGATGGCACCAGTCTTGAATGACCCCAATGATAGCATTTCAATTCCCTGAACCATGTGCAAAGGAAAAATCAAACAAACTAAATTAAGCATATTTCAAAGATCAATACCTTAGTGGCTGATTTAAAAGATATAGTTTACAAAACTACTTCATTAACTTTACCAAATGAACTACAAACCTACAGAGGACATAAATATGCATTGAATTGGAAAGAGGAGGTCTAAGGAACAATCAATACCATGCAACAACTATGAATACATCACATACTAGCAGTTAAGGTAGAATTAACAGTTATAAGGGGGTCTCCTTATTGAACAGATCTTGAACACCAACATTTTGATGCTACTTGAAGAACACCCTACATGTATGAGATATTAACATGATATATAACTCAATTTCAAGTTCTGGAAACTTGACAAATACTTTTTGGAAACGCCTCACCAACTGATCTATTTATAATCGACAATTCCTACTGGAGTCATGTCCACTACACTCATTTTCAACATCAGCATAACTAAGATACTAACAAAAATATCAAAAATAAACTCGATGTGTTTGAAGGAAATTATATATATATATATATATATATACATTAAATAATCATATATTAATTAATTATTATCATGTCCTCATCATGCTTATTTCTTACTTCTTAGAAATGCCAAGCAATATACAATTATACAGGTATCATTCTAGATCTTTGTTTCATGTCAATACTTCCTCCGTTTAACAAAAAGATTCCTTTTGTTCCAAAAAAAATAGAGTAATTTTATTTTTATGCTAGTATAAAATGAGACAATATCCTCAAGTTTACCATCAAAATTACATTTTCATGTCATTACTGCTAAATTGAACACTCAAATTTTTAGGAATAAGCATGAAACAAGAATATTTATAATGTCGCAGAAAATTTTAAAAACGTGACTCTTTTGTGGAATGGAGGGGAGTATTTAATAGCAACCTTATTGAAAATATAGAGGTATCTCACCGACCAGACTACCAACCAAAGGCATAATAATTCATATAAAAAACATAAAGTACATGAAATGATCATTATCATGTGTCTTTTGGCTAACAACTCTTTTGGGGGGCCAAATACCTCCTAACACGTGGGTGCATACACAGAATAAATAAATAAATAAATAAAATCCCTTTATATTTGAGAATGGTAATTAGTCAAAGTTAAAGTAAGACCTATATATTTATAATAAAAAGCAGCAGCTTTATCAGAAAATACATAAACACTATAGCACCAACGCAGAGTGAGATTGCCCACAAACCATCAACAACCGAAGAAAAAAAAAAGCTTTCACATGTGACTGCAACTCAACTTAAAGCATAGATCTGTTAACTAATGACTTTGCATGCTTATCACGCTTCGCGACTTGTGTATAATTAAATTTATGCAACCAAACCTGAATGCAGAACGCAAGGCCCAATACATTGTTAGCCAACCAATGCTTCTGTGAAGCATACCACGCACAGAAAAAGGTTCCGGGGATTGCTGCAATTATCTGAGACCTTGTAAACTCAACCTCCAAAGCTGTTTCAGAGAAGTGTAAATGAAAAAATCATTCTCTATACTTCGAGAAGGATAACATCAACTAGATTAAACTGAACAGGGAGCAAAACTACCAATTTTCATCAATTAGATGTGGCAAGTATATCCTAAACTCATAACTAAACTCAGCCTGAAGCTGTAAAAACTCACCAGGCATACAATGATGGGGGAGAAAAAAGTACGTTCAAGACAGAACTATACTCGATCAGAGAGCATAAAGCAAAAAATTTACACTTATCATTCAATATATTAAACATGTGCACATCATAGTTGTTAAGGAATCGCCTAGATGATGCCAAGGCGTCCAGTCGATAGGGGGGCAAAAAAGGCGACCAGGCGGCTTGGGTTTGGGATGAAAGTCACTCCATAGAAAAGGCAATAGTCGCCTTGGACGACTCAGCGTCGACTTCGACGACTTTTCGATCGAGCGACTTGGCTACTCCGGGTATGGATCAATCCACTGGGTTAAAAAATGAAAGTAAAACGATGTCGCTGAGGAACTGGGTAACTAGCCCTAGTCGAACTCGAAGTAGATTCGCTTCTGTGAACTTAGAAGATTGGAGGATATGGCGGTAAAACTAAGATGTAAAAAGAAGTTTGACATGAACATATGCTTGTACCTATCTTTCAATTGGTACCGATTTGACGCTAATTTACTTGTATAGATGTAAACATGGACATATGCTTCAAGATCATGTTGATTTGTGTTCATATCAGAACTGGATAGGCATATCTCACGGATGATCCCGAATTATAAATTTCTTTTACATGCATATAATGATTGTAGGCTTTATTATTTATTTATTTTTTCAGCTGCAAGACAATTTTAACTATCAACTTAGTAAAGAATTAGAAACCAATATACACCATCTCAATTAGACCTGGCAATTTGGTTTACAAATCGGTGGGTCAACCCAAATTAATTAAAACCATTTGGGTTGGTTAACTGTTTCAAGTTATTTGGGTTGGTTAAAGTTTTGATCTATATTTTTTATATTAAAAAAACCCAAATCAGTTAACTGGCTTGGATCCTTTTTTTTTCCCGAAGTTACTCAGAAGTCCCTATTCCATTAGAATGGAAGACTTGTTTTATCCACTGTTTTTAGTTTATTCCTGATTCCTCCATCAATGCATAGATCTGTGCCACCTGTTCTAATTAGGGGAGTTGTGGATTTGAAGAATTATGCATATGATATGAAGCAATGACTGCGGATTTAGGATCACATTTTTTATTTTTTTGTTTCATAAAGAACGCAATATTCTAAATTATATTATGGACTAAATTTTATTTAAATCAGTTTATTTACAAATTTAGAAATGATAATAAAAATAAAATTGTATACATAAATGAAGGTGGTAAAATTTTCAGAATTAGATTTTGGTTCACTAGTTTTATTATTTTTATTTTTCTAATGTGAAACTATCTTCCTTCTATTCTGACATTTGTATATTGTTGAGTGTAAAATTTATTGACACTGTAATATTAATTATGAAATTCATTTATATTTTTATTAATATTCTTTAAAATAAAAGTTTCAAAAAAGTGTATGAAAATATGGTTGAAAAGATAGCGGGAGGGAGTATTTAGAAGTTTATGAAAATGAGATTTTCAAATGCTTTTTATGAAATGGCCAAGGAAAATATAATATTTTCCAATTTTTAAATTAAACTTCATAAAATAAAAATATATATGTAAAGTGTCATTCAAATCTAAAAATAATAAGAAATTTTAAATAAATTTGATTAAACATTCAAAAAAACTAAATAAATTTGATTAAACATTCAAAATAAATAAATAAATTTGATTTAACATTCAAAATAACTAAATAAATTTGATTAAATATTCAAAATAACTAAATAAATTTGATTTGATTATCATTTGTAAACACCCAAATTAACCATTATGGAGTTTGGACAGGACAATCATATACATCCGTGGCTTACTGGCTAGTAATCCTACATGGAAAAACTTCAGTTCCTCAAGTTCACAGTTCAAATGGATACATAAAAAATGGTTAACTAGATTCAACCCATATCGAACCATTTAATGGGCTATACATTTTTGGTTTTCAATTGACCCATAACCATTTTTGTATAACCCAAAACCAACTATACCTACTTTTTGTCAGGAAGGTCTAATCTTAATGCTTAAGCAGAAAAACACTTTCGCCGTGCCACCAAATGAATGGGCTAGTGAATCTTTTCAGATACAAAAATGTAACACACATCAAGGACCAAAATGCATTCTCAGAAAGAATTACCGGCCAGAAAAATATGCTCTCAAAAGTCAAAAGTAAATCAGACACAATAATAAGTATTTTTTGAAGGAGAAGCGGAAAGAAATACTAACAGCGAAAGTATGGGAAATGCCAGCTTATAACATCTTCATTCCAATGCTTTGGCAGAAACCGTCTAATTGCAGGTAATAGTGTCGCCCTATAAATAATAATTGGGAAAAGAAAAAGTGAGAAAGATGTCATGCCCAAATGGAACTAGTTTTCAGAAGCACGGTTCAAAATTTTAATTATTTAGCACAATATAACGATCCATACGAAAGAGCTACGATCCCCAATACAAAGAAGTAGCAAGTCAGTACAGCATTGACCAAGTCTTTTGACAGGAACTTAAAAAGCAAGAACAAAGACAATAGCATTGCACTCCCAACCAAGGGGAATCGCATGGCATGTTCGTTAGACATAGTCTCCTGCAAAATTAAGCACATCATATTATTAGCACTTCTTTTAATGAAGCTAATTTCAAGATTCATGTAAATATGGGAGCAAACATCCTCAAACAAGATCGATGTTTGGTTACTTACTGAAGGTGGAGTTGGCTTGACGGAACGGTAGCATCCCACGTACACCGTGAGGCAAGCAGTCAAAATGACGTTTAAATTTGGGTCTACCTTCACAAATAGCGGTGCCACAGATAAACCTGTAACCAGTAACATATGAATGGATGAAAATCTCAAATAACAAAGCAAATGCTCTAGGGATCTTACATGACTACAGTAGCACCACATAAAACTGAAAAAACTAATGCCATTTATGGAAAACACCTAACCTAGTTACATTTATTCCTTCCATACCAATCATGGTTTTTGGTTTACGATGCAATATTTATCACATAGCAATACCTAAAAATCAAGAAAGAACCAGGAACATCTCATAATATTGCAGTACACATGCAATAGTTGTCCCATCTTCATCTAGGGTTTAATAATGAAACACCACAAGAACTCTTACTTGCTGATATGAAAATTGTCAATAAGACAATATAGCTAAAATAGCCATATTCTACATAATATGCAACAGATGCCCATACTAGCACAACATGCAATATTTTCATTAAACAAATCAAAATCATGTAGTGAATTTTTAACTTTTCTATAGAATAAGATATTAAGATCAATAGTCTGTGATGTGATCGCCTGGGTAGGTAAATTGATGCATCCACTGAAACCAATACTCACTTTGTAACTATTAATGCAAAGTAGTTCTCTTTATGATTAAAAAATAAAAGTAAAAAATAAAAAGAAACTTGAGAAAGATGCAACTATCTAATATCAATCAGAACACAAAAACAAAGAAAAAGAACCATAACTAAATAAATATTCCAACATCACCAAAACTCCAAAACTCTCCATCCAAGCTAGATTAAATAAAT
Source organism: Panax japonicus (assembly GCA_020205505.1). Lineage (NCBI taxonomy): Eukaryota > Viridiplantae > Streptophyta > Magnoliopsida > Apiales > Araliaceae > Panax > Panax japonicus. Next base: position 45,097,451 of record CM035102.1, on the reverse strand, counting down.
AAATGGAGTAACACACAAGGCTCTAAAAGTATTAAAAGGTCAAATGAAAGACGGAGTCAAGCTTTAAATAGAATAAAAGCAAAAAAAAAGTAATTATCAAATTTAAAGTTCAATTACTAAAGCTATACCTTGCATCAAAATTTAATGATAGGATTAACACTATACTAATCTGATGGAGTTCTGTTGGACAACTGGTAAATCAATGAGTAAAAGAAATTTCAAGAAGGATTCACACAAATTTCAAAATATCATCCACACAAATTCCCAACTGAAATACACAATACAACATAGTTTAAATAAAAAGTGAATTAAGACAATCAAATATCATGAATGAGGCAGAAGTATCATACCTAAAAGAGCAAGATTGGCAGCACGCTCACTATTCTTCATTGCACTATCACAAAGCTTGGGGCAAAATTTGATGCAGCAGCAAAATCTAAACGATTAAATTGTTATATCCTGTTGAAAATTAACCTAATCTTAATTAATAAACTGAAAATATAATCTTTCATCAGAAATCAACATAAATCGTTCAAGGTAATTAAGTAATCTTTTCAAGGATTTCAAATTACCTCCTACAAATTAAGATCTAATAAATCAAGCCCTAAAACAATTCAATTCAACCCAAGTTCAATGAAATCAAAATTGTAAGTAAACCGGCCCCAAAATCAAATTCTATAAAAACACAAATTATGTACTCCACATCACAATATATATGTATATATTTACCTGAAGAAAAGAGAGAAAAGTAAGAAATTTCTCTTCTCTCTAGTGATCGTAGGAGATACAGATCGGAGATTAATTCGTCAGTTTTTTGAGGGATTTAGGGTTTTACCTGATAAAGAAGGAGAAAGGGAAGTTATTGAAAATGTACCGGATGAGTCATAAAGTTTTGATTTTGGTCTATGGAGCCACGTCTGAGAAAGCGTTAGAACCAATGAATGATGGCCATGTCAGCAATTTAAATATCTTTGCGCCATATTTTGCAAAGGAAATAGTGAAGTTCCATGGTAAGGAATTAGAATGTACCTTATAGATTTGGTCCGGGTTAAATAGCGTGTGGTCCGAGTGGATTAGATCAAAAATTATATAATTTGTTATAAAACTTTAGCAAAGTGTATAAAGATACTTTTATAATTGCTGTATAAATTTAGAGAGAATAAGCAAGAGAAAAGAGAGAGAAATTCTTCAGATAAAACTCTTATCATTTCCTTCAGCTTTCATTCCTTTATATAGAAAAAGGAGAAGTCACGGGTAAGGAAACTAATGGTTCACGGGAGGAAGAGAAGGAGAAAAAGGGAGAAGGAAAGGAAATCACGGAAGTTTCCCTCCAGAGGAGGTAATCCCACCCATGCATTACAACACTTCCCCTGATTATTTACGATAGAAGATTATGTCTCATTAAAAACCTTGTTAAGAAAATTCAGTGAGAAAAACTTAACGAAAGAAAAAAGAGTACATACCTTTTACATAAATATTTAAATTGACTGCCTCGTTAAAAAATTTGTCAGAAAAAACCCATTGGGATAAAAATCGTGACTAAGGAAAAAGAGTACAGTCTTCCCCTCAAAAGGAATTCATTACTCCTTGATGAAATGTTATCATAAGTCTTTCAGTCGACACATTTCGATCATTTTCTGAAGTTTTGCAAACGTTGCATTTGGTAGCGACTTTGTGAATAAGTCGACTAGATTATCATTTGATGCACATCTATATCACCCTTCTTTTGTAGCTCATGTGTGAAGAAAAATTTAGGTGAAATGTGCTTTGATCTATCTCCCTTGATGTACCCTCCTCTAAGTTGAGCAATGCATGCAGCGTTATCCTCATACAGAATTGTAGGAATGTCTTTGATTGATGGTAATCCACATGATTTTTGAATATGCTGAATAATTGATCTCAACCAAACACACTCTCTGCTTGCTTCATATATAGCGATAATCTTTGAGTGATTTGAAGATATAGCTGTCATGGTTTGCTTTGTGGATTTCCAAGATATAGTCGTGTCACAATATATAAATACATAACCTGTTTGTGATCTTCCATTGTGTGGATCTGATAAATATCCTGCATCGGCATATCCAACCAATCGCGAAGTTGAATCTCTTGGATAAAATAACCCAAGATTTATACTTCCACAGAGATATCTCAAAATGTGTTTGATTTTATCCCAATGTCTCTTAGTCGGAGAAAAACTGTATCTTGCTAACAAGTTGACAACATAAGTAATATCAGGTCGTGTACAATTTGCAAGATACATAAGAGCACTTATTGCACTTAGGTATGAAACTTCAGGTCCAAGAACTTCTTCCCCACTTTCTAGAGGCCGAAATGGATCTTAATCAACTTCTAAAGATCAAACAATCATCGGGGTAGTCAAAGGATGAGCTTTATCCATATGAAAGCGACTGAGAATTTTTTCAGCATATGTGGATTTATGGAAAAAAAATTCCAAATGCTAAATGCTCCACTTGTATTCCTAAACAGAATTTTATCTTTCCAAGATCTTTCATTTCAAATCCATCTTTTAAATAAGTAGCAGTCCTTGTGAGTTCTTCAGGAGTACCAACAAGATTTAAATCATCCACATATACAACAATGATGAAAAATCCACTTTGTGATTTTTTAATAAAAACACATGGACATACATGATATGTATTATATATATCATGTAAAGAATATAGTAAAGGTTGCGTACTTGGGAGATAGACTCTGATGTAAATGTAAATTTAAGTTTAAGTTTTATATTATTGTGATTATTATTAGTATTATTCCGCTCATAGAAATGGTATCATGAAGTACCGAGTTTGGATTTCAAGTATCCGGATTCGGGGACTTTACATCTAGGGTTAAAACTAGGCATGATATCATGTGACTTAGTTATTTGCAAAGTAAATAATTAAGTTTGTGAATTGAATGGAAATATCTGTTCACCGCATGTAACACATAAGGAATTGGGATTGAAAAGAGTTTAATTCATTTGTTTTGCATAGGAATATAGCAAGATTAATCTGGATTAAATAGAAGGCAATTGGTCACTTGGAAAAGAACTTTTGGCATTTGAGAATTCCTGTTAACAATTTAGTAGGCATAAATATTGGGATAATTGGATAATTGATTTAGATTTCATAATTGGGGATATTGAAGTCTTAATCCTTATTTATCTGAATTCATTCAAATCTTAGTTTTGTTTATTTGATTTATTTTAGAATAATTTCTTTTAATTGCTAATTTAGTTTTCTTAATTAGAAAAATCACAATTTACAGTTGTTTAAATAAAATTGATTTGGTTAAGAGTTAGTATTTGGTAATTTTTATTAAATAATTTCTCGTGGGAACGATACTCTACTTTTACTTTATTACTTGTTGACCATGTATACTTGCACATATTCATTGATTGCGAAATTGATTAACAAGTTTTTGGCTCCGTTGCTAGGGAATTAATTTAATAATTTTTACCAATATTAATTTCAATTAAATTAGTCTTAATTTAAATATTTTTATTTTTCATTCTCTTCCTATATTGTCTCTTTTCAGGTACCATGGATGACTTTGCGTATCAATGGCCATACACGAACATGACTCAACCAAGAAAAATAGGGATTGCTGAACTTAATACATATTCTGCATTATTAGCACAGATTGAGACACTTTCGAGGAGTTTAGAAGCTTTTGAAGCTCAACGTCGTCAAAGTGTGGCGGTTACTTGTGATTATTGTGCTGGAAATCATATTAGTCATCAATGCGCCATCAGTTTTGAGCCGGTACAGTATAGTGGTGATTACCCCAACAGTTATGTCTATCCCAACAACTATCATCAGGATTGGGGGTATCACCCGGATTTTTCATGGAATAACTGTAAGACCCCAAATAATTAATAAATAAAATTTAATTTCCTCTAATTATTATATTGAATAGTAAGGGTTGATTTGATTAATGTGGATAGTTATGGGTAAAATACGCAAATATTTCAAAATAAACAAGTGGTTATAAAATATTCATTGTTGTCGGGGAATATTCGTTTGGTCGTGGAATATTCGTACTGTCGGGGAATATTCGTACGACGGTGCAGCAATGTGTGGGCCCCATAACGGAAAGCGATTGGATGAAGAAAACGACAAATATAAGTTGTTGAAAAATAACGGCGTAGTTGTTACCGTTAATACTGTTAAAATACTCGGTGGTTAAAACACAGTAGCACACGGTATTGCACCAATTATTGATTCTTACGTAAGAAGGCACTACTAAATAATGGTTACAGTAATTACTGTTCAGTATTTTATTTTATTGATTCAATAATTGCTGCGTTGATATTTTATATTGTTGTTGTTTCAATAATTGTCATTACACAATATTTTTCATTATCGAAGCAATAATTCATATTATCTGAATAATATTATTAGATAACATTATTGACAATGTCTAGAAAGTTCTGTCTAAGGAGAGGTTTGGTCACCTAATTGCGCGCCAGTAAGGAGAAATTCTTATTGGAAAGCCCCCTCTTTCCTGGGAACTGCCTGGTTGTCAATATTGTGATTCTGTAATATTATTTGTGAATAATTAATTATTAATTCATATGATGAGAAAAATATTGATTTTATGTGGATATAGATAAAGAAAATTTTTAATGTGACAATTGTTGAAAATTAATATTTTATCTTTTTCTGATAAAATAATTCATTTAAATATATTATTTTAATAATGTATTTGTTAGTCCCTAGTAGGCACAAGTTATCTAGAAGGGGGGGTTGAATAGATATTTGAAAATCTTTTCGTTTTAACTTGTTCTTAGATAATTATTAAAACTTTGCGGAATTAATGTTTGTTTTAATCTTCTTTACCAAGCAATGGAGTTATGAGCGAGTAAGGCAGTTATGGCAGATATAGCAGTTATAACAGTTATAGCATGAATGTAAACGACACAGTTGTTTTTAAGTGGTTCGGAGCACTCAAAGCTCCTAGTCCACTCTTCTACTCAACGAGTAGGATATCCACTAAGGACGTCTTATACAATCTTCTGAATCACACAGATTCCTTCTAGACCATGCAGTCTAGGAACTTTTTTAGTTCACTTTTGAACTCTTCAAGTCCAGCAGACTTGGCTTTCTTACAGTTCACTACGAACTCTTCAAGTCCAGCAGACTTGGTATACTTCTTCAGTTGATTGATGATTGTTGTTGTTGCGTTCTGAAGGTTGCTACTCAGTTTGCTGTGTAAGCTCTCTGGTTCGTAATAGCTGAGTAGCCGAGCAAGCTTTTTAATATCTCAGATCGTAGAGTTGAGCCTTAGAGAGTTCTTCACGTTGAATGTTTATGCTTGCATATTTTCTCTTTCATCTGTCTGATCTGTATATATGTGATGTTGAAAACTATCCGTTGGATCCATCCGTTGTGGCATTAAATGCATCTGAATTTTCTGTACTGTGATGGAGACATTTCTGCACATCTTCTGAATTCTGCATTCTGGACCACTGACACTGCAGGCTGCTTTTCCACCTACCACCTGAAAAGGTGTTTTGTCCCTTTCATTCATAGTACTATCCTTAGCTTCTTCAATACGCTTCTTTGTTGCATACTAAGGATATTTCATTTATTCTGGGACTGATGGGCACTGCAGCATCTAGGATCCATTCCTCGTATTGTTGAATTAACAACTCATGAGGCTTTAACGTTTTATGACATGAGAGATGTTGCTCTTCGTTTTGGATTGTTGTACTCTACGATTTAGATCGTGTTGTTGACTCTATGATCCCGAGAGCACACTACGATCTTTACTTGCTTGTGTTGTTAACTCTACGATCCCGAGAGCACACTACGATCGCTGACTTGTAAACTTAATGTTCCTTTCAGTATACTACAATCGGAGAGTTAGCTTGGTGAACGTTGAGTCCACTCTGCGATCGCTGACTTGAGCTTGTTGTCTTCATCTGATCTTGTCCGACTACGATCTCCACATTTGTTCAGTGGACTCTACGATCACAGAGTGTGGTCTACGATCCTTGTCTTTGACTTTGGCATCGCTTGACTCTACGACTCTGAGCGTACAGTGCATTTCATACTTAGCTTCGGCAGATTAGCGTTCGGCTTATAGGCAGGCTGTCTCTACGATTCAGAACATGACTTCCTCAGTACACTACGATCCCGAGGAGGCTCTTCTCGACACACTACGATCCTTCTTCGTTTCCCCTAGAAGTCTACGAACTCTGAGATCTCACTATCTTTCATACTCCTATTCTGCCTCGATAGCTCCCGAGTTGACTCTGACTCTCCTGGCAGACTACGACTTCTGGTGCAGTGCTCGACGATCAGACAAGCCTATCTATTACATCATAAGATCAACCTAACAGTTTTGATCTTTCTATCTATACATTCTAGAACAGAATGACACACATTGAAAGCTTAGATCAGCCTAACAATCTTGATCTTTCCATCACTAAGTCCTTGTACATAAATTCAATTAAGGACCTTACAATAATCACAAGCATATTAAAACATCAAATCATGCTATGTATTCTCCCAAACAATCTCCCCCTATTTGATGTTGACATAACTAAGGAGATTTGTTGTTATGATTATTGATTATATGCAGTGCAGAAAAATAAACATGACTTAGTATTTCAGTGAGCAGCTGAAATTTCTAGAGAATAAGCATGAATTTATTAATGTATGAAGATAAATGTTACATTTGAAATAGATACATCAATAAGAAGTGAAATTCAACTTATCTCTATTTTCTTGGCTTCTTGCTCCTTGGAGGATTTGCCTTTTCTTCTGCTCTCCTTTTTCTGCTGGCTTCATCTCTCTTAGCCAAATCTTTGAGCTCACTGGGACTTAATCTTGGATTGTGGTCGTGCCTGTTCATAAATGCCGGATCTCCAATTGGCATTCTTAGGCCTGTTGCGGTTACTCCTTGTGAGCTAGAAGCTGGCCCTTGACTTCTTAAAAGTTGAGCCACTAAGACTTCCTGCTGATCTGATCGTTGAGTCTGCTGAGAGATATGCCTTGCAGGCGGATTCCTTGTTGTTTGGAATCCGCGTCCCTTATGTCCTTGGTCTGCACGATCTCCTTCCCGATCTCCCTTGCCTCTTTTCTCCCCCTTTATGTCAGCATCAAGAGTTCGAATGTCATCTGACAGACGAGCAACTCCTTGGACAAGTTCGTTTAGCTGACTTTTGGTCTGAGCAATGTCTTCTCTATTTTCTTCAATGAGAACTTCAGACCTTACTTCTCTTTGTTGAAGGATGGATAGAATGTTGTCTATTTGTTGGCCGCTGCTGACATAGAATTGTTGAAACTCTTTGACAGCAGTCTGAAGATTTTGAATGCTCTGCAACATCTGTTTGTTCTGAGATTCTTGATTTTGCTGTAAGATTAAGACAACATCCCTGTGTCTTTTGGCTGCATGGAAGTGAATGTCATCCCTGTCCTTTATGATTTGAAGCATTTCTCTGATGATCTCTTTTAGTGTTTTGGACAATTCAGAGCTCAGAGATTGTGGAAGGGTGTTTGCAGCATTGATCATGGATGTCAGTCTCAGCTGAAACAGTTCAGAGTGATCGTCAAGACTCTCTTCTAGTTCCTTGATCACTTTCTTAGACATAGCTGATAGATCGGCCTTGGTAGACAATTCTGAGAGAATCTCATCCATCTGGGGAAATCTTGAGGAAGAGGGTGGTGCATTGTTGAATTGTTCTTTTAGGGAGCAGAGAGCAAGTTCAAGATTAAAGCATTCATTTTTGGACGAGGAAGGGATGTCTGATGGAGGGGCTTGAGTTTGGATGGATGGGATAGGTGACTCTACGATTCCGATATTTGATTCTTCTAGAGGACTATAGCCTGGAATCGTAGAGCAGGGGATTTGTTGGAGCTGAGCAAAGTTGGCTTCTTCTGGTTCTTCAGTTACAGAATTTTGGGATTCTGTAACTGGAAACTGATTTATTGGGTTGAGAACCACTTCCAGCCATTTAGGAAATTCATAGAAATAACTAAATGAAGATGATGGCTTATGATTAACTCTTAAGCTTGTAGGGATAGTCAATACCTCAGGTTTGGCATTTGATGAGGAATGGTTTGTAATCAACTTTTTAGCAAAGATGACTTCCCTTGGAAATTCATGAGCCAGAACTGTGATTGCTGGATATTCCTTGAAGCTCCAGAACATGTGGTCCCATGATTTCATAATCTGAGCTTGATGGTATGCCATCATGGGTAGGTAAGAAAACATTTGGTTGTACAGATAGCTTCTGTATCCATCTTTACCTACACCAGTTATTTCAAGCTCATCATCATCATCCTCTTTCTCTTCTTTGTTGTCTTCTGAAGAATCCATTATCTCAATGACCTTTGGCATTTGTTCATCTTTATCTTGAGCAAGGACTCCTTCTTTAGTCATTAGGATATTGTGAGGCTCCCCCTCAATATGATCATCTTCTTTTAGAAACTCCCCCTCAGCTGGAACTTCTTCTTGAGCAGTAGGCTTCTCCCCCTCAGCTGGTGCATTCTTCTCTTCGGTTGCTTGGGGAAGTTCTACTTTTACATCCATGCTCTTGGCTTCCTTCTTCAGAACTTTTTCATTTTTAAGAATATACTTCTTGACCAGCTTTCTCTTTGCTTTGCTGGTTTTTTCTTTGGTTGTTTTGCCACATTGACCGGCTACTGTCCTTGAAGCAGCTTCCTCCATTTCTGCCACACTTGGCCTGGTTTCAGAGAACAGCAGAGTCTCTATGATTGAAGACACTGTTGGTCTTTTGGACTCATGACCAGCCTTATTCTTCTTTAAGAGTTGTGAAATGGTGGCTTGATCCTCTTCAGCCTCTTCTTGCTGTTGTATGTTCCTCAGCCTCCTTAGAGTCTCTATGTCAGAGGACTCTACATGCATATTAGTTGCAGATCCTTGAGGCTCTTCGACTTGTGTTCCCCTAAGCTTTCTCTTGCCCTTGCTTTTCCTGACAAGAGCAGAGGGTTCTCCCTTATCTGCTTCTTCTTCTTCTTCAGCTTCATTGACAATAGCCATTCCTGCTTCCCCTTGTTCCCCAGTTCTCCCACTGGACTCTGTCATCATTCTTGTATACTCAGCAGGGTTTCTTTCCCAGTTTTTAAACAACTGTTGTGTCATTCTTCGGTTTGGGTTGATGGCTTCTCCTTCATCATCCCCAATTTTATCACCCATAGCAGATTGCAGAATGATGCTAATAAATCTCCCATACATCATCTTCTGAGTACTTTTTGATTTCTTAGAGCCTACAATCCACTTGCCGATCCACTCAAGTAGTATGGCTCCATAATTTAGTTGAATTCCAAGAGTTATGGCAGTCATGAGTTTAAGTTGAACTTCATTAACAGAGTCATGACCTGAACTCTTACAGCAGATACACTTCCCAACAATATCAGCTAGAAATTCATACCTTTGAGGGAATTCCTTCTTTTTATAACCTTTTACAGAGGTGTTCTTTTTGTGATGCATTCTCTTCAATCCCTCTTCAAATCTTATGCTGTCGAGAAGTGAGTGCCCTGTATCCTTGAAACCTAGGGCCAGATTGAAGTTTTATTCCCTTAGCGTCATTTCAACTCCTCTTACTCGTGTAGTGATGGTGTTGAGTTCGTACACTCCATTCTTGTAGAACTCCTTCACTAACTTGGGATAGATGAGGGTGTCGGTACTCAGCGCCTCTTCGAGACCTGCCTTCTTTAGTAGTGCTAAGGTCTTGTGAAACTTTGGTGGAGCATCCTTGAACTCATCGAAACAGAGTCTGTAGCCTGAGATTACATTTGAAACAGCCATGATTCTGTGGTTAAGAAGTGGAATACGATTGAGCTTTCTCTTGAGTTAGGGTTTTGCTTTGAGAGAGAGAGAGAGAGAGAGAATCTTTTGAACTTCAGATTTCAAAAATACGGTTCCAATTTGTACTTGTAGCTTCCCTCTCTCTTTTTGACTTAGTGGGACAGGTGTCGCCTTTTGCTTGGCTCTACGTTTTTGATTTGCTTGAATGTACTGATTTGCCCTTTGAGTCTTCAGTGCTGAGATGTCCTTAGAATGACTACGATCGTAGAGGTAGTCTTCTGGTCGTTGAGTTTGTCTACCATTCGTAGAGTCTGTCCTACGATCGTCGAGTCTTTTTTACGATCGTCGAGTCCGTTCGACAGTCGTTGAGTCTGATCATCATTTGTAGAGTCTATCCTACGATAGTTGAGTCTGATCTACGATCGTCGAGTCTATCCTTTCAACTCTACGGTCGTGGACTTTCCTTGATCATGTCTATGATATTGAGTTTAACCTTTGTACCTGTTATGGTTAGCACAGTCTAGAGCATATATTTCATGGTTGAAAATTAAGCATGCCTAATTCACTTAATAACTTATTGAATCTGGATTCATCTAGTGGTTTAGTAAAAACATCTGCAAGTTGATTTTCAGTAGGGATATATTGTAGTGATATAGTTCCATTTTGCACATGATCCCTAATGAAGTGATACCTTATTTTAATATGCTTGGTCCTAGAATACATAACAGGATTATGAGTTATTGCTATGGCACTTGTGTTATCATAGTGTATGGGTATTGATTTGAAATCAAACCCATAATCAGCTAGCTGGTTTCTCATCCATAGAATTTGAGCACAGCAGCTGCCAGCAGCAATATATTCAGCTTCTGCAGTCGAAGTGGACACTGAGTTTTGCTTTTTGCTGAACCAGGACACAAGCCTATTTCCTAGCAATTGACAGGTGCCACTGGTACTCTTTCTATCTATTTTACATCCTGCAAAATCAGCATCTGTGTATCCTGTTAGTTCAAATGAGGATTCCTTGGGATACCAAAGCCCCAAGTAAGGTGTGCCTTTGAGATACCTGAAGATCCTTTTTACAGCAGATAAATGAGACTCTTTAGGGTTAGCCTGAAATCTAGCACATATGCATGTTGCGAACATTATGTCTGGTCTACTAGCAGTTAGGTATAAAAGAGAACCTATCATACCTCTGTATTGAGTTATATCAATACCTTTACCATTCTCATCTTTGTCAAGCTTAGTTGCAGGAGCAATTGGTGTTTTCATGGGAGAAGCTGATTCCATGCCATAATTCTTTAACAAGTCTTTGATGTATTTGGCTTGATTTATGAATATTCCTTCATCAGTTTGCTTCACTTGTAGTCCAAGGAAGAAATTCAGCTCACCCATCATGCTCATTTCAAACTTGCTCTGCATTAGCTTAGAGAATCTCTTGCATAATTTTTCGTTAGTAGAACCAAAAATGATGTCATCAACATATATTTGAACTAGTAAGACTTTGTCTTTGTGCTTTCTAAGGAATAATGTGGTATCTACCCTGCCTCTAGTGAACCCATTTTCTATTAAGAAGTTAGTTAGTGTTTCATACCATGCTCTAGGTGCTTGTTTAAGACCATATAAGGCTTTATCTAATCTATAGATATAATTGGAAAGAGATTGATTGATAAAACCTGGAGGTTGTTCGACATAGACTTCTTCTTGAAGCTCTCCATTTAGAAATGCACTCTTGACATCCATCTGAAAGACTTTGAACTTCATGTGGGCAACAAAGGCAAGAAAGATTCTGATGGCTTCTAGTCTGGCAACGGGTGCAAAAGTCTCATCATAGTCGATACCTTCTTCTTGAGAATAGCCCTTTGCCACTAATCTTGCCTTGTTCCTGGTAATGACCCCATCTTCATCCATTTTGTTTCTGAAGACCCACTTAGTTCCTATCACTGGATGATCATTTGGTCTTGGCACCAATCTCCACACTTTGCTTCGTTCAAATTGGTTGATTTCTTCTTGCATAGCTTCTATCCAACTGGAGTCTTCCATTGCATCCTCTATTTTCTTTGGCTCAATTTATGACAGGAAGCTTAGATAGAAACATTCATTCTGAGTAGCAGATCTTGTTTTGATTCTAGCATTCGGATCTCCAATGATTAGATCCCGAGTGTGATCTCTTGCCCATCTGCTGCCAGTTGGAACATCTGTCCTGATGCCTTCCTATCTTAAGTCTTCAAGGTCTATTTCTTCTTCTTGAAGTGGAGGTTCATTATCTTGGATGGTCCTCTCTACGATTGCATTATCATGCTCTACGATTTCTCTGTCTGGTACTACACTCGTAGTGTTGACCTCGATGACTTCAGTCATAGTGTTCGCATCATTGGTCGTAGTGTCTTGAGGTACTGCTTTGTCTAAGTCAGTTTCATCAAAAATGACGTGTATTGAGACTTCGACATTCAGCGTCTTTTTGTTGAACACTCTGTACGCCTTGCTGTCCGTGGCATACCCAAGGAAGATTCCTTCATCTGATTTTGGTTGAAATTTTGTCAGGTATTGTTTTCCATTGTTGAGAATATAGCATGCACATCCAAAGACATGGAAGTAGCTGACACTTGGCTTTCTTCCTTTCCATAGTTCGTAGGGCGTCTTCTTGATCGTAGAGTGAATTAGTGATCTGTTCTGAGTGTAGCATGCAGTGTTGACTGCTTCTGCCCAAAAGTATTCAGGCAGACGGGCTGCTGCTAGTAAAGTTCTCCCAGCCTCTATCAGGGTTCTGTTCTTTCTTTCAGCGACTCCATTTTGTTGAGGAGTTCGTGGAGCTGAGAAGTTATGATTGATGCCATTGTCTGTGCAGAACTGATCCATTTCTGAGAAATCGAATTCTCTGCCATGATCACTCCTTATAGCCTTGATTTTCTCTCCTTTCTCGTTCATCACCATTCTGAACATCTTGATTAATTCGGAGCTTGTCTCATCCTTTGAAGTTAGGAAGAATACCCATGTGAATCGAGTGTAGTCGTCAACTATGACTAGAGAGTATCTTTTTCCTCCGAGACTGGTTGTTGGGATTGGCCCAAAGAGATCCATGTGAAGCAACTGCATGGGCTTGTCAATAGAGTTATCAGTCTTGCTTTTGAATGAGCTTCTGGTTTGTTTTCCAAACTGACAGGCATTACATGGCCTTTCCTTTACAAAGTTGAACTTAGGAAGGCCAGCCACGAGATCTTTTGATGCCAGTTTGGACATGCTTTTAAAGTTGAGATGGGATAATCTTCGATGTCATAGCCAGCTCATCTCTTCAGAAGCTTTAGCTAGAAAACATATTATCTCGTCTGAGCTTAGTTGTCCAAGATTTACTGTGTAGACATTTCCTTCTCTTGTTCCGGTTAGCTTTACTGCAGATGTCTTCAAATCTCTGACTTGACATTGATTATTGATGAATGTTACTTGATGTCCCTTGTCGCAGAGTTGACTAATGCTTAGAAGGTTGTGCTGCAGACCTTCCACATAGGCCACTTTACTGAATGATATCACACCATTTCCGGCTGAGCCATAGCCTCTTGTCTTGCCAGTACCATTATCTCCAAAGATGACTGAGGGACCCTCCTTTTCTACATAATTGGATAGTAGAGCTTTGTTCCCTGTCATATGCCTCGAGCAACCACTGTCCAGATACCATGTTGAGGATGTGGAGCTCTTTTCCTGTCAAAACATATTTGCATGGGTCCTTCTTTGTTAGTGCCTTTGGGGACCCAAATTTGTCTAATCTTGGGTCTCACAGGCATGGAATTATAATAACACTTTGTGGCCCTATGACCATATTTATTGCATATGAAACATCTATTATAATGCATGCCTGTGTGTGTGTGGTGATTCATCTTCCACTTGGACTTGTATGGTTCCTTAGTTAACCTTCTGTTAAACTGACTCTCTTTCTTCCACGTGTCCTTAGGTTTCATAAATAGTGATGAGTATTCCTTACCTCTATTGTACCTTCCCAGTTGATTCGTAGAGTTGATTTTGTTTGACTCTATGATTCTTCGAGGTTGGTAAGTAGAGGTTGGGTTACTCTTTTCCTTGATGAAACCCAGACCAGCGTGAGATCATTTACTTCTCTGAGTATAACTAGAGACAGTGGAACAAGGTTGAACCGGTTCTTCCAACTGTGAAGATTTCACACAAGCAATGCCTTTACCAAAACTTGAGACATTACTGGTGCTAGTTTCCATTGTTTTTTCCATACTTAGCTCTGAGATGGATTCCCCAAAGCCTAAGCCCGTTCTGTCGAATGCGCTTTTCTGACTAGAGAGCAGGCAATCCATGGAAGATGTGGATCTGTTCCATGCAGAGATAGTCTTCTCTAGATCCTCAATTTTAGAGGTTAGCATAGACTCTCTTTGAGCATGATGTGTGTTTGTCTGTTTCAAAGTTTCATTCTCAACTTCAAGCTTGGAGAGAAGATTAGTACTTAGAAAGGCTGTTTCAAGCTCTTCTTGAACTTTCTTCTTCTCCTCTTGAAGAAGAGAATGATCTTTAGACAAGACTCTGAACCACTTCATGTATTGATGTAGATCAGTGGTTATGCCATGCAAAGCAGTTCTTAAGTCACTTATATCTACATCAGGAGAATTAAAATCAAATACCTCATCGATACTTACATCATGTATGTTTAGGCTTTATTTGTCCTTTGCATGTTTGGCCATTAAGCACAGATTGGCCATATGTGGTTCTTCCTCATCTCCGGAGTCTGTATTTGAGTCGTTATCTGAATCACTCCACGATCCTCCGGCAACCAGGCCTTTGTCTCCTTTCTGAGGCCTCTTGGTTCCTTTGTATTCTTTCTTTGCCTTGGATTTCTTCTTTAGCTCTTCTTTGATAGGCTTGTTGCAGTTGGCAATGAAATGACCAGGTTTCTTGCAGTTGTAGCATAAATCATTTATTTGTTCCTGGCTGACGTAGTTGTTGACTTTCCTTGGCTTGCCGATTCTGCCTTGTCGCATGAACCTTCTTAGTCTATTTACCAGCATAGCAAAGTCATCATCATCGTCTTTATCATCATCATAGTCAGTCTCAGTGATGACTTTTGATGCACCTTTATTTGCCTTGAGAGCAACACCCTTGTCTTTTCTTCTTCCTTCTGAAAGGGTTTCAGAACGTTGGGTTAGCTCCAACTCGTATGTCAGGAGATTGCCATACAGTTGTTGAACTGTCATCTCATTAAGATTCTTTGACTCTCTTATTGCAGTGGTCTTTGCATCCCACTTGCTCGGTAGAGCTCTCATGAACTTTATGGTCATATCTTTGTTAGGATAGATCTTTCAATATGCTCGTAGAGAGTTGAGCAGAATGTTGAATCTTTTATAAGTGGCAGTTACATTTTCGCCTTGCACATGAGCAAACATTTCGTACTGCTGTGTTAGAAGAGACTGTTTGTTCTCTCTAACTTCTTCAGTTCCTTCATGCATGATCAGCAGTGCTTCCCAAACCTCCTTAGCTGTTTTGCTGTTTACAACATTTTCAAACAGATCGTCCTCTAAGGATTGGAACAGGATGTTCTTCGCCTTTTTGTCAAGTTGGACAACTCTCTTCTCTGTGTTTGTCCATTCTTCTTTTACTTTTATTTGTACTCTGTTTGGATCGTCAATGGTTCGTGCAAGCTTTGTTGGTATATAGGGCCCATTAAGAACAGTCTCAAATAGATCTTCATCTATTGAGTCCATGTAAGCTTGCATCCTGACTTTCCAGTTCGCAAATTTATCCTTGTTGCACATTGTTGGCTTGCTGCCTCCCCGATCCTGGATTCGCTTGGTACGAGTGCCATTGGATCTACTAAAGCGTGTAAGCTGTAAAATAGAACCTGCTCTGATACCAATTGTTAGTCCCTAGTAGGCACAAGTTATCTAGAAGGGGGGGGGGGTTGAATAGATATTTGAAAATCTTTTCGTTTTAACTTGTTCTTAGATAATTATTAAAACTTTGCGGAATTAATGTTTGTTTTAATCTTCTTTACCAAGCAATGGAGTTATGAGCGAGTAAGGCAGTTATGGCAGATATAGCAGTTATAGGAGTTATAGCATGAATGTAAACGACACAGTTGTTTTTAAGTGGTTCGGAGCACTCAAAGCTCCTAGTCCACTCTTCTACTCAACGAGTAGGATATCCACTAAGGATGTCTTATACAATCTTCTGAATCACACAGATTCCTTCTAGACCAGCAGTCTAGGAACTTTTCTAGTTCACTTTTGAACTCTTCAAGTCCAGCAGACTTGGCTTTCTTACAGTTCACTACGAACTCTTCAAGTCCAGCAGACTTGGTATACTTCTTCAGTTGATTGATGATTATTGTTGTTGCGTTCTGAAGGTTGCTACTCAGTTTGCTGTGTAAGCTCTGGTTCGTAATAGCTGAGTAGCTGAGCAAGCTTTTTAATATCTCAGATCGTAGAGTTGAGCCTTAGAGAGTTCTTTGCGTTGAATGTTTATGCTTGCATATTTTCTCTTTCATCTGTCTGATCTGTATATATGTGATGTTGAAAACTATCCGTTGGATCCATCCATTGTGGCATTAAATGCATCTGAATTTTCTGTACTGTGATGGAGACATTTCTGCACATCTTCTAAATTCTGCATTCTGGACCACTGACACTGCAGGCTGCTTTTTCACCTACCACTTGAAAAGGTGTTTTGTCCCTTTCATTCATAGTACTATCCTTAGATTCTTCAATACGCTTCTTTGTTGCATACTAAGGATATTTCATTTATTCTGGAACTGATGGGCACTGCAGCATCTAGGATCCATTCCTCGTATTGTTGAATTAACAACTCATGAGGCTTTAACGTTTTCTGACATGACAGATGTTTCTCTACATTTTGGATTGTTGTACTCTACGATTCAGATCGTGTTGTTGACTCTATGATCCCGAGAGCACACTACGATCTTTACTTGCTCGCGTTGTTGACTCTACGATCCCGAGAGCACACTACGATCTTTACTTGTTCGTGTTGTTGACTCTACGATCCCGAGAGCACACTACGATCGCTGACTTGTAAACTTAATGTTCCTTTCAGTATACTACGATCGGAGAGTTAGCTTGGT
Source organism: Panax japonicus (assembly GCA_020205505.1). NCBI lineage: Eukaryota > Viridiplantae > Streptophyta > Magnoliopsida > Apiales > Araliaceae > Panax > Panax japonicus. The sequence continues at coordinate 45,080,587 of CM035102.1, read as the reverse complement.
GAACGTTGAGTGCACTCTGCGATCGCTGACTTGAGCTTGATGTCTTCATCTGATCTTGTCCGACTAAGATCTCTGCATTTGTTCAGTGGACTCTACGATCGCAGAGTGTGGTCTACGATCCTTGTCTTTGACTTTGGCATCGCTAGACTCTACGACTCTGAGCGTACAGTGCATTTCATACTTAGCTTCGGCAGATTGTCGTTCGGCTTATAGGCAGGCTGTCTCTACGATTCAGGACATGACTTCCTCAGTACACTACGATCCCGAGGAGGCTCTTCTTGACACACTACGATCCTTCTTCGTTTCCCCTGGAAGTCTACGAACTCTGAGATCTCACTATCTTGCATACTCCTATTCTGCCTCGATAGCTCCCGAGTTGACTCTGACTCTCCTGGCAGACTACGACTTCTGGTGCAATGCTCGACGATCAGACAAGCCTATCTATTACATCATAAGATCAACCTTACAGTTTTGATCTTTCTATCTATACATTCTAGAACACAATGACACACGTTGAAAGCTTAGATCAGCTTAACAATCTTGATCTTTCCATCACTAAGTCCTTGTACATAAATTCAATTAAGGACCTTACAATAATCACAAGCATATTAAAACATCAAATCATGCTATGCATTCTCCCAACAGTATTAACGGTGATATTTTTATAATAAATGTGGGATATATGAGTATATGAGGAGGAAGAGTATTTTTGTGGCATTAAATGTTTAACACATATTTTGTGTGTTGGTGGACACAATTATTGACTGAAATTTGATTATAGCCTGTAAAATCGTCCGTTTGTGGATTTCGGTCAATTTCTGTGTGGAATTTGGGAAAACTTTCTTCTGTAAAGTTGTAGAGAATTGAATTTCCTATAAAAAGATGCGAGATTTGATTTTTCTGATAAAAGGGCTATTTGTTATGAATTATTGAAGTTCTGAAGTTCCGAAATAATTGATTTTTGGAAGTTTAAATTATTTTAAATTAGAAAAACATTTTTTAAAAGTTTTGTGAGTTAGGTGGGCTAAGGTAAATGTGCTGAAATGAGGATTCAAATGATGTGTATGATTATTTAATAAATATTAATATTTTTATTAAATTTTCTATTTTGGTGTTCTAAGCATTTTCCTATAAATAGGGTGCTTAGGTTAGAATTGAAAATCACACCAGAAACTGAAGTTTTCTCTCTCTATATTATCGAGCGTATTCTTGTGAGTATTTTGAGTATACTTTGAGTATTGCTATACGGTGCAAATTCAAGTCATAGCCTATATCCGGTGTTTCAACTAGAAGTACTGTCTTTCGAGGTAAGGGATATTATTTTTTTTAAAATGATATTATTTCGAAGTATTGATCTGAACTTTTAATCAAATTTGGAACTTTTTGTGTCGGAGTTACTATTCACGTATACGACACTATTCACGAATACGGCACAATTCATCGAAAAATGAAAATTTTCCTTTTCGTCTAAAATATCTATTGTGGATACTAGCTTTGATTGTATCCATGTATTGATCATTCTTGAATTTTACACCACTATGATTATTTTTAAGGTATTTTTGGACATGGTTAAAACAAAGTACGAATCCTTAATCCTTAATCCTTGCCATTTTGTTTCACTGGATTCGTTTCTTTAAAAATATTTTTCATCATCCTCAGTCTTAAATGATGATATTATTGAATATCTTTGGCCTATAGTGCAAAGATGAATGATTTCTGATGAATATCTTTGGCCCGTAGTGCAAAGATGAACAGGTGTTTAGATGAACATGACCAACTGATGAATATCTTTGGCCTGTAGTGCAAAGATGAATATTTGATTTCAGTTATATATTGATTGATGTTACAGGAATAAAAGATAGACGATGAACTTTTAAATTCATACATAGAAGATAGTTCTCTACTTAACTCTTCTAATGAATTATTATTTCCGCTGCGAATATTGATTTAAAACTTGTTGTCTATTGTATTCTATTATATTTTTCCCTGTTGAAGATTAACGATAATTTGTTGTATATTATCTTAGTCATAATATTCTTTACTGGGCTAGTTGAGCTCACCCTTTTCCTTTTTGTTCCATTTTTCTTCTCAGGAGGTGAGAATATAGCGAGTACGAGTCGGAGTATGGAATGAAGGTTCTAGAGAAAGTTGTTTAGTAGTCCTCACCATTTTTGTAAAATAATGTATCAATAAATATGATGAGGATATATTTGAGTATAGATATTGTCTAGAAGATAATGTTTGTATTCAAACTCACAGTTTTACTGTTGTAATAATAAAGTTGTAGTTGTTTCTGTACCATGTATTGACAACTCAGTATGGGTGATGTATACCTATTTTAGGGGCGTCACAGTTGGTATAAGAGCTTAGGGATATGATCTCTGGCGGAGATCGGGGAATAGAACTAGGAGGGGAGAGACGAGTAAATCCTTCGCTAGTGTGTCCTACCTAAGCTTATTTGTTAGTTGGTCAGTATATAGGGATATTATGTGATATATTGATTTCCTTAATTAACCCTTGTTTTATGACAGTATTTGAGAATGTCGACTGAGAATATTAACAGTGGAAATGAGACCGTGGAGACGCCTGTACTCACCAAAGAGGAGAACGTGCAACAGGCTGACAATGTTCCTCATGTGAACAACACCATTGAGTAGATGATGAACGAGGGGATGTTTAGAATCTTTTTGCAGTTCATGCAAAATCAGACGAGGGAGACTCGCGTTCAAAATACAGGAGAAAATGATAGCAATTCACGGGTTGTCACAGCCAAGCAGTTCAAAGAGTTGGGACCACCAGAATTTAAGGGAAAGCCAGATCCGATCATGGCGGAAACATGGGTAAAACAAATTACCAAGATATTCGATGTATTGGGATACATGGACGAATAGAAGGTCCCATTCTCCACCTTTATGTTCCGTGGCGAGGCATACTACTGGTGGGAGTCTGTGAAGCGTACCCATCCAGCCTCACTCAGCATGTCTTGGGAGACGTTTCAGAAACTATTTAATGACAAATACTTTCCTGAAAGTGTTCGTCATATGAAGGAAGTGGAGTTCATCAGATTAGAACAAAACAACATGACGGTGTCTCAGTACGAGGCAAAGTTCGCGGAGTTATCCAGGTTTGCACCTCATTTGGTGGAGAATGAGGAACGTATGACACGGATGTTTCTGAGAGGTTTGAAACCCGGCATACGACAATATCTCATTTCTCATAAATTTTCTCTCTACTCAGATGTTGTAAACATGGCTCAATTATTAGAGCGAGATATCGAGTACGGTCAACTGAGGGACCACAACCAGGATCATACCGGAGATAGCAGTCAATGGATTAACGATAACCAACAGAGAAAGAAAAAGATGGACAAAAATGGTAACCACTCTGGTGGTAATCATGGCCATGAAAATAGAAGAAGCGAGTTAGGAGGAGATTTTAAAAAGATGAGATTTAACAACGACCATGTGAAGACGACAGTGCCGGCAAGCAATTGGTTCTAAGGAGGAGAACGACCACCGGTCATATGCTATAAATGCGGGAAAAAGGGACATATCAGTCCAAACTGCCCACAACAGTTCATGGTATGCTATAATTATGAAAAGGAAGGACATATCGCTCGAGATTGTACGGTAGCGAAACCTAATTCAGCGGGGACGGTAACTCAAAAGACTGTCCCAGAAAAGTCAAAGTCAACGGTTCCTAGAAGAGCGTTTGTTGTGACTGGTCAAAATGCGAGGAACCCAAACGAGGTGATCACGGGTAAGCTATTTATAAATTCTTGCGAAGTTTATACCTTACTTGATACCGGTGCTACCCATTCATTTATCTCTCCTGCTTGTGCTCAACGTTTAAACGTGACTCTGGAGAAATTAGACTTTGACCTATCTGTGGAAACTCCGTTAGGAGAAACTTTCATCACATCCACTGTTTATAAATCTTGTTTCATTCAAGTTGGCACCATCACCTTACATGTTGACCTTATCTCTTTAAAGATACTTTCTTTTGATGTGATTTTAGGGATTGATTGGTTAACTACTCATCATGCCAAAATTGATTGTTTTTGTAAGGTTGTTAGTTTTCATATTCCTAACCAACCTGTTGTACGAATTCAAGCAACTAAACCATTAAAATCAATCACTATCATATCTAATCATAAAGCTATTCATTTATTGAAAAACGGATGTCAAGCTTTCTTAGCCCATGTTATGGATTTGAATAAAGACACGCCAAATTTGAATAATATTATGTTGTTATTGACTTTCCTGACATATTTCCTGAAGAACTTCCCGGTCTACCCCCAGAACGTGAAGTTGAATTCTTTATTGATCTTGAACCTGGTACAAATCCCATTTCTAAAACCCCATATCGAATGGCTCCTAATGAACTTCAGGAGTTAAAGGTTCAACTACAGGAATTGTTGGACATCGGTTTCATTCGTCCTAGTACATCTCCTTGGGGTGCTCCTGTTTTATTCGTAAAGAAGAAAGACGGAAGTATGCGACTTTGTATTGACTATCGGGAATTGAACCATGTCACCATCAAGAATAGGTATCTTCGACCTCGTATTGATGACCTGTTTGACCAGTTACAAGGAGCACAATTCTTTTCAAAGATCGATCTTCATTCTGGATATCATCAGCTGAAGATTAGAACTGAGGATATTCCAAAGACTGCCTTTAGAACTCGGTACGGGCATTATGAATTGTTAGTCATGTCTTTCGGATTGACTAATGCTCCTGCGGCTTTCATGGATATGATGAACCGAGTATTCAAGGAATATTTGGATCAGTTCGTTGTTGTTTTTATTGATGACATCCTCATATATTCCAAAAGCTCGTGAACATCATGAGCATCATTTGAAGCTGGTACTCCAAAGGCTTCGTGAAAACAAACTATATGCCAAATTGAAGAAATGCGAGTTCTGGCTTGACGAAGTAGCATTCCTTGGGCACGTGGTGTCGAAACATGGAGTATCTGTTGATCCGGTGAAGATTGAAGCAATACAAAGTTGGGAGCAACCGAAGTCGGTGACTGAAGTATGTAGCTTTTTGGGCTTAGCTGGTTATTATCGGAGATTCGTGGAAGGGTTTTCTCGAATCGCTACTCCATTAACCCAGCTAACTTGAAAAGATACAAAATTTGTTTGGAGCGAAGAATGCGAGAAGAGTTTCCAAGTACTCAAGAGGAGACTCATTTCAGCACTTGTTCTAACAATACCATCTGGTACGGATGGATTTGTTATCTACAGCGATGCTTCAGGCAAAGGGTTAGGATGTGTTCTCATGCAACGTGGGAAAGTCATAGCCTATGCCTCGCGATAACTTAAAGAGTATGAGAGGAATTATCCTACTCATGATCTAGAGTTGGCAGCAGTCGTTTTTGCGCTAAAGATATGGAGGCACTATCTATATGGGGAGAAAGTGGAGATATATTCAGACCATAAAAGCCTTAAATATTTCTTCACTCAAAAAGAACTCAACATGCGGCAGCGACGTTGGCTCGAGCTATTGAAAGATTACGACCACACTATTCAATACCATCATGGAAAAGCGAACGTGGTAGCTAACGCGTTGAGTAGAAGATCATATGCAGGAACGAGTGCGATGATGTCAAGTATACGCATAGAGCCAACTTTAATAGAAAAAGTTAAGTTTGCTCAAGCCACCGACCCGGAGCTGATGCGTATGAAGAAGAAAGTACAAGAAGGAGCTATTCCGGAAGCGAGAATTGATGAAGAAGGAATACTTCGAGTCCACTCTAAACTTTGTGTTCCTAACGACCCTGATTTGAAGTACAAGATTATGATGGAGGCACACAATACACCATTTGCAATCCATCCTGGAAGTACTAAAATGTATCGTGATCTTCGACATACATTTTGGTGGAACAATATGAAGAGAGAGATTGCAAAGTTTATCTCAATGTGTTTAACTTGTCAACGTGTAAAGGCGGAGCATCTAGTACCTAAGGGTCCGTTGCAACCACTTGAGATTCCGAAATGGAAGTGGGAACACATTACCATGGATTTCTTTACGGGTCTTCCTACGGTTTCTCAAGGCATCAATGCTATTTGGGTTATTGTTGATAGATTAACCAAGTCTGCTCATTTCTTGCCGATACGGGAGACTTATTCCCTTGAACGTCTTGTTAGTATATATGTAAATGAGATTGTGAGGTTGCATGGCATTCCAGTATCCATAGTTTTGGATCGTGACCCAAGATTCACTTCAAGATTTTGGGTTAGCTTGCACAAAAGCTATGGGCACGGATTTACGATTCAGTTCGACATACCATCCTCAAACAGACGGACAATCAGAGAGGACTATTCAAACTCTTGAAGATCTATTAAGACTCTGTGTCCTAGACTTTAAGGGCAGTTGGGATAAGTATTTACCATTGGTGGAATTCTCCTACAACAACAGTTATCAGGCAAGTATAGGTGTGGCTCCATTTGAAGCATTATATGGACGAAAGTGTCGCTCTCCAATATGTTGGGATGAGGTGGGTGAAGCAACATTGTTAGGACCCGAGTTAGTACGTATGACTACCGAAAAGATCCAAATGATTCGACAACGTATACAAACGGCACAAGATCGACAAAAGAGTTATGCGGATCTTCATCTAAAGGACGTGGAATTTAGTATAGGGGATCATGTATTGTTGCGAGTTGCTCCATGGAAGGGAGTTACAAGATTTGGGAAGAGAGGAAAGCTCAATCCACGATTTATTGGTCCATTTAAAATTCTTGACCGAGTAGGAAATGTAGCCTATAAACTCGCGTTACCTCCGAGTATGTCTCGTGTTCATAATGTGTTTCACATATCTGTACTTCGTAAATATGTGAAAGACCCGAACCACGTTATTGAGTTAGAACCGGACGAGATAGCCGAAGACTTAACGTATGAGGAAGTACCTGTCAAGATCTTGTCAAGATCTTGTATATGAAGGAGCATGTCCTACGTACAAAGGTCATACCACAAGTTAAAGTTTTGTGGAGGAATCATGCTATAGAGGAAATGACCTGGGAATTAGAAACAGAAATGAAAGCGAGGTATCCTCATCTTTTCGAAACACCAAGTACGTACGTCAATTTCGAGGACGAAATTCCATAAGAAGGGGAGGTTGTAAGACCCCAAATAATTAATAAATGAAATTTAATTTCCTCTAATTATTATTTTGAATAGTAAGGGTTGATTTGATTATTGTGGATAGTTATGGGTAAAATACGCAAATATTTCAAAATAAGCAAGTGGTTATAAAATATTCATTGTTGTCGGGGAATATTCGTTTGGTCGTGGAATATTCGTACTGTCGGGGAATATTCGTACGACGACGCAGCCATGTGTGGGCCCCATAACGGAAAGCGATTGGATGAAGAAAACAACAAATATAAGTTATTTAAAAATAACGACGTAGTTGTTACCATTAATACTGTTAAAATACTCGATGGTTAAAACACAGTAGCACACGGTATTGCACCAATTATTGATTCTTACGTAAGAAGGCACTATTCAATAATGGTTACAGTAATTACTATTAAGTATTTTATTTTATTGATTCAATAATTGCTGCGTTGATATTTTATATTGCTGTTGTTTCAATAATTGTCATTACACAGTATTTTTCATTATCGAAGCAATAATTCATATTATTTGAATAATATTATTAGATAACATTATTGATAATGTCTAGAAAGTTCTGTCTAAGGAGAAGTTTGGTCACCTAATTGCGCGCCAGTAAGGAGAAATTCTTATTGAAAAGCCCCCTCTTTCCTGGGAACTGCCTGGTTGTCAATATTGTGATTCTGTAATATTATTTGTGAATAATTAATTATTGATTCATATGATGAGAAAAATATTGATTTTATGTGGATATAGATGAAGAAAATTTTTAATGTGACAATTGTTGAAAATTAATATTTTATCTTTTTCTGATAAAATAATTCATTTAAATATATTATTTTAATTATGTATTAACGGTGATATTTTTATAATGAATGTGGGATATATGAGTATATGAGGAGGAAGAGTATTTTTGTGGCATTAAATGTTTAACACATATTTTGTGTGTTGGTGGACACAATTATTGACCGAAATTTGATTATAGCCTGTAAAATCGCCCGTTTGTGGATTTCGGTCAATTTCTGTGTGAAATTTGGAAAAACTTCCTTCTGCAAAGTTGTAGAGAATTGAATTTCCTATAAGAAGACGTGAGATTTGATTTTTCTGATAAAAAGGCTATTTGTTATGAATTATTGAAGTTCCGATGTTCCGAAATAATTGATTTTTGAAAGTTTAAATTATTTTCAATTAGAAAAACGTTTTTTAAAAGTTTTGTGAGTTGGGTGGGCTAAGGTAAATGTGCTGAAATGAGGATTCAAATGATGCGTATGATTATTTAATAAATATTAATATTTTTATTTAATTTTCTACTTTGGTGTTCTAAGCATTTTCCTATAAATAGGGTGCTTAGGTTAGAATTAAAAATCACACCAGAAACTGAAGTTTTCTCTCTCTATATTATCGAGCGTACTCTTGTGAGTATTTTGAGTATACTTTCAGTATTGCTATACGGTGCAAGTTCAAGTCATAGCCTATATCCGGTGTTTCAACTAGAAGTACTGTCTTTCGAGGTAAGGGATATTATTTTTTTTAAAATTATATTATTTCTTCTAATATCATTATGCCAAAGTATTGATCTTAACTTTTAATCAAATTTGGAACTTTTTGTGTCGGAGTTACTATTCACGTATACGGCACTATTCACGTATACGACACTATTCATCGAAAAATAAAAATTTTTCTTTTTGTCTAAAATATCTATTGTGGATACTAGCTTTGATTGTATCCATGTATTGATCATTCTTGAATTTTATACCACTATGATTATTTTTGAGGTATTTTTGGACATGGTTAAAACAAAGTACGAATCCTTAATCATTAATCCTTGCCATTTTGTTTCACTGGATTCGTTTCTTTAAAAATATTTTTCATCATCCTCAGTCTTAAATGATGATATTATTGAATATCTTTGGCCTGTAGTGCAAAGATGAATGATTTCTGATGAATATCTTTGGCCCGTAGTGCAAAGATGAACAGGTGTTTAGATGAACATGACCAACTGATGAATATCTTTGGCCTGTAGTGCAAAGATGAATATTTGATTTCAGTTATATATTGATTGATGTTACAGGGATAAAAGATAGACGATGAACTTTTAAATTCATACATAGAAGATAGTTCTCTACTTAACTCTTCTAATGAATTATTATTTCCGCTGCGAATATTGATTTAAAACTTGTTGTCTATTGTATTCTATTATATTTTTCCCTGTTGAAGATTAACGATAATTTGTTGTATATTATCTTAGTCATAATATTCTTTACTGGGCTAGTTGAACTCACCCTTTTCCTTTTTGTTCCATTTTTCTTCTCAGGAGGTGAGAATATAGCGAGTACGAGTCGGGGTATGGAATGAAGGTTCTAGAGAAAGTTGTTTAGTAGTCCTCACCATTTTTGTAAAATAATGTATCAATAAATGTGATGAGGATATATTTGAGTATAGATATTGTCTAGAAGATAATGTTTGTATTCAAACTCACAGTTTTACTGTTGTAATAATAAAGTTGTAGTTGTTTCTGTACCATGTATTGACAACTCAGTATGGGTGATGTATACCTATTTTGGGGGCGTCACAATAACAATCAAGCTAAAGCGCCGAGACAACAAAACATATCTAGATTTCAAAATCAGACACCACAACCAGAGCGGAAAGCAAGTTTTGAAGAAGCCTTGGATAGATTTGTTAAAGCGTCTGAAAAAATGAACGAGGCAAATGAGAAAAAATTTAATCAAATAGAGCTGAAAATGCAAAGCCAAAGTGAGTCGATCAAGAATTTGGAAATCAAGTGGGGCAGATAGTACATGCGTTGAACAACCGTCCTCAATACACTAGGCCCTATGACATGGATTCCGAGACTGATGGAGAGCCCGAACAAAATCTGCAACTAGATGAGCCACAAGTAGTTGAAATAGAGGAAACAATTGGGAACCAAAAAAAGGAGATCGACGAAGATTTAATTGTAAGATTCAACGAATATGAACCAATTTCATTAGTATCCCATGTGCCTCCTCCACCAAAGTTCAATAATCCGGGCAATTTTGCAAAACCATGCCCAATTGGCAGTCATGTCGTCGGTAAAGCTCTTTGTGACATAAGAGATAGTACAATTGTGGAGTCATGGTTTGATGAAAAGGAAAAGATAGAGGAAGAATCCATTATGTTTATTAAGCTTCATTGCCCCAATCTGATCATAGACAATATAGAGAAAACACCTAGTTGTTGGACGTTCTTAATAGGGAACCTATCTCCAAAGAGCATGATAGGTGACTTTAATTCAAGGGTTTTTGTTAACGGGAACCTCCCAAAAGAGACATTGTTACTGATGGATGGAGGATTCCTCAATTTTCGTAGGGGAATTGGATAAAGAATAGAAGAAGTCAGGCTGAAACTATAAAACAAGCGCTTATTGGGAGGCAACCTCAAGTTTAATTTTTATTTTTAGTTTTTATTAGGTTTTATATTAGTAGTTTTGAATTTGCATTTCTTTAGAATTTAATAAAATTATTTCTTTCATGATTTACAGGTTATTCAAGTCAAATTCAAGTGTGGTGCCCAATTTGTTCCATATGCCTAGCCTATTCTCCAAACTTAGCGGACAAGGAGGAAGATTGCTATATTTTCAGGGAAGTCCTCTTCTTTAATTTTTTCTATTTTAGCCATTGAGGATAATGTTTAGTTTAAGTTTGGGGGCACTTTAGTGTCGTATTGCATATAGTTAGTTATCTGCATGGTAGTTCATTTTTTTATGTGTTAGCATTGTGTTTTTTTAGGTTGCATATAATAGATGGTAGTTATTTGCATATTCATATATGTGTTGCATTAATATGTGTTCATGTAGTATAATTGCATTTTTTTATTATTTTTGCATGAATCTGTGTGATCGGTTGGTGTGGTCTTAGCTCGACCTATGATAAGATTGTTTTGCATGTTAACTTGAACAGTGTTGATAATTGATGATGAGTTCTAATTTTAATCATAATGATAATCTGAGCCTGTCTTAAACTTATATAACCGGTTAGCACTTAAAGTTTAACTATTTTAATCCACTTGGTTTAAGGGTTTCATAATTTGTTTCTGAGGGAAATTCTTGGTTAAAATTTAAGGAAATTAGTGAACTGGCAGTAAAGGTTGGAATGACGTAAAAGCCTGAGTTTGGGGGAATCTATGGGATATATATATATATACAAAATGAAAATGAAAAAAAAGAGAAAAAAAATGAAGAAATGATGAAAAGAAAAATAAATAGAAAATCCAGAAAAAAAGAAAAAGAATAAACACCGTGGCATGCTTGTCTAGTTTTGTGGCCTTTGTTACTTGAGTAAGTAAGCCCGAGGGGATTGTCTTTACACCTAGCGCCCTAAGGTCTTAATGGCTTGGGAGTCGTTGGTCGAAAGCTCATTAAAGTAGCACTGAAAAGCCTAAGGGAATAGGACATTGCACAGCCATGAAAAAAAATGAATAAAACACGAGAAAGAGCAAAAATGCCCTCGTGGTTGAATAAAAGTATAAATAAATCTTGTATTTACCCTAAGACCTGGTAATTGCTTAGTTTTAACTGGAGTTGTCATGTTCACAAAAGTAATTGAATTGGAACTGAAATTTTCCTTCTAAGAAGTTTGTTATGTGATTATCTTGAACTGTGGTTGGTTAGAATGGTTAACAAGCACACATGCACAACATGGGTGATGAAAGGTTTGGATTGACTAATTGGTTAGAGTTATTGACTTTGACTTGATTGGATATATTGTTTGAGTATCAATGGTATCTTTGAGGCCTATTGCTATATATCATACTGATTTATTACTGGGTTCGTAGGTATATTAGAAAGTAGATCATGCATATGCATTCATGTAGTTGAGTTAGTTTGCTTATTTTTAGTTCTTTTGTGTTTTTGCTTGAGGACAAACAAAGATTTAAGTTTGGGGGTATTTGATGAGTGAGTTTTATACTCATAATTGAGTGCGTTTGAGCTTAATCTTTTGGTTTATTTTAAGTATTTGTGTCTATTCATGCATGTTTTATGTTGTTTTGTAGGAATTTGGACAAAAGTTACTTGGATCGACGTTCGGGGTGGCTAGATTTGCGTTTTCGGCTTGCCATTTAAACAACAGTCACTTCAGAGCCAATTTGAGTATTTCTCCAGACCTTATTTCGATAAACTTAAAGAATGAAAGTTGTAGATGTACTTCTTCTCTTTCCGGAAAATCTTGAATAATCAAAATCGGAGTTTGGACGAAGAAGTTATGGCCATTTTCCCAAAGGACGTCAGAGAATGGTGTAACGACCCCAAAACAAATCCATTCCATCCAACCCATTCTGAGTCGCCAAATACATGGTACAGAAAACAACTACAACTTTATTATAATAATTGTCGTGCAAAATACCACAACACATATGCTGTGAGTTTGGATACAAATATATATCAACTGTGACTCATGTCCCAACCGTGGACAGCACCTCATAATGACACCTTACATAAAGGTATAGTCGAAAACTGTTTTAGAAATTAGAATCTTTGGGAAGTGCTCAAGGAAACCTTCGTACATGGGAGGCCATCCTTGGTTGACCCAATAGACCCCAAAGAAAAACTAGAAGATTACTATCATATTCTTCCCAATGGCAAGTCTTCTCTTGACATATCATTATCTCCACTGTCTCTAATTGAGAGTTATATTTCCAATAGACTCCAAGATTATATAGATAGTGCTGGTAGATATACTCAGCAAGTGGATAAGCACAACCCTGTCTTATGATGACACAAGATTGTATGTCATTAAACATTTTGTATGATAGTGGCAAAACACCCTTCCAAGTTAAATTCACCTCACCCTCAACATCTATAGACCACCGTTCTATTCCCTTGTTATTCCCCCGCTCGACCCAGCTACACTTTTATTACCTGAAAGGAATTGTGAAGCAAAAAGGTGAGCACAACTAGCTCAGTAAAGAATATCTTGACTTAAAATAAATAAATTATCAATAGCCTTCAACAGTAATAAATCAGAGATTTAGAACATATGGTAGATGATAAAACTTTTCAACCATAGTTGCAGCCGAACGAGCAATCCATTAGAAGAGTCAAATAGACTATAAAGTCTAATTATCTTCTCTATGTTAAAAGTCCACCAACAATGTTTTATCCCTGTGACATCAATCAACAATTCCTGTCCACAATCACATGTATAACTCATAATCGTAATTGTAGTTCTAAATTCCTTTTCTCATCCAGGACAAAGATAATTTTCATCACTTGAAACATCAAAGATTATGGTTATACCAAATCACAGTTTATGTTCATAATCCTACTAATAAATTCATCTTTGCACTACGGCCAAAGATATTCATCAACAAGTCATCTTTGCACTACAGGCCAAAGATTTTCATCAACAAGTCATCTTTGCACTACAGGCCAAAGATATTCATCAGTTGGTCATGTTCATCTAAACACATGTTCATCTTTGCACTACGGGCCAAAGATATTCATCAGAAATCATTCATCTTTACACTATAGGCCAAAGATATTCCGTTATATCATCATTTAGGACTGAGGATGATGAAAAAGTATTTTAAAGAAACCGAATCCAGTGAAGCAAACGAACAAATATTAAGGATTCGCACTTTGAACAATTCCCATTCAAAAATGCTTCATAAATAACCAGAATGGGGTAAAATTTAAGAATGATCAAAACATGGATACAATCAAAGCTAGTATCCAGAATAGATATTTTGGACAAAAAGAAGAAATTTCATTTTTCGGTGAATAGTGCCGTATTCGTGAATAGTGATGTATACGTGAATAGTGCCGTATACGTGAATAGTAACTCTGACACCAAAAGATAGAAATTTTACAAAAAACATCATCACGATAAAAACTCAAACTCAAACCAATATTTCGGCATAATGATATTGAAGAAATAATATCATTTATGAAGAAAATAATCTCCCTTACAATCCCCTACTATCCCTTACTATTCCTTACCTCAGAGAGAATAGTAGTTCTGACTGGAATACTGAATATAGTGCTGAAAGAACTTGCACCGTATAGCAATACTCAAAGTACTAAAATACTCACAAAATACGCTCGATATAATAGAGAGAAATCTTTAGTTTCTGGTGTGATTTTCAAATCTAACCTAAGCACCCTATTTATAGGAAACTGCTTAGAACACCAAAGCAGAAAATTTAATAAATTAATAATATTATTTTTTCAAATTTCCTACGCCCACTAATTTGGTCCAAGACATCAGCCACCATGTGACAAAACATTAAAAACATTTTTTCTTAATTAATTTATTTAAAACTCCAAATAATAATAATTAATTAATTCAGAACTTCAATAATTCATAATAAATAGCCCTTTTATCAAAAAAATTCAAATTTCGTGACTTTTTATAAGAAATTCAATTCTCTACAACTTTGCAGAAGAAAGTTTTTCCAAATTCCAAACAGAAATTGACCGAAATCCATAAACGAGAGATTTTACAGGCTATAATCAAATTTCAGTCAAGAAATGAGCCCACATACATGTTTAACATGTTTTAAACAACTTTTACAACATAAATACTCTTCCTCCTTATATACTCATATATCCCACATTCATTGTAAAAATATCATCATTATTATATTATAATAATATAATAAAATATTATTTTATCAGAAATGATAAAATATCGATTTTCAACAATTGTCACTTTAAAAATTTTCTCCATCTATATCCACATAAAATGAATATTTTTCTCATCATATAAATCAATAATTAATTATTCACAAATAATATTACAGAATCATAATAATGGCAACCAGGCAGTTCCCAGGAAAGAGAGGGCTTTCCAATAAGAATTTCTCCTTACTGGCGCACAATTAGGTGACCAAACCTCTCCTTAGACAGAACTTTCTAGACATTTCCAATAATGTTATCTAATAATATTATTCAGATAATATGAATTATTGCTCCGATAATGGAAAATATTGTGTAGTGACAATTATTGAAACAACAGTAATATAAAATATCAACGCAGCAATTATTGAATCAATAAAATATAATACTGAACAGTAATTACTGTAATAATTATTCAGTAGTGCCTTCTTACGTAAGAATCAATAATTCAAAAATACTGTGCAATACCGTGTGCTACTGTGCAACAACGCGTATTACTTTACTTTACCCACCGAGTATTCCAACAGTGTTAACGGTAACCACTACGCCGTTATTTATAAAAACTTTAATTTGTTATTTTCTTCATCCGATAGTAATTCTGTTATGGGGCCCACAAATGGTTGCACCGTCGTACGAATATTCCACAACAGAAAGAATATTCCACGACCAAATGAATATTACCCGACAGAAAGAATATTTTATAACCACTTGCATATTTTGAAAAAAAATTCATATATCACCCTTAACTTTAACTTTTATCAATTTAACCATTTACTGAATTGTAATTATAAGAAAAATTGAATACTTTTATTTCATAAAATTTGGGGTCTTACAATCTCCACTCCTTATGAAATTTCGTCCTCGAAATTTACGTACCTGGTATTTTGAAAAGTTGAGAATACCTTGCTTTCATTTCAGATTCTATCTCCCGGGTCATCATGATTTCTCCATTGCTCATCTCCCGTGATAACTTCATTTGGGTTCCTCATTTGTTGGGAAGTCATGACAACCGCTATCCCTCGAACTACTCGGCTTTGACTTGTCTGGGGGCAGCATTTGGCGTCATCACTACCATTGGAACATACTTTTCTATAGGGCATATTCCTCCCTCAACTGCCTCTTCATACTCCTGATTCATGATCTGAATCATCAATCTTCGATCCATATCAAATTAAGGTTGACCGCTCTATACAGGGTAATTCAAAACTCGATGTTGGGTTCTCCCAATTGCTTTCCAAGAAGAGAAATTCATATCATATATTTTAGCCTTCTTAGATCGGACATCTCTTTCCACAATATCCACGTATCGTGCGACTTTTGCCCATGCATCACTTATTCTCACTCGTTCAGTTTTTCCTTCTTTTAGCTCAGATTCCATCTTTATCATCTTATACTCTGCCAAAGAATGTTTCTATTCAAGCATCACATATCGGGTAACAGAAGCTTGAATTGTTGCATCCTTTTGCTCCACGATCGTCTGTCGTTCTTTAGCCTGCTCTTCTAACTCATGAATACGATTTTGAAATTCTACATTTTGATCATATAATACCTCTAATAAACTCTCCTCAGGTACCTCTTCTTCCTCTTCTGCCTCACTCTCAACTGTTACCTCTGCGATTATCTCGGGTGCAACTATCAATTCTTCACTCACTACATGGATATCTCTAATTCCTTCTTCGTTTGACATCACATTATCATGGTTAGTGATTAGAGGTATCCCCACAGTCTCATTAACTTCATTGTTAGCATTCTCAGTCGCCATTCTCAAATACTGCCATAAAATAAGGGTTAATTAAGCAAGTTAACATATCACATAATATCCGTATATTATGACCGACCAACAATTAAGCTTAGGTAGGACACACTAGCGAAGGATTTACTCATCTCTCCCCTCCTAGTTCTAATCCTGATCTCAGCCAGAGATCATATCCCTAAGCTCTGATACCAAATGTAACGACCCCAAAATAGGTCCATTCCATCCAACCCATTCTGAGTCGCCAAATACATGGTACAGAAAACAACTACAACTTTATTACAACAATTGTCGTGCAAAATACAACAAAACATATGCTGTGAGTTTGGATACAAATATATATCAACTGTGACTCATGTCCCAACCGTGGACAACACCTCATAATGACACCTTACATAAAGGTATAGTCGAAAACTATTTTAAAAATTAGAATATTTGGGAAGTGCTCAAGGAAACCTTCGTACATGGGAGGCCATGCGTCTAGGTTATTATAGATATCATATGGCCACAGAATTATCCTTGGTTGACCCAATAGACCCCAAAGAAAAATGAGAAGATTACTATCATATTCTTCCCAATGGCGAATCTTCTCTTGACATAACATTATCTCCACTGTCTCTAACTGAGAGTTATATTTCAAATAGACTCCAAGATCATATAGATAGTGCCGGTAGATATACTCAGCAAGTGGATAAACACAACCCTGTCTTATGATGACACGAGGTTGTATGTCATTAGACATCTTGTATGATAGTGGTAAAACACCCTTCCAAGTTAAATTCTCCTCACCCTCAAATCTATAGACCACTGTTCTATTCCCTTGTTATTCCCCCGCTCGACCCAGCTAAACTTTTATTACCTGAAAGGAATTGTGAAGCAAAAGGGTGAGCACAACTAGCTCAGTAAAGAATATCTTGACTAAAGATAAATAAATTATCAATAGCCTTCAACAGTAATAAATCAGAGATTTAGAACATATGGTAGATGATAAAACTTTTCAACCATAGTTGCAGCGGAACGAGCAATCCATTAGAAGAGTCAAATAGACTATAAAGTCTATTATCTTCTCTATGTTAAAAGTCCACCAACAATGTTTTATCCCTGTGACATCAATCAACAATTCCTGTCCACAATCACATGTATAACTCATAATCGTAATTGTAGTTCTAAATTCCTTTTCTCATCCAGGACAAAGATAATTTTCTTCACCTGAAACATCAAAGATTGTGGTTATACCAAATCACAGTTTATGTTCATAATCCTACTAATAAATTCATCTTTGCACTACGGCCAAAGATATTCATCAACAAGTCATCTTTGCACTACAGGCCAAAGATTTTCATCAACAAGTCATCTTTGCACTACAGGCCAAAGATATTCATCGGTTGGTCATGTTCATCTAAACACATGTTCATCTTTGCACTATGGGTCAAAGATATTCATCAGAAATCATTCATCTTTGCACTACAGGCCAAAGATATTCCGTTATATCATCATTTAGGACTGAGCATAATGAAAAAATATTTTAAAGAAAACGAATCCAGTGAAGCAAAAGAACAAATATTAAGGATTCGTACTTTGAACAATTTCCATTCAAAAATGCTTCATAAATAACCAGAATGGGGTAAAATTCAAGAATGATCAAAACATGGATACAATCAATGCTAGTATCCAGAATAGATATTTTGGACAAAAAGAAGAAATTTTATTTTTCGGTGAATAATTCCGTATTCGTGAATAGTACTGTATACGTGAATAGTGCCGTATACGTGAATAGTAACTTCGACACCAAAAGATAGAAATTTTACAAAAAACATCATCACGCTTCCTGAATAGTACTCGTGAATAGTAACTCATGTATAGTAACTCATGAATAGTAACCCCGACATGAAAAAGTTTCAAATTTGATAAAAACTCAAACCAATATTTCGGCATAATGATATTGAAGAAATAATATCATTTATGAAGAAAATAATCTCCCTTACAATCCCTTACTATCCCCTACCTCAGAAAGAATAGTACTTCTGACTGGAATACTGGATATAGTGCTGAAAGAACTTGCACCGTATAGCAATACTCAAAGTACTAAAATACTCGCAAAATACGCTCGATATAATAGAGAGAAAAAGATAGAGAAATCTTTAGTTTCTGGTGTGATTTTCAATTCTAACCTAAGCACCCTATTTATAGGAAAATGCTTAGAACACCAAAGTAGAAAATTTAATAAATTAATAATATTATTTTTTCAAATTTCCTACGCCCACTAATTTGGTCCAAGACATCAGCCACCATGTGACAAAACATTAAAAACGTTTTTTCTTAATTAATTTATTTAAAACTCCAAATAATAATAATTAATTAATTCGGAACTTCAATAATTCATAATAAATAGCCCTTTTATCAGAAAATTTGAATCTCGCGACTTTGTATAGGAAATTCAATTCTCTACAACTTTGCAGAAGAAAGTTTTTCCAAATTCCAAACAGAAATTGACCGAAATCCATAAACGAACGATTTTACAGGCTATAATCAAATTTCAGTCAAGAACTGAGCCCACATACATGTTTAACATGTTTTAAACAACTTTTGCAACAAAAATACTCTTCCACCTCACATACTCATATATCCCACATTCATTGTAAAAATATCATCATTATTATATTATAATAATATAATAAAATATTATTTTATCAGAAAAGATAAAATATCGATTTTCAACAATTGTCACTTTAAAAATTTTCTCCATCTATATCCACATAAAATGAATATTTTCCTCATCATATAAATCAATAATTAATTATTTGCAAATAATATTACAGAATCACAATAATGGCAACCAGGCAGTTCCCAGGAAAGAGGGGGCGTTCCAATAAGAATTTCTCCTTACTAGCGCGCAATTAGGTGACCAAACCTCTCCTTAGACAGAACTTTCTAGACATTGCCAATAATGTTATCTAATAATATTATTCAGATAATATGAATTATTGCTCCGATAATAAAAAATACTGTGTAGTGACAATTATTGAAACAACAGTAATATAAAATATCAACGAAGCAATTATTGAATCAATAAAATATAATACTGAACAGTAATTACTATAATAATTATTCAGTAGTGCCTTCTTACGTAAGAATCAATAAATCAAAAATACTGTGCAATACCGCGTGCTACTGTGCAACAACGCGTATTACTTTACTTTACCCACTGAGTATTCCAACAATGTTAACGGTAACCACTACGCCGTTATTTATAAAAACTTTAATTTGTTATTTTCTTCATCCGATAGTAATTCTGTTATGGGGCCCACAAATGGTTGCACCGTCGTACGAATATTCCCCAACAGAAAGAATATTCCACGACCAAACGAATATTCCCCAACAGAAAGAATATTTTATAACCACTTGCATATATTGAAAAAAAAATTCATATATCACCCTTAACTTTAACTTTTATCAATTTAAACATTTACTGAATTGTAATTATAAGAAAAATTGAATACTTTTATTTCATAAAATTCGAGGTCTTACAAATGGGGCCGGCGCCGGGGCGCCCAAACCAAGGCTAATTGGAGAGCCGAGGCGCTAGGGGACAGCTTCTCAACGCCGTGCCCAGCGCTGGGGCGTTGGGGAAGGTCCTGGCAAGGCTTGGACTCGTTTTGGGGCAAATTTTGACCCTTTTTTGACTCCAAATTGGATTGGGTTTGTTCTTACGCTAAAGATTAAACTTGTAACCTATAAATACATGATATAAGGAATAAAATAAAGGGAGATTACATAGATTAGACTAGATAAAAACTGCATTAGATTAGAATATAAACCCTAGTTCTTATTAGCCATTGGAGATTGAAGCAAATTGAAGAACGCTGAAAATCAAGATCAAGAGCAAGAGCAAGAGCAAGAGGGGAACATCAGATTTGCTGACAATAGATTCTATTCTCTTCTCTTATCATACTTTTATCTTTTAATGTCTATTCAATTGTGGATTCTTGGTTTTAATTCATTAATTATGAATTAACTCTTTTATTAAGATTCTAATTGAACCTTTTATGGCTATAAATTAGTTAATTGATTTATTCCAATTATTTGTGTCAAAGTGAGTTGTTTATCTTGCCTTATGCTTATCGATTAATTATCTGATCAGTAATTACCTTGTTACTCTAAAAGGAATTGAAAGAGGAATTCTAGGGTTAGAATTGGGCATGATATCATGTGACTTAGTTATTTGCAAAGTAAATAATTAGGTTTGTGAATTGAATGGAAATATCTGTTCACCGCATGTAACACATAAGGAATTGGGTTTGAAAAGAGTTTAATTCAATTATTTTGCATAGGAATATAACAAGATTAATCTGGATTAAATAGAAGGCAATTGATCACTTGGAAAAGGACTTTTGACATTTGAGAATTCCTGTTAACAATTTAGTAGGCATAAATATTGGGATAATTGGATAATTGATTTAGAGTTCATAATTGGGGATATTGAAGTCTTAATCCTTATTTATCTGAATTCATTCAAATCTTAGTTTTGTTTATTTGATTTATTTTAGAATAATTTCTTTTAATTGTTAATTTAGTTTTTTAATTAGAAAAATCACAATTTACAGTTGTTTAAATAAAATTGATTTCGTTAAGAGTTGGTATTTGGTAATTTTTATTAAATAATTCCTCGTGGAAACGATACTCTACTTTCACTTTATTACTTGTTGACCATGTATACTTGCACGTATTCATTGATTGCGAAATCGATCAACAATTCCGCACCATTTGTAGCTGAGTCATAGCCTCTTGTCTTGCCAGAGCCATTATCTCCAAAGATGACCGAGGGACTGTAACGCCCCGGAAAATCGAACCTTTTGTAAATACTTTTAATAATGAATAAAATAATATTATTTATTATTATTATGTATTCGTAAGATGAATGTCGTTCTATAACCTAGAAACCCCGAAACGTCGTAGTATTCCAACTGCGTGAATGAATTAAAGTGTTTGAATTTCTAAGATGAAAATAAAAGCTTTCCGAGAAATTTTTTGAAAAACACTATTCATCGATTTTGGCTCGGGAATTATTTTTGAACTTCCGAGAAATACGTAACGTTATAATATCGAGGTGATATTGATTATGTAATAATAATCTAAGTATGGAAAACATAATATTTCGTATGCGGACCTAACTTGGAAGCGTTCGGTTTATTAAGCGTTAAGGAAAGAAAGTTGTAATCATATGATGCGTATGCATTGTACGAAGTAATGAATGTAAGTATAATACGACGTATTATACTATTAAGAATGGAGAATGAAATAACGTATATTATGAATAAATATACGAGCTAGCATGCGAGAATTATACGTGGTGTATATATGTTAAGTTGTTAATTAAATGTAATGGACTTGTAGGATTATTAGCTTAATGATAGAAGTCCAATAGAATGTAATACTCAAGCCCAAGTGTTTGATAAATCATAAGTCCAATCTATTGTAGCATAAGCCCAATAAGAAATAAGCTAGATTAATTAGCAAGCCCAATGTGATTAAGCTATGATCCACGGGGCAAACCAAGTGAGAAATGGGTTGACTTGATGGGCAAATATTTGGTGTGATGAAAAAGTGTTGTGGCTAGCAAGTAGACTTGGATATTAAGAAATGAATAGTAAGGAGGTGGGAATTGAGGAGGTTAATAAGGAGGTGGAATGGCCTACAAGACTAATAAGCCCTAACTTTGGGTTGCCTATAAATAGAGAGCTCTCAATTCATTTGTTTGCTTGATAAATTTCTCCCAACTCCTCTCAAAGATAAGCAACTTAATTGTTAGAGAGAATAAGCCACATAAGCACTTATAAGCCACTTCAACCTTTGCTATATTTTCCAAAGTGAAGTGAAGTAATAGTCTTCAAGGGTAAGACTCATATCTATTATATTTATCTCTTCTATGATAGGATTGATAGAGAAGAGGGATTGTTTATTAAGAACATGTAATAAGTTATTAATGAATGAACTTAAGCCGAATAAGTTGAATAAGCAACTTGAACTCTAATAAGTTGATAGAATCATTAAGAACTTATCATATGTTTGTCATATGATGTTAGTATGTTGAATATAGTATGAGAACATTGATTGATGGACTTAAGTTCATGGTAAGTCATAAGCATGAGAATTTGTAGTTAATAAGTTGATTAAGTCATTGATTTATGAGAATAAGTCAAAACCTACTTTGATGATAAGTTGGTATGATAAGTAACTTGAAATGTTCATGTGTTGGTTAAAATCCATTTAGAATGATTAGTAATGAAACTTTCCCGAAATTCACACGATTGGACGATTATCTTTGAATTCGTAAAATTCTCGGAATGGAAGTCATAATTTGTGTTTGAAGTCGGAAACGTTGGTTTTCGATGGAGACAAGTCATATTTGGCATTATAGAGTTGCGGACTCAAAAATGACCGAATTCTGACTTAGAATGAAGAAACGAGCCTTGAACGTTCACGAATGTTTATCATTTTCGTTAAAATGAACTAATAGGTTAAATTTTAGCAAACAAAATCAAATAGATAAAATTCTTGTATGAACGCATAGAGTATGAAATTTGTCAACCGTAGGCTTTTGAACGAGCCAATTCGGACTTATAACGAAGAAGTTATGCGTTCGGGAGTTTCGCCGAATTTGCAAAAGTTGCAAATTTTCTAAGGCACAGAGTTGGCGCCGCGACGCGAACCCAAGGCTAAATGAGTGGCGCCGCAACTCCGGTACAGTGTCTGAGCACACTGCTAACTCGCGCCGCAGCGTGACCTATAGAGTAAGGACTCGTGCCGCAGCGCCGAGTCTGGGACTTGCCTACTGTTAACTCGCGCCGCAGCGCGCCTTGAAGAGTAATGGGTGGCGCCGTAGCGCCAACCCTAGGATGTGGACAGTAATGAATGTTTTCTGATATAAAGTGATAGAGAACTCATTGGTAATGAACTAAGGCATAAACATAACATGGTTAAGGCATTGTTAGACACTTATGTATGATGATTAAGGGTTAATAATCAATTGAAGATGATCGTAATGTGAATGACGTAATGTAAAGCCAGAAACCATAATAACAGATCTAAGTTAGAATTTAGATTGAGATAAAGGGTAAGATATAATAGTATACTTACTTGATTATATAAGACCTAATGTGGTATGTTATATGATCATGTATTGTAGAGATTTAGAGACTTAAAGAGTACGTGTGATAATCAGTAAGCAAACGCTGAAGGCAAGTATTCTAACCCTTGTTCCAGTTCAGTCTGGACAAGCTTTGTAATTCATGTATCCTTTCGCATGAAGTTTTGTATGAGGAAGTCAAAGCCAATTCTTTCGGCTAGACTTATGTTATGATTCTATCAAGCATGTTTAAAGTTTACCAAGTTATATTGATGTGGTTTTCAATCGAAGACTGTGTATGTTAAAATATTTTCGTTGTTTAACGACAGGCACGTGAGGTTGCCACAACTTAAATGTATACATATTTAATGAATGTAGTGTTGATCAACATAGAGTACTATGGGCTGATCACCCAGAAGTACTTGTAAGTAATGTCGGACTTACGGACTTAGTGTTGGGTCGTCCTTTTCAAAAGAACTTATGAAATGCTCAAGGTCTTGGACCGGAACTGATGTTTTACTGAATATTGTTGTTGTAAAACGTTTTGAATGAAAAGAAGTGCTATGTTGAATTATCAATAGTACTTCGTAACTATTATTCAGTTATTGAAGATATATGAGTTCTATGTTTCAAGCATGTTTTTATTAGAATTTTAGTACTTGATGAGCTAGTCATGCTCACTCTTACTTGAACCATATGAACACAGCTAAGATCGAGCGGACCGAAGGCTCCGGCAAGGATAAGGGCAAGGTGAAGACGAATCCATAGAGTACTTTTGCAATAGTATAGGATGAACGTTTCTAATATATTGAATATTATGACAAGAACGAATGAATGGGTTATAAAGAACCTGGAAAATGTAATATTATTTTGAATATATAGAAGTTATATTAGTCCTTTTGAGACTATTTAATTAAATGAATGGATGAATGGTAGTACCGTGTAGCACCATCTGTCGGGTTGTAAGAGACCCGAATTTAGGGGCGTTACAGGTTGGTATCAAAGCATTAGGTTATAAAACTTAAGGGGGGATTAAAAACCTTAAGTTATAACCTTAAGAGAAGTCAAAGGAGTATAAGAGGAAAATAACCTTATAAAAATGCATTATGATTATGTTATGTGTTTTTATTATTCTACTTACGTGTACTAATCAACTTAATTGTTTTGTGTAGATGTCAGGAATAAACAGAATGTTTGTAGATGGTCAAGCCATTAGTGAAGAATCGGTGAACCAAATAGAGGTTTTACCGAACCCCATAGCAGCAGATCCAGAGGTGGTAGTTATTGAGTCTGGAGACTCAGATGATGCTGAGTACATGTCAGTATTCGATGGGATGATAGAGGAGGAAGTAGAGACAGTGTCCTTTAATCTAGTAGCTATAGCAGCCGAGATAGCTCCTGGGGGGTCGATAGTGTCTTTGTTCATGTCAGTATTGGATAGAAATATCCATTACTGTCAGGAGGTCAAGGAGCTGAAGAAATAGCTCTAGATGGTTATAGAGGACAAGACTGATGTTGAGTCCATGTGGGAGCAGGAGCATGATGAATGGATTTTGGCTAAGGACAAAGTCCACGAGTTAAAGCATGAGGTCTTTGAGGTCAAGGAGGAGCTAAAGACCAAACTGCAGAAGATTGGGAGAATGTCCTATATCTATAGGAGTTCTCACACAGATTTCCAGCAGCAGGTAGCTGGTTATCCTGTAGAGGTGGGGCAGACACGACATACTATCAGCCGTGATATTATTGCCGGTCTTGCCAAGGCAGATTTTGATAATGCCTTGAGGCAGATGTAGACTAGTAGTAGCTAGAGTAGTTTCAATATGTAAATATTTTGTAATTAGTAGTGACGTAAAGTCCTCTTTGTAAAGTAAAGGGTAGTCTTTTGTAAATCCCAATTTTTGGAAAGCGATAGCGGGAAAGTAATGTATCAGCTTAGACTATGTATGTAACCGATGTAGTATTATACTACGAAAAATGAATATAAGTCCTTTTTATGGAAAGCAATGAGTAATAGATGTTAGAGTTATTGTTTAATATTAAATGATAACTAATAAAGAAAGGAATAATAACGAAATGTGTTTATTGTATCAGCAAAATGCCGCCAAGAAGAGTGCAACGTAATCAAGGTGCTAACGTGAACCAACTGGAGGGAGGTCCGGTTAACCCGATGCAGTAGTTTGTTAATTTAATAACAGCCGCATTTAATAGAACAAGGACTAATATCCCCGTAAATCCAAGAGTAGCACGAGCTACTACCTTTAAGGATTTCAAGAGTGTGGGTCCGCCAAAGTTCAAAGGAACTACGGACCCTATTGAAGCCCAAACGTGGGTTAAGGAGATAGAGAAGGCATTTGTGATAGAAAATATCGACGAGACCCAAAAGGTTGCTTTTGTGACCTATACGATGAAGGGAGAGGCCAAATTTTGGTGGGAAGCCAATCAGGCTAGGGCCGGGATAGCGAATCTGACGTGGGAGAGGTTCAAGGAGATATTCTTCGAGAACTACTTTCCCACGGACATGCAAGGGAGGATGGAGATGCCATTTCTGGAATTGAAACAAATGGACATGAGAGTTCCCCAATACACCGCCAAGTTTATTGAACTGGCGAGGTTCGCTCCACACCAAGTGGATACTGAGGTTAGGAAGGTGCGATAGTTCGAGCAGGGCTTGAAACCCTGGCTCTATAACCGTATTTCAGTGTTTCAAAGTACTTCTTTTGGAACCATTTTAGAGAAGGCGATAATCGCCGAGGGTAGGTAGTGAGGCTCTGAGTCAATACCACAAGAATAAGAAGAGCAAGGGTAAAGTAGATGGAGGAGTAAAGATTGAGGGAGCCAGTGGTAGTGGTAAGGGTTAGAAGAGGAAGGTATTTAGCTCTGGGAATACCGGAGTGAAGCAAGGAGACCCAAAGAGAAGGATGGAGGCCTGTAAGACCTGTGGGAAGACTCATTTAAGTGTCTGTCTCAAGGGGAAGGCTGTCTGTTACAACTGTGGACAGGAGGGGCTCATTGCGCCTAACTTTCCAAGTCCGAAGAAGAATCACAGATGCTTTGTGTGTGGGTCAACTAACCACATGGCAAAGAATTGCCCGAAGAAGGGGATAGACGGGAATCGGGGCACTAATAGCGGTAAGTTAGCTATTGGGGGTCCAGCGCAGCCGGGTAGGCCGATGGGTCGTACCTTTAACATGACAGTCCAAGATGCAGTTGCATCAGGGGACGTCGTCGCAGGTATTATTCTGATCAACGACATAAATGCTTGTGTGCTGTTTGATTCGGGTGTTACTTGTTCGTTTATAGCGTGCGATTTTGCTAGAAGATTAGGATTACTTCCCAAAAAGTTGCCTATACCTTTAAATATTAAGGTAGCAAACGAATAAATAATTCCTGTTGAAGATGTTCATAGGAGTTGTTGCGTAGATAAACAGGGTTGTAAATTATCGGTAGATTTGATACCAATAAAGTTAGAAGAATTCGACGTAATTCTAGGAATAGATTGGTTAGTGAACCATGAGGCAATTATAGATTGTCAAAAGAAATGTGTGAATATTAAGACGTTAAAACAACCTCAGGTAGTATTTTATGGGAATAGATTGCCGGGACATTCGTGTTGTCTAACCATGACACAAACTAGGAAATTAATGAGGAAGGGATGTGTAGGTTATCTGTATCATGTTGTTGATACCCAGAGAGTGGTAGCAACCATGAAACAAATACCTATAGTGGGAGAATTCGCCGATGTATTTCCGTGTGAATTACCGGGTCTTCCGCCGGATAGGGAGACAGAGTTTGTGATAGATATTGTGCCAGGAGCGGCACCAGTTTCCAGGGCACCGTATCATATTGTGCCAGTGGAAATGAAGGAGTTAATGGTGCAGTTGCAAGAACTGTTGAACCGAAAGTACATTCAACCGAGTGTTTCGCTGCGGGGAGCACCGGTACAGTTTGTCAAGAAGAAGGACGGATCATTAAGACTTTGTATCGACTATAGAGAGTTGAACAAGTTAACGATAAAGAATAAATACCCATTGCCCAGGATCGATGATCTCTTTGATCAGTTGAAAGGGGCTAAGTATTTTTCAAAAATAGATTTAAGAACGGGGTATCACCAGTTGAAGGTTAGGTAGGAGGATGTACCAATGACAGCATTCAGGACTCGTTATGGTTATTACGAGTTTCTGGTGATGTCATTTGGGTTGACAAATGCACAAGCTGCATTTATGGATATGATGAACAGAGTGTTCAAATAATATTTGGACAAGTTTGTCATGGTGTTTATAGATGATATTCTAGTCTATTCTAAGACGCCAGGAGATCATACAGAACACCTAAGATTAGTGTTGGAGACACTGAGAAAGGAGAAGTTGTATGCAAAAATCAATAAGTGTGAATTTTGGTTGGAGAAGGTACAATTTTTAGGTCATGTCGTTAACCATGAGGGGATTTCAGTAGATCCAACGAAGGTGGAAGCCGTAATGAATTGGGAACAACCGAAAACGCCGACTTAGGTGCAGAGTTTCCAAGGGTTAGTGGGTTACTATTGAAGATTTATCCAGGATTTTTCGAAGATAGCTACTCCGTTGACTAACTTGACGAGGAAGACAGTTAAATACGCTTGGACTGACAAGTGTGAGGATAATTTTCAAGAACTGAAGAAGAGGTTGAGTGAAGCGCTTGTTTTATCATTGCCTGATGACCCAAGAAATTTTGTACTTTATAGCGATGCTTCGCATAGAGGACTTGGTTGCGTGCTCATGCAGCATGGAAAGGTCATTGTGTATGCATCTAGGCAGTTGAAGGATTATGAGAAAGTTTACCCTACTCATGATTTGAAATTGGCCGCAGTAGTTTTTGCTCTAATGATATGGAGACATTATCTTTATGGAGAAAAATGGAAGATATACACGGACCACAAGAGTCTAAAATATATCTTCACACAGAAAGAGTTGAATACGAGGCAGAGGAGATGGTTGGAGTTCATAAAGGATTACGACTGTGAAATCCTGTATCACCCTGGAAAAGCCAATGTAGTTGCTAACGCCTTAAGTGGGAAGGGTCGGGAAAAGTTGTCTTTGTTAACGGCTCAAACTGAGTTAATAACAAAGATGGCTAGGATGGAGTTGGAAGTGAAGCTGCCAAGTGAAGGAGGATAAATGCTGTTTGCGACGGAGATGCAATCTACCATCGTAGAGAGAGTTAAAGAGGTACAACTTAAAACGGGTGAGTGAGATCGGATGAAGGAGCGGCTGGCCAATGAAAAAGATATTAAGTACAGTCTTGATAATGAGGGATTATTAAAATTTGAAGGAAAAATTTAGGTTCCGAATGAGACGGAATAAAAAGAGCAGGTTCTACAAGACGCTAATAGTTTGAGGTTTTCTATTCATCCTGGTATCACTATGATGTATCAAGACCTTTGATAGAGTTTTTGGTGGCCGAACATGAAGAGAGAGATAGCAGAGTACGTAAGTAGGTTCTTGACTTGCCAGAGAGTTAAGGCCGAACATCAACGACCAAGTGGCTTGCTACAGTCGTTAAAAATTCTGGAGTGGAAATGGGAGAATATCACGATGGATTTTGTGGTAGGACTTCTGACTACTTAGAAAGGATATGATGCGATTTGGGTAATAGTGGACCGGTTGACAAAGTCAGCTCACTTTTTTCCAATTAGGGTCAAGTATAACTTAGACCAATTAGCTAGACTTTATATTAAGGAAATAATATCTAGACATGGAGCACCAGTATCGATTGTGTCAGATCATGACCCACGATTCACATCGAACTTTTGGAGTACTCTACAAGAGAAGTTGGGAACACGGTTGAAGCTGAGTACGACATATCATCCACAGACCGATGAACAAAGTGGGAGAACAATTCAGACGTTAGAAGATATGTTAAGATCTTGCTTCATGGATTTCAAGGGTAGTTGGGATGATCATCTACCATTAGTAGGGTTTGCGTATAACAATAGTTGTCATGCAAACATAGGTATGCCGCCTTACGAAGCTTTATATGGGAGGAAATGCAGAACGCCGCTGTATTGGGATGAAGTGGGAGAACGCCGAATGCTAGGACCTGAATTGGTGCAACAAACAGCGAACATTGTTAAACTGATACAGATGTGTTTGGTAGCAGCTCAAGACAGACAGAAGAAGTTTACGGATTCGTATAGAGAGAATAGAGAATTTGAAGTAGGTTCGTACGTCTTTCTAAAGGTATCTCCCTGGAAAGGAAAGATACGCTTTGGAAAGAAGGGGAAGTTTAAGTCCGAGGTTTATAGGACCTTTTGAAGTATTAAAACGGGTGTGTGAGGTAGCTTATATGATAGCATTACCTCCAGACCTAGAACGAATACATAACGTGTTTCACGTGTCAGTATTGCATCCTTATAAGCTGGATTATAAACACGTAATAGAGTATAAGTCTATTCATATCGAGAAGGACTTAACGTACGAGGAAACGCCGATTCAAATTGTCGATAGAAAAGAACAAGTTCTGCGGAATAAAGTCATTCCTTTCGTGAAGGTGATATGGAAGAACCACGATACAGAAGAAGCAACGTGGGAGTTAGAAGAAATGATGAAAAAGAATTACCCTCAATTATTTATGTAATTTTTTTTATATAGCGAGATTTTGGGGACAGAATCCTTATAAGGGGGAAAGAGTGTAACGCCCCAGAAAATCGAACCTTTTGTAAATACTTTTAATAATGAATAAAATAATATTATTTATTATTATTATGTATTCGTAAGATGAATGTCATTCTATAACCTAGAAACCCCAAAATGTCGTAGTATTTTAACTACGTGAATGAATTAAAGTGTTTGAATTTCTAAGATGAAAATAAAAGCTTTCCGAGAAATTTTCCAAAAAACACTATTCATTAATTTCTGCTCGGGAATTATTTTTGAACTTCTGAGAAATACGCAACGTTATAATATCAAGGTGGTATTGATTATGTAATAATAATCTAAGTATGGAAAACGTAATATTTCGTATACGGACATAATTTGGGAGCGTTCGGTTTATTAAGCGTTAAGGAAAGAAAGTTGTAATCATATGATGCGTATGCATTGTACGAAGTAATGAATGTAAGTATAATACGACGTATTATACTATTAAGAATGGAGAATGAAATAACGTATATTACGAATAAATATACGAGCTAGCATACGAGAATTATACGTGGTGTATATATTTTAAGTTGTTAATTAAATGTAATGGACTTGTAGGATTATTAGCTTAATGATAGAAGTCCAATAGAATGTAATACTCAAGCCCAAGTGTTTGATAAATCATAAGTCCAATCTATTGTAGCATAAGCCCAATAAGAAATAAGCTAGATTAATTAGCAAGCCCAATGTGATTAAGCTATGATCCATGGGGCAAACCAAGTGAGAAATGGGTAGACTTGATGGGCAAACATTTGGTGTGATGAAAAAGTGTTGTGGCTAGCAAGTAGACTTGGATGTTAAGAAATAAATAGTAAGGAGGTGGAAGTTGAGGAGGTTAATACAGAGGTGGAATGGCCTAAAAGACTAATAAGCCCTAGCTTTGGGTTGCCTATAAATAGAGAGCTCTCAATTCATTTGTTTGCTTGATAAATTTCTCCCAACTCCTCTCAAAGATAAACAACTTAATTGTTAGAGAGAGTAATCCACATAAGCACTTATAAGCCACTTCAACCTTTGCTAAATTTTCCAAAGTGAAGTGAAGTAATAGTCTTCAAGGGTAAGACTCATATCTATTATATTCATCTATTCTATGATAAGATTGATAGAGAAAAAAGATTGTTTGTTAAGAATATGTAATAAGTTATTAATGAATGAACTTAAGCTGAATAAGTTGAATAAGCAACTTGAACTCTAATAAGTTGATAGAATCATGAAGAACTTATCATATGTTTGTCATATGATGTTAGTATGTTGAATATAGTATGAGAACATTGATTGATGGACTTAAGTTCATGGTAAGTCATAAGCATGAGAATTTGAAGTTAATAGGTTGATTAAGTCATTGATTTATGAGAATAAGTCAAAACCTACTTTGATGATAAGTTGGTGTGATAAGTAACTTGAAATGTTCATGTGTTGGTTAAAATCAATTTAGAATGATTAGTAATGAAGCTTTGCTGGAATTCACACGATTGTACGATTATCGTCGAATTTGTAAAATTCTCGGAATGGAAGTCGTAATTTGTGTTTGAAGTCGGAAATGTTTGTTTTCGATGGAAACAAGTCATATTTGGCATTATAGAGTTGCGGACTCGAAAATGACCGAATTCCGACTTAGAACGAAGAAACGAACGTTGAACGTTTACGAACGTTTATCGTTTTTGTTAAAATGAACTAATAGGTGAAATTTTAGTAAACCAAATCAAATAGATAAAATTCTTGCATTAACGCATAGTGTATGAAATTTGTGAATCGTAGGCTTTTGAACGAGCCAATTCTAACTTATAATGAAGAAGTTATGCGTTCGGGAGTTTCGCCGAATTTGCAAAAACTGCAAATTTTCTAAGGCATAGAGTTGGCGCCACAGCGCCAACCCAAGGCCAAATGAGTGGCGCCGCATCGCTGGTACAGTGTCTGAGCACACTGCTAACTCGCGTTGCAGCGTGACCTATAGAGTAAGGACTCGCTTCGCAGCGCCGAGTCCGGGACTTGCCTACTGTTAACTCGCGTCGCAACGTGACTTGAAGAGTAATGGGTGGCGCTGCAGCGCCAACTCTAGGATGTGGACAGTAATTAATGTTTTCTGATATAAAGTGAAAGAGAACTTATTGGTAATGATCTAAGGCATAAACATAACATGCTTAAGGCATTATTAGACACTTATGTATGATGATTAAGGATTAATAATCAATTGAAGATGATCGTAATGTGAATGACGTAATGAAAAGCCAGAAACCATAATAACATATCTAAGTCAGAATTTAGATTGAGATAAAGGGTAAGATATAATAATATACTTACTTGATTATATAAGACCTAATGTGGTATGTTATATAATTATGTATTGTAGAGACTTAGAGACTTAAAGAGTACGTGTGATAATCAGTAAGCAAACGCTGAAGGCAAGTATTCTAACCCTTGTTCCAGTTCAGTCTGGACAAGCTTTGTAATTCATGTATCCTTTCGCATGAAGTTTTGTATGAGGAAGTCAAAGCCAATTCTTTCGGCTAGACTTATGTTATGATTCTATCAAGCATGTTTAAAGTTTACCAAGTTATATTGTTGTGGTTTTCAATCGAAGACTGAGTATGCTAAAATGTTTTCATCATTTAACGACATGCACGTGAGGTTGCCACAACTTAAACATATACACGTTTAATGAATGTAGTGTTGATCAACATAGAGTACTATGGGTTGATCACCCAGAAGTGCTCATAAGTAATGTCGGACTTACAGACTTAGTGTCAGGTCGTCCTTTTCAAAAAAACTTATGAAATGCTCAAGGTCTTGGACCGGAACTGATGTTTTACTGAATATTGTTGTTGTAAAACGTTTTGAATGAAAAGAAGTGCTATGTTGAATTATCAATAGTAATTCATAACTATTTTTCCGTTACTGAAGATATATGTGTTCTATGTTTCAAGCATGTTGTTTATTAGAATTGTAGTACTTGCTGAGCTAGTCATGCTCACTCTTGCTTGAACCATATGAACATAGCTAAGATCGAGCGGACCGAAGGCTCCGGCAAGGATAAGGGTAAGGCGAAGACGAATCCATAGAGTACTTTTGTAATAGTATAGGATGAACGTTTGCAATATATTGAATATTATGACAAGAACGAATGAATGGTTTATAAAGAACCTGAGAAATGTAATATTATTTTGAATATATAGAAGTTATATTAGTCCTTTCGAGACTATTCAATTGAATGAATGGATGAATGGAAGTACCGTGTAGCACCATCTGTCGGGTTGGAAGAGACCCAGATTTGGGGGCGTACATAGGGACCCTCCTTCTCTATATAGTTAGACATAAGGGCTTTGTTCCCAGTCATATGTCTTGAACATCCACTATCCAGATACCAGGTTGTGTTCATGGAGCTCTTTTCTTGAGGTAACATAAAACCTTCATTTTGGTACCCATACTTGTATGGGTCCTATTATGTTAGTACCCTTGGGGACCCAAATCTGCTTGATTTTGGGTCTCACATGTATGAAATTATAATGACACTTTGTGGCCTTGTGGCCAACTCTGTAGCACACAAAACATTTGATATGATGCATGTTTGTGTGTGTGCGAAAGTTCTTCCTCCATTCAGACTTTTGTAGGTTATTGGTCATCCTCTTGCTAGGCTGATATTCCCTTTTCCATGTGTTCTCTTGTTTTATTATTTGTGAGGAGTGTATCTTACTTCTACTCTATCTTCTTGGGTTATTCGTAGAGTTGATTTTATTAGACTCTACGATCCTTCGAGGTTGATGAGTAGTAGCTAGATTACTCTTCTCTTTTCTGAAACTTAGACCAGCATGAGATCCCTTACTCCTGGGAATATGAATTGAATCAGCTGGGCAGGGTTTGACAGACTCATCCTTCTGTGAGGATTTCACAAATATAATACCTCTACTGAAACCTGAAGCATTACCAGTGCTAGTTTCCTTTGCTTTTTCCACACATGACTTTGAGGTAGCTTCCCCAAAGCCTAACCCTGTTCTATCAGAGACACTTCTCTGGTTAGAGATTAAGGAGTCCATGGATGAAGAGGATTTATTCCATGTAGAGACTGTCTTTTCTAGATCCTCAATCTTAGAGGTTAGATTAGACTCTCTTTGTGCACTGAGCTCATTTGCCTGTCTCAAGAACTTATTTTCAGCTTCAAACTTGGAGAGAGAATCAGTACTGAGAAGGGCTGTTTCCAGTTCCTCTTGAACTTTTTCTTTCTCCTTTTGAAAAAGTGAATAGTCTTTAGACAGAACTCTAAACCACTTTATGTATTGGTGCAGATCATATGTTATGCCGTGTAATGCAGTTCTAAGGTCATCAATATCTACATCAGGAGAGTTGAAGTCAAATACCTCATCGATACTTACTTCATGTATGTTGGAATTCTATTTGTCCCCTGCATTTTTGGCCATCAGGCAGAGATTAGCCATTTGAGGATCTTCATCGTCTCCAGATTCTGGAGTTGAGTCATTATCAGAGTCACTCCACGATCCTCCAGCTACAAGGCCTTTGTCTTTCTTTGCTGGCCTTTTGTTGCCTTTGTATTCCTTCCCTACATGTGATTTCTTCTTGAGTTTTTCTATGAGAGGTTTGTTGCAGTTGGCAATGAAGTGACCAGGGGTCTTGCAGTTGTAGCATAGGTCATTCATTTGCTCCTAGCTGTTGTAGTTGCTAACTTTCTTTAGCTTGCGGGTTTTGCCTTGTCGTATGAATCTTCTTAGTCTTTTAACCAACATTGCAAATTCCTCATCATCATCTTCATCGTAGTCAGAATCAACTTCAGTGTTGACTTTGGAGGTGTTTTCGGTTACTTTGAGAGCAACACCTTTATCCATCTTTCTTCCTTCAGATAATGTTTCTGCTCGTTGTGTCAGCTCCAGTTCGTACGTGAGGAGGTTTCTATATAACTGTTGAACAGTCATTTCATGTAGATTCTTTGATTCTCTTATGGAAGTGGTTTTGGCATCCCACTTGCTTGGTAAAGCTCTCATGAACTTTATGATCAGATCTTTGATTGGATAGATCTTTCCATAGGCTCGTAGAAAGTTGAGCAGAATATTGAATCTCTCGTATGTGGGAGTGACGTTCTCTCCTTGAACATGAGCAAACATCTCATATTGTTGAGTCGGGAGAGATTGTTTGTTTTCTTTAACTTCTTCCGTTCCTTCATGCATAATGAGTAGTGCTTCCCAAACCTCCTTTGCTATTTTGCAGTTGACCACGTTTCCAAATAGATCATCTTCTAATGATTGAAATAGGATGTTCTTGGCCTTTTTGTCAAGCTGCACAGCTCTTTTCTCATTCTCTGTCCATTCTCCTTTGACCTTGATCTGAACTCTGTTTGGGTCATCTGTAATTGGTGCAATCTTTATAAGAACATATGGCCCATTCTGAATAGTTTCAAATAGATCTTCATCTATTGAATCCATGTAAGCTTGCATCCTAACCTTCCAGTTAACAAATTTATCTTTGTTGGACATAGGTGGCTTGCTGCCTCCTTCAGTCTTTTATTCGTTTGGTAAGTGTGCCATTGGATCTACTCAAGCTTTGTAAGTTGTATTATAGAACCTGCTCTGATACCAATTATTAGTTCCCGGAGGCACAATAGATATCTAGAAGGGGGGTTGAATAGATAATTAAAAACTTTTCTTTCAAACTCGTTAGTATGATTGTGATTAATGTATAGTGGAATGAGTATATGATAAACCTTCTTTGAGATATCTTGAATTAATGAGAGTGAGACAGTTATGACAGTTATGACAGTTATAACAGTTATAGCAGTTATAATGGACACAATAGTTTTAAGTGGTTCAGAGCACTAAAAGTTCCTAATCCACTCTTCTACTCCTTGAGTAGGAAATCCACTAAGGAAGTCTGTTACATTTCTTGAATCTCACAGATTTCTTCTAGACCAACAGTCTACGCACTTCTTAGTTCACTCTTGAACTCTTCAAGTCCAACAGACTTGGTTCTTTACAGTTCACTTAGAACTCTTCAAGTACTTCAGACTTGGAACTTCTCACTTCAGTTGATTGGTTGTTGTTGAGATCGTGATTGGTGCTACTCAGTTGCTATTAAGCACTTGTTTGAAAGAACTGAGTAGCTGTAAAATCTCAAATTTTACGAATAAAGATTTAATTTTCTCGAAATATTTTTTTGAATATTATGGTGTGAATTTGAGATAATGTAATAGTTGTGGGTAGTATTTATAAATTTTTCAAAGTATGCAAGTTGCTATATAATATTCGACTGGTCAGGGTAATATTCGTACGACGTCACAATAATTGGTGGACCCCATAATGGAATTATTGTCGGATTGAGAAAACGACAAAAATATTTTATGGAAATAACGTTAGAAGTTTTACCGTTAATACTGTTGAACTACTCGGTAGTAAAAGTACAGGAATACGCGTGGTTGTATAGTAGCACACAATATTAATTATTGATGCTTACGTGAGAAGTTACTTAGTTTTGTTCAATTTATTGCTTCAATAATTATTGCATAGTATCTCACGTTATTTGATTCAATTATTGTCGATATTTTATTAAATCAATAATTGAGATAACAAAGTTGTTAATATTATTATTTGCATTATTAACGATGTCTAGAAGTTCTGCCAATGAGAGGTTTGATCACCTAATTGCGCGCCAATAGGGAGGAATCCTTATTGGAAAGCCCCTCTTTCCTGGGAACGACCTGGTCGATTAATAATGTGAATTGTAATAATGATGATGAGTTCTGTTTTATTAGTATTATTAATGTAATAAAATAGAAAAGTTTTTTATATAAAACAGAATACTTTTATAAAGTTTTCGTTTTATTAGACAATAATTAGAATATATTATATTTTATTATGCATAGTGTTTACATAGTGCCTGCATAGTATTTGCATAGTAAAAATCTTTTTATATAAAACAAAATACTTTTATAAAGTTATTCATTTTATTAGGCAATAAATAGAATATATTATATTTTATTGTAAACCAATCTGTACAGTCTGTTTAAAAGTAAATCAATCTGGACCATTCATGGATTGGTTACTATTCAGTCCATTCTTCTATAAATAGAAGCTCATTCCTTCATTATTTCTTACAAATTCATTGAAACTCTAGAGAGAGAAACTATAGAGAGAAAGAAGAAAAGTATTCTGCTACTTCACTACTTCTTTATCCAGTTCTTCTTTATAACGTAAGGGGTATTATTTCTTTTGTATTCATGAAGAGAACTTCTGTTATTCCATTCCTTATTATTATGTTGGAATAACCTGTATATGTGACGCCGCATACATGGTGATATTCTTTTGTTATTCCATTCCTTATTATTATGTTGGAATAACCTGTATATGCGAAGTACCGCATACATGGTGAAATTCTTCTATTATTCCATTCTTTATTATTCTGTCGGAATATCCTGTCTATGCGTTTACAGCGGACCTGGTTCCATCATTTATTATTCTGTTGGAATAACCTGTCTATGCGAAGTACCGCATGCATGGTGATTTCTGTTGTTATTCCATTCTTTATTATTTTGTCAGAATATCCTGTCTGTGCGTTTACGCCGGACCTGGTTCCATCATTTATTAATCTGTTGGAATAACCTGTCTATACGAAGTACCACATGCATGGTGATTTCTGTTGTTATTCCATTCTTTATTATTCTGTCGGAATATCCTGTCTGTGCGTTTACGCCGGACCTGGTTCCATCATTTATTATTCCGTTGGAATAACCTGTCTATGCGAAGTACTGCATGCATGGTGATTTCTGTTGTTATTCCATTCTTTATTATTCTGTTGGAATATCCTGTCGGTGCGTATTACGCCTGACCTGGTTTCGTTAATTATTATTCTGTTGGAATAACCTGTCTATGCGAAGTACCGCATACATGGTGATTTCTTTTATTATTCCATTCTTTATTATATTCAGTTGGTTAATGTTTTGACTTTTATACTCCATAAAATTATTGGAATATCCTTGATATTTGCGCTTCATCCAGTATCTTTTCATGGAAATATTCTTATGAGCATTCTTGAATTTTACTCTACAAAGAAGTATCATGTTGAAAATTTGGACGTTATTAGTTCGTGGATAATTTAATTCTTGAACTTATTTTATTGAATTATTATGTCATTGTCATGATGAGTTATGTTGGTTATTATGTGAAAACATGAAAGTTTCTTAGAAATCACAAAGGGTTGAAAATCAGATTTTGGTGAAAATGAAACATGAAATTCAATTGTCCATATCTCCTATTATATTTCAAATTTTTTGAGTGTGGTCAAGTCCTAGAGTTAGATCTATGAGTTTCCTAACTTATCCAAGTGGAATCACTGGAAAAGGTGTTGTAGATTTTCGCGTGGACTGATTTTAGCAAAGTACGAAAAACTATAAAATATGAAAAAGGATGCTACCACGATTTTAAATTGGCTGTTTCGGCCATTTAATTTATGAGAAAAATTCCGGCCTTTTAGGACATGAAAGTATATAGTATAAAGTACCTCCTGTCCAAAAATGAGCTCATTCCGACTTAAAATGAGTAAGTTATGACCATTTCAATATTTATGTTTTTTCGACGAAAAACGCTATAACCGGAGTTCTATAACTCCGATGACCATGAAATTTAAACTGGAAGATCACATTAACATATGTAAGATCCTGTCAAGATTTGGGAATTTCTGGAGTTAAACTTGAGGTAGCTAATTTCTTAAGGAATTAATTAGAAATTGATTTTTGAAAAATAGTAAATAAATTTTAAAAATTCTGAGAAAAATATATGTTCATTATGGGACTATATTCTGTTAAATCCCAGAAAAGAAATATTTTTGGGACTGATTTGATATTTTTCATGAAAATGCACTAGTTATGAGTATATGAGTTAAATATGTTATGTAATGTAACAAAATTGGAAAATAGGATTTTATGGCTTGGAAATCCTATATAAGGTATGTACAGATTTTTAATAAGGGATTTGATCTTTGGTGATTAAATCTTATGAGTATGGCATTCTTTGGATGATTAAATGCATTATCTGGTAAAGTGTAAATAATTAAAATAAATTATTTATATGTTTAGAGGTGATTAAAATATTGTTATAATATTAGATTATGAGTTTATTAAGTGATTGATAATATTTGGATAAATTTAAAGTCTTTAATATTTATCCTTGTTTTAGTTTGATTAATGCTGATATCATTGTTATCATCCTCATGCTTATATGGTGATGAAAGTTATCTTTGGCTTACGTGCGAAGATGGACTGTTGTTTATTGAATTATATATCTTTGGCTTACGTGCAAAGATAGATTGTTAATTATTGGTTTATTTGTTGTATATCTTTGGCTTACGTGCAGAGATGGACTTGGTATGATTATGACCAGGGATTATTCGGTATAGTCATGACCATTGATGATTTAAAGAATATCTTTGGCCCGTAGTGCAGGGGTGATTCGATGAAGTGGTTTATTTATTAAGTTGAGTCTCAGCGATAAATAAATTGATGAAAACATTTTAAATCATAAAAGATAATAGATTTTATTTTCTACTTGACTATTCGAAAGGATTGCTTGTTCCGCTGTAGTTAAACTTGTTGTCTATTGTATTTTATCAGTTTAACATTGTTAAAGACTAATGATAATTTATTCTGCATTATCTTAGTCATAATATTTCTTACTGGGCTAGTTGAGCTCACCCTTTCTTTCACTGTTCTCTTCAGGAAATGAGAACGTAGCCGGGACTAGTCAGAAAACGGAGTGATGGTCCAGATGATAGTATTAGTAGTCCTCACTATTCTGTTAAATTGTGTGACAATAAATATAATGAGGACTTATTCTGAGAGTGGATATTGTCTAGAAGACAATATTTGTATTAAAACTCACAGCTCTCTTGTTGTATATTAAAGATTGTATTTGTATTCTGTACCATGTATTTTGCGACTC
Organism: Panax japonicus; assembly: GCA_020205505.1. Lineage (NCBI taxonomy): Eukaryota > Viridiplantae > Streptophyta > Magnoliopsida > Apiales > Araliaceae > Panax > Panax japonicus. The sequence goes on along the minus strand of CM035102.1, from coordinate 45,040,324 downwards.
AGAATAAGTGATGTATACCTATTTTTGGGGGTGTCACAGTAGCTGAGCAAGTTTTCTATCTTTCTCGGATCGTAGAGTTATGCATTGATTGTTCTTGCACGTTTTTGTTCAATACTTGCTTATTTTTCTCATCTGTCTGTGTTCTGAATATATGTGTTTTTGAAATCTATCCGTTGAAGCCTTTTGAAGATGCATTAAATGCGTTTAACCTTTCTGAACTTTGATGGAGACTTTTCTGCACATCTTCTGAATTTCACTCTGGCCCACTAACACATCAGACTGCTTTCTCACCTAACACCTGAAAAGGTGTTTTCCTTTGCCCAATGGTCCTTTTATTAGCTTCATGAATACGTTCCTTTTGATCAATACTAAGGATATCTTTTGTACCGTTGGGACTGGTGAGTGCTTCAACGTTCAAAACCCATTCCATATTTGTTAGAATTCATCTCCAAACAAAAGGAAGGGCTTGATGCTTCTGACACAAGGCAGATGACACTTTAGTATCCATATCGTAGTGTCTTGTCATATTGGTGCTTGTTCTTAAGAGAACACTATGATTTCTCGCGAGGATTTGCACACTATGATCTTTTTACACGTCGATCATCACTTGCTCGTCTTGCAGACTCAACATTTTCGAGAGCACACTACGATCTCTGAGTTAGCTTCGGCAAACGTCTGGACCACTTTACGATTTTTGAAGAGGTCCTTCAAGGAAAATACACTACGATCTTCTAAGCTCTACGATCTTGCCTTGGCTTCTGCAATCTGTTGATCAGCTTGATAGACTACGATTCCTGTTGAAACCTATCTATACATTTCATGATAGATCAACCTAACATCTTTGATCTCGTTATCTATACATTTGTTTATAGAATGATGAACACTTAAAAGCTAAGATAAACCTAACAAATTTGATCTATCACTAAGTCCTTGAACATATATTCTTTAAGGACTTTACATGTAATCATGATCATTTACTTTAAACATCAAATTAAAATATGTATTGTTCCAACAAAATAATCACTAAGTCGATTATACCACATACGACTAGACTGTTTCAACCCATACAATGAGCGTTGTAACTTGATTGAATATATGTGACTGGGCCTTTGTGATTCAGCCATTTTCAATCCTTCAGGGATTCTCATGTAAATCTCACTGTCAAGTGAGCCATATAGGTATGCAGTTACAACATCCATCAGATGTGTTTCCAAACCTTCAATGGTTGCCATATCTATCAAAAAGCGAAAAGTGACTCCATCCATTACGTACTGGAGAGTCCGTATCCTGATATTCAATACCAGTTTTTTGTGAAAACCCTTGAGCTACAAGTCGGTCTTTGTATCTCATAATTTCATTTTTCTCATTTTGCTTTCGTAAAAATACCCATTTGTTTCCAACAGGGATTACACCTAGCGGTGTTTGAACTACTGGTCCAAATACTTCTCTTTTCAATAAAGATTGTAACTCAGTTTGAATAACATCTTTCCATTTTGGTCAATCTTTTCTTTTCCAACATTCTTCCATGTTTTGTGGTTCAGGATCCATGTCAGGAATCAAAGTAATATTTGATGCTATAGAGAAAGCAAATATATCGTCAATCATGACTTTGCTTCGATCTCATATTTTCTCATCATGTACATAATTTATTAAGATCTCTTGGTGTTCATCTCTTATCCCTTCATTGAGATTTTGAACCTCTTCTGGGGCTATTCCCAAACTTGGAATATGTGCTACTTCTGGAGCGGGTATTCCTTCTGGGATTCCCTTATTTATTTTTGATTTTTGTGGTAAAGTGTCTTTTGCACCAACCGGTCTTCCACGCTTCTGGTGTGGTTTAGATTCATCTATTACCTTATTTGTCAATTCTCTAGGAATTGATTTTTCAATAGGTATTTCTATCTTTGCTGGAGTATTCACTGCAGGTGTATGTGACTCTAGCATCATTAAATGCATCTGGCATTTGATTTGGAATATTTTGTAAATAAATAATTCTTTGAACTTCAATTTCACATTGTCCTGTTCGAGGATCAAGTGGATTTAATTCTGATGCATTCCATGATATGTCAGAGGGGTTTTTATTTAAAACTTTCCCTCCTCCTAAAGGTGGAAATACAAATTCATCAAAATGACAATCTACATAACATGTAGTAAAAACATCTCCAGTTAAAGGCTCAAGATATCTGATAATAGAAGGAGAAGCAAAACCAACATAAATACCTATATTTCGTTGGGCTCCCATTTTAGTTCTTTGTGGAGGTGCAATTGGAACATATACTGCACTTCCAAAAACTCGAAAGTGTGATATGTTGGGTATCTGTCCAAGAACTAACTATAGAGGAGAAAATTTATGAAGAGTCGTTGGTCTTACTCGAATGATGGCTGCAACATAAAGAATTGCATGACCCCAAACTAAGGTAGGTAGGTTAGCCCTTAACATTGATGGTCATGCAATTAATTGAAGTCTTTTTATCAAAGATTCAGCTAAACTATTTTGTGTATGAATATGAGGAACAAAATGCTCAATGGAGATTCCAATAGTCATACAAAAATCATTAAAAGTCATTGATGAAAATTCGACTGCGTTATCAAGTCGAATTGACTTAATTGGATGATCTGAGAACTGAGCCCGTAACTTAATTATTTGAGTAAGAAGTTTTGAGAATGCAAAATTTCGAGAAGAGGGAAGACAAACATGAGACCATTTAGTTGAAGCATCTATTAAAACCAGGAAATATAGAAATGGACCAGACAATGTGACGCCCCCAAATCCAGGTTCTCTAACCTCAGATTCAGTGCTCACGATGTATCATCATCATAAGCATTCTATAACTATTACGGAATAATAAACATACATTGTTCATTATAATAAAGTTTCATAACATGGTCCCAAGGTCTTCTCAACCTTAACTTAAACACACCATTCAAATTACAAAAGGTTTACATAATAAATTCCATCAGATAATAATTAACATTCGTTCTAAACTATTCCTGGATCTTGCCCTTGCCATTGTCTTTCGCATTGGATCCTTCAGGCTTAACTGAAATAAATGTCATGATATAGTAAGGGTAAGCAACTAATTTGCTTAGCAAGTTTATATACAAGGGAGATATATCATGACTGGAAAGAAGTTTTTCTTTTAATATTCTATAATAATATAAGATTGTGAAGGAACATGAATTAATAATCAACAATTGAATATTCGAATAATTGAATAACATGAATTGAGTGATTTTGAAATAACCATGAACATTTGCCAAGGTTCTCAGTCATTTAAATTGGACCTCTTAATAAGTTTTGGTATTAAAGGGGATCAGCCTTTCATACCTCGTGATTTATGCATAAACACTTAATTGATATCATGCCTTAATCAAATTCGTCCTTTTCTTAGTCAAGAGTTCTTATCATATCAATTTAATAAGAACAGCTTTCTAAAACACATTTGATTTAACAAATTTTAACATGCTTGATCTAGCTGATACAATTAGCATAGATCTATCTCATAAACAGTTCATGAATGAAAGAACTTTAATTTAATTCACAGTTCAATAATAATAGAACAAGAATTCAATTGCACAAAGTGCGAATTTCAATAATCATTATAGATGTGAATAATCATCAATAATTATTCACTAACATGCTTTGAAAATAATAACTCGAGTTTGAGTTAGGAAACTTGCATCGTTCATAGGTTACGATTACGAAATTAGATTTCTATCCACTTTGCAGTTAAATTATCTTCCTTTGAGAGACCTATAGTTAATCTTTCAATTAGTCATAGCATAACATTAGATTAAGTAATCACATAGATATTATACATTACATTTAGTTCTTATAAACATTATCCTGCCTAGATAATGTTACTATTAAATAACAACTACCTTTATTTCACTTACTATTATTAATCTTGATAATATTTAATTCACCTCTTAGTATTATTAGTTCACTAATAATACTTTTATTCGCTTACTAATATTATTAACATCTTAATAATATTTTAGTACTTTACTAATATTATTAATCCTCTTAATAATATTTTAATCCTATATAAATATTATTACTTTAATAATATCTTACTTATACATTAATCAATTAATAATACTTTTAATCATTTACCAATATTATTAATATTTTATTCATTTACTAATATTATTAATCATTTAAAAATATTATATTCATTTACTAATATTATTAATCATTTAATAATATTTTATTCATTTGCTAATGTTATTACATTTTTTAACAACATTTTATTTAATCTCGAATATTATTATTTACTCAATAATAATACTTTAATTTAATACTAATAATCTTTTAATAATATTTTAATCTAAGATTAATATTTTAATTTAATATTATTAATCATTTAATAATACTTTAATCATTTATTAATGCTTAAATCAAATATTATTGACCATTTAATAATATTTTAATGAAGTCTTAATCTTAATATTTTTATTTACTTAACAATATCTTATTCTAATATTATTAATATCATAATAATATTTTCAACAATTTATTGGATTAATAAACAATTTATTCTAATTGTTCATCCTTTATTAACCTCTTATTTAATATTCATAAAAGGTCATAAATAATATTTATTATTATAAATTACCAAAATACCCTAAAATAGTCATAATGTTATATATTAGGAGTAATCAAGCATTAAAATCACAATTTTCTTATTTAAAATATCATTTAATTATTTATTTTCTTTTATTCATAACTTAATTATTTTCAGGAAAAATAGCAAACTGATTCCAAAAATTTTTATTTTCTGGATTTGGGTAGTATATGACCCAACCATGATTCTCAAATTTTTCTGGAATTTTAGAAAATGATTTACTATTTTTAAAGTGCCCAAAACTCTTAGATCTTGCTTTATTTTTCATAAATAGAGTTTTGCTTAGAATAATCTGAATTTTTTAGGGTATATTCTCATAACATATATGAACCTACTATAAAAATTTCAGAATTTTTCAGTGTTTACATAGTGAGATATTCGAATGTTAATATTTCGGAGTCCTTTACGGAAATAGCCATTACGCATAACCTATAAATCGAAACGCGCCCGTTCTTTTTTCTACATGTAGATAACTTCCTAAGGTACCTCTGTGAGTTTTTCCAAATTTTTAAAGACATGCAACTGTCCGAAACAGTCCCAAGAAAAACGGGAATAATAACTATTTTAGGGTTTTGAACCCTTAACATTCAAAGTGGACTGTTTTTGGGAAAACAGCCCCAAAGGTTTCAAAACTTGCTAGATTTATATTCTACCATTTGGGTTTACTAGATAACTCATGTATCTATCACCCCCTTCAACGGATCACAAATCTAAGTTGGAAAACTTGAGTTACACAAGATTTAGTGGAAGAAAAACAAGAGTTTCACCCTTGGAGAACATATGCTCATTTTCTTCCTCTAAGCCTTTGATCTAACACTCAAGATACTTAGTTCCATACATGATGATATGTAAAACTAGGGTATCTTGAGTATTTTTTCATAACCCCAACAAAACTCAAGCTATAAAACAAAGTAGAAGAAGAAGGTGAAGGTTAGGTTATACCTTGATTTAGTGGCAACCTTCCTTGATTTTCCAAAGTAGAGTATAAACTTAGGATGCATGAACAAACTAGTACACTTCTCTCTCTCTTGCTATAACCGAACCCTCTCTCTCTTTTCTCTCTCTTGAAGTTTGCTATCTTGGGAGAAAAAGATAGAAGAAGAAGAATGAGATAAAATGAATGTCTAGCAAATGAGTGTGATATAACTATTATCCCCTATATTTTTAATGTCCCAAGGATAAAAGACTACACCTTATCTCTTCAATTAGCCTAATCATGTGATTAAGAGTGCTTAATAGATTTGCAACCAATGGGAGCTTGACAAATATGTACTTGTGTGTAAGATTTCTACTAATGGACATTGATTAACATAATCTTCTTGCCATAAAAAGGCCTAAATGGCCGGTCCCCCCTTTGCCCATTATATCTCCCAATTTGCTTTTATTTTAATACACAAATTTGATTAATCAAAAGTCTAAAATACCCTTAATCAAGTGGGCTAAGTATTGGTTTGAATTTTATTTCTTTTGGGCTTCACCTTGAATTGTTTTGGGCTATGTAATAAACATAGTCTAGCAATTTTAATATATGATACCCAAATTGATTATTTAGGGTTTTCATTTTTAATCATATGAAATTTAATTACTTATACATGTGACTTTAGCTCATAACCTAATTAGGTTTACTAGAATTAGGTTTAAAATTATTAGTCACTTGAAATAACAAGATTATCCAGTTAAGTTAGTATACATATTAAATACTAACATTTCCTTATTACTATAACCCTTAGGTTATTTAATTGTCTCACCTAATGTATAATTAGGTTACGAAGCTTTCATTTTTAATGAAATCTATAAATGTATGTTTTCATAACTATAGTATATATGTTAATTGACCCAAGCACCACTTCACATATGTTGTCACATATTAAATCACTATGTAACACAAAGTTTTAAAATATCAATAATGTACATACATATATAGTGACTTAAAATTCACGGTTATTACATCCTCCCCCCTTATAAGAATTCCGTCCCCGAAATTACATATAGGGTTACTCAAAAAGGTGTGGATAATTTTCCCTCATCTTTTCTTCGAGTTCTCACGTAGCTTCTTCAACATTGTGGTTCCTCTAAAGAACTTTTACAGAATGTATAACCTTATTTCGTAATTTTTGCTCTTTTCTATCTAAAATTTCAATCGAAATTTCCTCGTACGACAAATCCCTTTTGACCTGAATTGGCTCGTATGATATCACGTGCTTGTAATCAGGCTTATATGGTCGTAACACTGACACATGAAACACATTATGAATATGTTCCAGTTCAGGAGGCAGAGCTACCTCGTACGCCACTTCGCCTATCTTCCTCAAGATCTCAAAAGGTCCAATAAATCTCGGACTCAGATTACCTTTCTTTCCAATCCTTATCTTCCCTTTCCAGGGAGATACTTTCAAAAATGCATAGCTTCCCACTTCAAAATCTCTCTTCTGGCGATGTAAGTTTGCATACTTCTTCTGGTGATCTTGAGATGCTACCAGCCGGGCTCTTATCACCTTGATGATCTCTACAGTTTACTGCACCAGTTCTAGTCCCAACAGTCGATGTTCACCCACTTCATCCTAGCATAAGGGTGTTCTACATTTCCTCCCATACAGTGCTACATACGGCGACATTCCGATGCTGGCGTGATAGCTATTGTTGTATGCGAACTCTACTAAAGGAAGATGATCCTCCCAGCTACCCTTGAAGTCCATCACACAAGCTCTGAGCATGTCTTCAAGCGTTTGAATAGTTCTCTCACTTTGTCCATCTGTCTGCGGATGATACGCGGTGCTCATCCGTAGTTCCGTCCCCATTCTTTCTTGAAGACTATTCCAGAAGTTTGACGTGAATCGCGGATCCCTATCTGACATAATAGATACTGGTAAGCCATGTCTCGAGATAATTTCTTTGATTTATAATTTGGCTAGCTGGTCCAGACTATACATGATCTTGATCGGCAAAAAGTGAGCCAACTTCGTAAGACGATCTACAATCACCCATATGGCGTCGTGCGCTTTTTGCGTTGCTGGAAGACCCACCACAAAATCCATCGTGATGTGCTCCCATTTCCACTCTAGAATCTGTAAAGGTTGTAGTAATCCACTCGGTCGTTGATGCTCTGCCTTGACTCTCTGACAAGTTAGACATCTGTTGATGCATTCTGCAACCTCCCTCTTCATGTTTGGCCACCAAAAGTGTTAACACAAATCTTGATACATCTTTGTGCTTCCTGGGTGTATCGAGTACCTCATACTATGCACTTCTTGCAAAATCTCTTCTCTTAGTTCTGGTACTAACGGTACCCAAATTCGTCCTTCGAATCTCAGCAGTCCGGTGCCATCGATCTTGTATTTCCAGTAATCCCCTTCAGCTAATCGTTTCTTGATGTTGTCGCAATCTTTGTCCTTCTCTTGAGCCTCTTTAACCTTATCTAATAAACTCGGGCTCACTGTCACTGTAAATAATTTCTCATTGGTCTCCATCGGATACTTAACCTCTAAGTCAAGTCGTTCGAAATCTTTCACCAATTCCTCTTGAATGGTCAACTTCAGTAACTTCTCTCTGCCTTTTCTGCTCAGGACATCTGCCACTACATTTGCTTTGCCTGGATGATACAAAATCTCACAATCATAATCCTTGATCAATTCTAGCCATCGGCGCTGCCTCATATTTAGCTCCTTATGCGTGAAGATATACTTCAGACTCTTGTGATCCGTATATATCTTACACTTCTCGCCATACAAATGGTGCCTCCAAATCTTCAAGGCAAAAACTACTGCTGCTAACTCCAAGTCATGAGTTGGATAACCCTTCTCATAGTCCTTCAGCTGACGTGAAGCGTACGTAATGACCTTGCCATGCTGCATCAGTACATTGCCAACACCCTTGTGTGACGCATCACTATACACTACAAATCCTCCTGTGTTGTTTGGTAAGGCCAACACAGGTGCTTGACTGAGCCTCTTCTTAAATTCCATGAAACTCTCTTCACATTTCTTCGTCCAAACGAACTTCACTTTCTTTCTAGTAAGGTTGGTTAACGGCGATGCTATCTTTAAAAAATCTTGGATGAATCTCCGATAGTATCCTGCTAATTCCAAGAAACTCCTAATTTCAATCGGCGTCTTTGGCTGTTCCCAGTTGATAACTGCTTCTACTTTTGCTGGATCCACCGAAACACCATCCTTGTCGATAACGTGACCCAAAAACTGCATTCTCTGCAACCAAAACTCACACTTGGAGAACTTTGCATACAACTTCTCCCACCTTAACGTCTCCAACACTATCCTTAGATGTTTAGCGTGCTCTTCCTCTATCTCTGAATATACCAGAATGTCATCGATGAACACGACAACAAACTTATCTAAATACTGTTTAAACACTCTGTTCATTAAGTTCATGAATGCTGCTGGCGCATTCGTCAATCCAAAAGACATTACCAGAAACTCAAAGTGTCTATACCGAGTTCTGAATGCCTTCTTTGGAACATCCTCTGCCTCACCTTCAGTTGGTGATAACCTGTCCTTAAGTCAATTTTTGAAAAGTATTTCGCCCCCTTCAACTGATCAAACAAATTGTCGATCCTGGGCAACGGGTACTTGTTCCTAATGGTGACTTTATTCAACTCCTGGTAGTCGATACAAAGACTTAATGACCCATCCTTCTTCTTTACGAATAAGACTGGTGCTCCCCACGGTGATACGCTCGGTCGAATGTATCCCTTATCTAACAACTCTTGTAGTTGAACCATCAGTTCCTTCATTTCTACCGGAGCCATACGATACATCGATTTGGATACCAGTGATGTGCCTGGTGCCAAATCGATAACAAACTCTACCTCTCTATCTGGTGGCAATCCCGGAATCTCATCTAGGAAGACATCAACGAATTCACTTACAATAGGTATCTGACCCAGTTCACCCTCGACACTGCGGGTATCCACAACGTGAGCCAAATAACCTATACAACCCTTCCAATGCAACTTCTTTTGTAAGACCCCGAATTTTATGAAATAAAAGTATTCAATTTTTCTTATAATTTCTATTCAGTGAATGGTTAAATTGATAAAAGTTAAAGTTAAGGGTGATAACAGAATAACTGTCGGATGAAGAAAACGACAAAATTAAGTTTTTATAAATAACGACGTAATCGTTACCGTTAACACTGTTGGTATACCCGGTTGGTAAAATAAAGTAATACGCGTTGTTGCACAGTAGCACACGGTATTACACAGTATTTTTGAATTATTGATTCTTACGTAAGAAGGCACTACTCAATAATTTTTACAGTAATTACTGTTCAATATTTTATTTTATTGATTCAATAATTATCACTGCACAATATTTCTCATTATCAGATCAATAATTCGTATTATTTGAATAATATTATTAGATAGCATTATTGGCAATGTTTAGAAAGTTCTGTCAAGGAGAGATTTGGTCACCTAATTGCGCGCCAGTAAGGAGAAATTCTTATTAGAAAGCCCCTTCTATCCTGGGAACGGCCTGGTTGTCAGTATTGTGATTCTGTAACATTATTTTTGAATAATTAATTATTGATTATTATGATAAAGAAAATTTTATTTTATGTGGATATAGATGGAGGAAATTTTTAATGTGACAATTGTTGAAAATTAATATTTTATCTTTTTCTGATAAAATAATTCATTTAAATATATTATTTTAATAATATATTAACGGTGTGATATTTTTATAATGAATGTGGGATATATGAGTATATGAGGAGGAAGAGTATTTTTGTGGCATTAAATGTTTAACACATGTTTTGTGTGTCGGTGGACACAATTCTTGACCGAAAATTTATTATAGACTGTAAAATCGTCCGTTTGTGGATTTCGGTCAATTTCTGTTTGGAATTTGGAAAGACTTCCTTCTGCAAAGTTGTAGATAATTGAATTTCCTATAAAAACTCGCGAGATTCAAAATTTTCTGATAAAAGAGATATTTATTGTGAATTATTGAAGTTCCGGAGTTCCGAAATAATTGATTTTTGAAAATTTTAATTATTTTATTTAAGAAAAACATTTTTGTGGTTATTGGCACATGGGTGGCTGATGTTTTTGAGCAAAGATGGCTGATGGCTTTCAAAATTAGTTGGTGAAGGTTGGTGTGGAATAAGAAAAAGAAAATGATATTTTATTATTTTAGTCTCCTTTGGCGTTCTAGCATTTTCCTATAAATAGAGGGCTAAGTTAGAATTGAAAATCACACCAGAAACATAAGCTTTCTCTCTTCTTCTCTCTCTATATATCAAGCGTGTCTTGTGAGTATACTTTGAGTGTTGCTATACGGTGAAAGGTTTCTTCGGCTTTTCATCCGATATTCCAGTCAGAAGTATTGCTATTTTGAGGTAAGGGATTTTAAGGGTTATCATGTTTCTCATTTTTGAAATTTTTCTGGACCTTTAAAAACTCTGGAAAAATTTGAAATAATATTTTGATGAGTTTTATTGATAGTGTCCAAAGATGGCGATTTTTGGATGTATAGATTAAGAGTTATGAATTTTATGAGAAAATACTTTTTTAAAAGTAACTACTTATAATTCCTTGTGGTTAACTCCAAAGTTGATGAAAATTTTATTGGGAGTACATCTATATAACATGAGTATACTCTGTGAATTTCGGAATTTTTGGACAAAGGTACAATTTATGATAAATGTCTAAATATTCGGCAGTTTTGTCCATATAAAAAATAGTAAATGACTTTTAAAAATTCTAAGAAAAATATATGTTCAATATGGGACTATATTCTGCTAAATCCCGAAAAAGAAATATTTTTGGAATTGATTTGGTATTTTTCATAAAAATGGACTAGTTATGAGTAAATAAATTAAATATGTTATGTGAAGTAAGAAAATTGGAAAATAGGATTTTATGGCTTGAGAATCTTATATGAGGTATATGCATATTTTTGATGAGGGTTTTGGTTATTTGGTGATTAAATCTTATGAGTTTGGCATTTTAAGATGATTAAATGTATTATTTAGTAAAGTGTAAACAATTAAAATAAATTGTTTATAAGCTTAAGAAATATTATTCTTTCAATATCATTATACCGAAATATTGGTATGAATTTTATTGTGGAATTTCTACCTTTTTCATGTTGGGGTTACTATTCACGAATTACTATTCATAAGTTACTATTCACGAGTTACTATTCACGGGTACTATTCACGACAAAATTGGTTTCTTTTTCTAACCAAATTATAGTTGATTTATGAATATTACTCTTGAGATTAAAACTATATGTTGATCATATTATTTTTATTATCATATATAACATTTTTATAACCCTGATGTTGAATTTCTCTTTGACTTAAGTGTAAAGATGGGTAGATTATTGGTATGATCGTGACTATGGGTTCTCTTTGGCCAGTAGTGCAAAGTTGAATTGTTGACTGGTATGATCATGACCATTGAATTTATAATTTAATATCTTTAGCTTAAGTACAGAGGTGAAATGATCAACATGGTTATAATTATTGTTTATATAAATTCTGAAATGATTATATATTTTTTTGAGATAATAATATATTTGGTTTGTAGTGCAAATATGAACTGTTGATGAATATCTTTGGCCTGTAGTGCAAAGATGAAATATTGATGAATATCTTTGGCCTGTAGTGCAAAGATGACATGTTGTTGAATATCTTTGGCCAGTAGTGCAAAGATGAACATGTGTTGAGATGAACATGACCAACTGGTGATACAAATGAATATCTTTGGCCGTAGTGTAAAGATGAAATTATTAGTATGATTATGAACAGGAAATGTGATTTGGTGTAACCTTGATCTTTGATGTTTCAGGTAAAGACAGGTGATGTAAATTATCTTCGTCCTAGATGAAAAGGGGAATTTATAAACACACTTATGGTTATGAGTTATTCATATGATTGTGGAAATGAACTGTTGATTGATGTTACAGGGATAAAACATTATTGGTGGACTTTTAATGTGGAGAAGATAATAGACTTTATAGTCTATTTGACCCTTTTAATGGATTGCTCGTTCCGCTGCAACTATGGTTGAAATTTTTATCATCTACCATATGTTCAAAATCTCTGATTTATTATTGATGAAGACAATTGATAATTTAATTATCTTTAGTCATGATATTCTTTACTGAGCTAGTTGTGCTCACCATTTTGCTTTACAATTCCTTTCAGGTAATAAGAGTGTAGCTGGGTCGAGCGGGGGTAACAGGGGAATAGAACGGTGGTCTCTAGCAACCAGCATACATTGTGACAACTCGAAAAAAAAAATCTAAAATCTTGAATGATTAGAATAAAGGTTAAAGAATAAAACCTAGATGAGAATTTGAGAATTTATTTAAATTTTTCAAGTAAAACCTATATGGTTTGATATTCGAATGAGAATAGAGAAAATATGGGTTACAAAATTCCAAAAAACCCTAGAAATGAATTAATATGTACTTGAAGGAATATTAAGAATAAGGTATTACGATACCTATAAATTCGATGTGAACGGAATAGTCTAAGAAATGTTTTATAAGTACATATGGAAATTTTATTATTGGAGATAAGATTTCACATGAAGAGATGTTATGAGATTAAACGAAGATGGGTATATGTATAGAAATATATATATATACTTAGGAAGGTGCTATATATTTTAGCAAGAGAAATGATGAATTAAGTTAATGACATAGTGATCAAGATAAAACTATGTTAGTAATTAACATAGCTTGAGTATTGGCCTTGACTGGTAAATAAGAATTTGAATAAGTATAAAGTCGTTAGTTAATACGATTAGCAATGAGAATGAAGTAATTTAAAACTCAAAATTTGAGTTAGAGATAGAATTTTGAAGCATGGACTGCTCGGTTGCGTCCGGAACGTCAAGTTTAGTCAGAATGGACATTAAACACAATATGTGTAAAGGTTGACTTTTGGTCAAAGTCAACAGTTGACTTTTTATGGGGAAAAATCAAAATTAGTGTGAGAAGTGAAAGATGTTATGGTTATGAGAATTATGTGTATGATTAAATAAATATATATTATATAATGGGAATACATTTATTTTGTATATAGGAGTGAATTAAGAATTAAGTTATGTAACCTAAAATATATATTAGGTGTGATGATTAAATAACCTGAGAGGTTATAATATGGAAGAATATTAGTATATAAATGTATATACTGACATTAAGAGATTTATTTTATATCTCTCCAATAATTAATTTTATAACCAAGTATAAGTTGGTTTATGAAATTAAAATGGCATAAGTAAGGAATTTATTTTTTAGAGAGAGAGATGTAAACCCTAATTAAAGGATAAGGGTAGAATGAAATAGAATTAAAAATAATGGACTATAATAAGGTTATAGCCCAATTATTTTGAATAGAGTCCAAGAGAAGTGGATTTAATGGGCTAAGGAGGTAATATTATTAAACAAACCCAATTAATTAATTAAGCATGAGACTTGTAGATAAAGTGATTAAGGGCAATTAATTATTTAATCTAGCCCAATATATTAAGTATGGTTTAAGTATTATAATGACCCAATTAAATTTTGGGTTGAAAGCCCAAATTGGTGTTTGTTAGTAAGTAACACAAGTAAAGATGGCTAGCTCAATGAAATTATTAAAGGCCCAAGCTAAGCCACTTGTGGGAGAATAATAAATTATATTAAGTTAAGAGATATATTTTTTACTATCTCAAGTTATTAAATTTTATAACTTAATTAAAATAAGCTTAATTGGGTTATAGAATTTAGTGTTATAGAGTGAGGATTTAAATTCTAATTATTTGGAATGGATACCCTAATTAAATATTTAGGGTGGGTAAAGATAGAAATAATTGGACTAAGTGTATATATTAATAGCCCAAAAGAATTGATGTGATTGTCCAGAAGATTTTACTAAATAGCCCAATTTTTAAAACTCAATTATTGAGGGCATTTTGGTCATTTAATAAGCATTAACAATTAAATGATTTGTGGGAGAAATGAGGCCACTTGTCCAAATAAAAAACAATAAAAAGACATGTGGCATAATAAAGGCCAAGTGGCCGAATTTTATATATAAAAAAAGATAAAGTTTCTAGAAAAAAAATATAAGGATTGAAAAAGAGATAAGAGAGAAGAGAGAAGAGAGAAGAGAGAGAAAGAGAAAGAAGAAAGAGGAAGAGAAAGAGAAAGGAAGAAAACCGAGAGGAGAGAGAGAGAAGTCGGGGCAGCCATGGAAGATAAGGGAGGCTTCGGCAGCCCTTGGAGCTAAAAGAAGAAAAGAGAAGGAAATCTCTATGGATGGAAGAGAAGAAGAAGGTATGAATTTTCTCTCTCTAAGTTTTATTTTTTTTCTAAATTGATGAAAGGGGGTTTTTGATTTGGTTGTTCAAACCCTATAATCTATATGTTTTTTTTATTATAGTATGGATCCACCCATGATGGGTGTTGATTTGGTTGGAAACAAAAAGTAAAAGAAAATAATTTTTCTAGTTTAGAAATCCAAAATTTCTATATATTTTGAAATTTCCCCATTTTAAATCTATAGCTCCTTTTTGCGATCCGTTAAAAAGTAGTACTAGATATATGTGTTGGCTAGTAAACCCAAGTGGTAGAACTCAAAAATCACGTTTCTATAAGTCGTGGTGTTGATTTATGTCAAAACAGTCCCGTTTTTCATGGGCAGTTTCGGGGCAGACAGTAGCGAGGGCAATTTCGTCCAGTTTTTTGTCCTTTTAAACTTCTGGTCTTTTGGTATGTTGTAGTACTCTGATTTAGCTTTCCATAGACTCCAGAACGGACTAATTCCGACTCCGGATGAGGTAGTTATGACGTTCGGAAGAAGAGTATATAAAACTGTCCCCAATTCCCGAACAGCCTCCTTTATATAAATTTTTGGACTGTTGTGTTCTGATTTTGGAAAAATGTCATGAGACAAAAGTTGTAGCCCTGGAAGTTATCTTCGCGTGGGCTTAAGAATCGCTCAAAAATATTTTAAAACGCGAGAGTTGTGGCCGTTTTAGCGAGACTGGGTAAAATTTTCGAAAAATCAAAAATGTCCAAAAATAGGAATAATGTGATTATGACGTGAGACCCTTGAGCATGGCTTATGCCAGTTTGTAATGGATGTTTGGGTCGGGTATAAAGTGTTATGATGTTTATGGCATTTTAAAATGCTTAAACTAGTTAATTACGGAAAGGAAAAACAATTGAAATAATTGTTTATTTATGAGATTAATGTTTTGAATTATTTTATATGACTAATAATATTATATTGAGATATTATTAGTAGTATTGGACTAGAATGTTATTAAAAGGTTGATAACCTTAGTGTAAAATATTATTATATATTAATAATATTCGACGGGAGATTAATAATATTCAATATAATTGATAAATTTGGTGTTCAATGATCTATGTTATGCTCGTAATGGCTTAAAATGAAAATTCAGAGTACTGAAAATGATTTCAGGTTGCTAAAATGGAATTCAGTCTGCTGAAATGATTTGGTCTGCTGAAATAGTAAATTTCAGGATGCTGAAATGTAATTCGGTTTACTGAAATGATATTTTAGTTTACTGAAAGGTTATCTAGTTTACTAAGATAACATAAAGATAAAACTTATAAGTATAAGTTATAAATGATGAAAGGATTATCAAAGTATATGATAATACTTAGAATAAAATGTAATATCTAATTCTTAACTTTGTGATTCAAGGTTAGACAAGTTATATAAGATGATGAGATTATAAGTAAGTAATGAATATGGTGTTAAGATTATCCAATATTTGACTATGTGATCAAGTGTTAGATAGTATTATGGAAATCAGGTATGAATTGCTAATTGAAAGATCAATCTTATATCTGATAGGTCTTTTCAATAAAGAGAATAAATTAATTGCGTAGCGGTAATCGACTATGCAGGCAAGTTTCCTAACTCAACTTGAGTTGTTAATTCAAAGCATGTTAGTGGTTAATTATTGTTGATTATACCACGTCAATAACTTATTGATTCACACATTGTGCATGTTGTTTATGTTCATCAGGTATGAAAGGCTGATCACCTTCATTACCATAGGTTTCAGTTAAACTTGTTTATGTTAATTGTTGACATCCAATATCATTGGTTCAGTCATTCAATCGTTGAAACTTGATTCATGTTATTTCACAATTATCATATTGTTGGAAACTTGAAAGCTTATTCATTCTATTCAATCATGGTATATCTTCATTGTATGTAAAACTTGCTGGCCAAATTTGTTGCTCACCCTTGCTATATCATGATAAAATTTTCAGATTTAGATGAAAGCTCGAATAAAGACAGAAGCAAAGTCAAAGTGCAAGATTATTTTATGTTGCAGTTAAATCTATAAATTTTCTATTGAAAATATCATTGTAAACCTTTTTAATATTGAAGGTATGTATTAAGTTAAGGTTGTAGACCTTGTGAATGATGTGTAAAAGTTTAATGTATAAACAATGTATGTTTATATCTTCCGCATTAGTGATATAATTAGCATACTGGATCCGCGGCGATTTGGGACCCGGATTCGGGGATGCTACAGTTGGTATCAAAGTTGTAGGTTATAAACCTTAGGTAGGTGTACCTTAGGCTATAACCACAAAGATGATAAGTAATAAACTCGAATAGAGTTTAAGCGATAAGAGATGAATTTATGGAAATTCAACATTAAGTAAAGAAAAAGATAAAGAGGATTCAAAGAAGAATCTTAAAGAGTTATAAGGATAAGAATCTGGAGTTACCTGACTCCAGTAATAGAGATGAAAAATGATACTAAATAGACAATGTCTATAAGATGAAAAGTACAAATAAAATCATAATATAATATGATTAAGGAGAAGAATAAGAAGATCGTAACATAAAACGATCTTAAGTATAAGGATAAATGATTTCCAAATAAGATCACCACGTGATCAGATTAAATCATTGAATAACATATGATATGTTAAGTGATTGGCATGATATAGCTTGATGCTATAAAGAGAAGGTACTATGAAATGGTACTATGTAAACTCAGAAAAGAGTGGTAAATGTTAAGATACGGATTAAAGAAAATTCGTATTAAGAAAAGAGAAAGTTAAGATTATGTGGGATTTCAATTGAGGACTCATGTCAGTAGCTGAGTTGTATGATTCCTTGTATGAGCGGGGAATTTGTACTTGGTTTTAGAATCACTTAGCTTCCTGGTCAATATAGTGGTTAGGTTGACCAATTCTTTGTATGGGCGGGGAATTGTCCACTTAGCTTCCTATATTGATTAGTGGCCGAGTTTGGTTTGACAACCACTTAGTTTCTGACATTGATAATCATTGGAACCTAATGTCGTGCTATTTGCTATATGCATGTTGAGAAGGTGATTTTTTTATTATGTGTATAACGAATAGGTAGAGAATATAAGGTTAGTTGCGAGTTCTTAAAACTCATATTTATGGTAAGTTTATGACTCATAATCATATGGTATGTTTTGAACCCCTCAGCAAATGGACGCCTATGGTCTGACTAGGATAAGTTCTTAAACCCATATGATTGTGGCAAGTTACTGAACTCATAATGTGTGGTAAGTTTGATGAACTGGGGTATAGCAAAGTTGTGAATGAAGAATTGAGGATTATAAGAATAGATAGATTTATTAAGCAATGGATCAGTAGAGAAAGTGAAGTTGATTACGGAAGCATAGGTATTCCAAATCTTCTAGCTATGCTAGACTTCGAAGTTTTTGACATCAAGCTAAATACGCACTATGTGCTTTTGAAAAATGAATTTTTATTCTCAACTACTAGTAACCATTGTGTATGTGTGGACTTCGGGCCATCGACACCTCGTTACCTGTTGAGATGATAAAACAGATTTGCAAAGGTTTTTGAACGATTTAAAGAAGAGTCTATGCTTATTGATTCGGCTAGACAAAAATGATTTGAGATATCAAAATGTATTTTTATATATCATCAATGTATCATGGAACCTGATGCAGAATGATAAAAATGATGGAGTTATCAATGCAGAATTACTTAGTGTTGGATGTGATCAGAGAATCGTCACCTCACTACAGTATGATGTAGTATAACAAAGTCACAAAATGACAGAATCCTCAACGGACTGTAAATACAGTGCGGTATCATGATGTCAAAATGATTTTGAGAATTTTAAAGATAATTTATTGCCAACTGAATTTGGCTAGAAATATTTCGATTGAAATTCGAATTATTGATATGTGTCTAAGCTATTTGATTCAGCTAGATACATGTTTATGGAATTCAAAGTATTTTTTTTTGAAAGCTTATGCCGAACCAAATTATTTTGGTGAGGAATCTTATGATAAGTCTGAGGTGAACAACCCTAAAAATGGGGGATATACTAATTGGATAAATTATTCCAATCTAAGAATGCATACAGTCGTTCCGATTACTAAGGTACAATAGACTGATCAGCTAAAGTACCCGCATCGATAGTTAACATTCTTTGTGATTGTAAACATACCTATTAAAGAAATGTTTCAGAGGTAGAGTACCTTTCTTTCTTAATTGAAAGAGGTAGCAGGTAGAAATACCCCTAAACCTCAAACCCGCATCGGTAATTTACCTTCTTCGTGATTGTAAACATACCTATTAAAGAAATATTAGAGGTAGAGTACCTTTCTTTCTTAATTGAAAGAGGTAGCAGGTAGAAATACCCCTAAACCTCAAAGTTCATGATTTTTATGATCCCTCAGACAGATATGAAAAGTTTTTTTTAAACCCTTCAGAGTAATGTTGTGGTAGAATGTGATGATTGATATGAAATAATGTAAACTCGTTGTGTACGAGTAGAATCTGAGATGATTTAATAAAGGTTATTATGACAACCTAGTTTTGATGAATGTTTAGAAGATGTAAACTCCTAGTGAGTAGTTATGGTGAAATGTGATGATAGAAAGAGAAATCCTCAAAGGAGGAAATTGTAAAGGTTAAATTAACAACCTAGTTTTGATCAAGAGAATAAGCAAAGATTAGTATGCTTTAATTTCGAGGACGAAATTCTTAGAAGAAGGGGTGAATGTGACAACCTAATTTTTTTTTCTAAAATCTTGAATGATTAGAATAAAGGTTAAAGAATAAAACCTAGATGAGAATTTGAGAATTTATTTAAATTTTTCAAGTAAAACCTATATGGTTTGATATTCGAATGAGAATAGAGAAAATATGGGTTACAAAATTCCAAAAAACCCTAGAAATGAATTAATATGTACTTGAAGGAATATTAAGAATAAGGTATTACGATACCTATAAATTCGATGTGAACGGAATAGTCTAAGAAATGTTTTATAAGTACATATGGAAATTTTATTATTGGAGATAAGATTTCACATGAAGAGATGTTATGAGATTAAACGAAGATGTGTATATGTATAGAAATATATATATACTTAGGAAGGTGCTATATATTTTAGCAAGAGAAATGATGAATTAAGTTAATGACATAGTGATCAAGATAAAACTATGTTAGTAATTAACATAGCTTGAGTATTGGCCTTGACTGGTAAATAAGAATTTGAATAAGTATAAAGTCGTTAGTTAATACGATTAGCAATGAGAATAGAGTAATTTAAAACTCAAAATTTGAGTTAGAGATAGAATTTTGAAGCATGGACTGCTCGGTTGCGTCCGGAACGTCAA
The DNA here is from genome assembly GCA_020205505.1 of Panax japonicus. Lineage (NCBI taxonomy): Eukaryota > Viridiplantae > Streptophyta > Magnoliopsida > Apiales > Araliaceae > Panax > Panax japonicus. The sequence continues at coordinate 45,020,052 of CM035102.1, read as the reverse complement.
GTTTAGTCAGAATGGACATTAAACACAATATGTGTAAAGGTTGACTTTTGGTCAAAGTCAACAGTTGACTTTTTATGGGGAAAAGTCAAAATTAGTGTGAGAAGTGAAAGATGTTATGGTTATGAGAATTATGTGTATGATTAAATAAATATATATTATATAATGGGAATACATTTATTTTGTATATAGGAGAGAATTAAGAATTAAGTTATGTAACCTAAAATATATATTAGGTGTGATGATTAAATAACCTGAGAGGTTATAATATGGAAGAATATTAGTATATAAATGTATATACTGACATTAAGAGATTTATTTTATATCTCTCCAATAATTAATTTTATAACCAAGTATAATTTGGTTTATGAAATTAAAAGGGCATGAGTAAGGAATTTATTTTTTAGAGAGAGAGATGTAAACCCTAATTAAAGGATAAGGGTAGAATGAAATAGAATTAAAAATAATGGACTATAATAAGGTTATAGCCCAATTATTTTGAATAGAGTCCAAGAGAAGTGGATTTAATGGGCTAAGGAGGTAATATTATTAAACAAGCCCAATTAATTAATTAAGCATGAGACTTGTAGATAAAGTGATTAAGGGCAATTAATTATTTAATCTAGCCCAATATATTAAGTATGGTTTAAGTATTATAATGACCCAATTAAATTTTGGGTTGAAAGCCCAAATTGGTGTTTGTTAGTAAGTAACACAAGTAAAGATGGCTAGCTCAATGAAATTATTAAAGGCCCAAGCTAAGCCACTTGTGGGAGAATAATAAATTATATTAAGTTAAGAGATATATTTTTTACTATCTCAAGTTATTAAATTTTATAACTTAATTAAAATAAGCTTAATTGGGTTATAGAATTTAGTGTTATAGAGTGAGGATTTAAATTCTAATTATTTGGAATGGATACCCTAATTAAATATTTAGGGTGGGTAAAGATAGAAATAATTGGACTAAGTGTATATATTAATAGCCCAAAAGAATTGATGTGATTGTCCAGAAGATTTTACTAAATAGCCCAATTTTTAAAACTCAATTATTGAGGGCATTTTTGTCATTTAATAAGCATTAACAATTAAATGATTTGTGGGAGAAATGAGGCCACTTGTCCAAATAAAAAACAATAAAAAGACATGTGGCATAATAAAGGCCAAGTGGCCGAATTTTATATATAAAAAAAGATAAAGTTTCTAGAAAAAAAAATATAAGGATTGAAAAAGAGATAAGAGAGAAGAGAGAAGAGAGAAGAGAGAGAAAGAGAAAGAAGAAAGAGGAAGAGAAAGAGAAAGGAAGAAAACCGAGAGGAGAGAGAGAGAAGTCGGGGCAGCCATGGAAGATAAGGGAGGCTTCGGCAGCCCTTGGAGCTAAAAGAAGAAAAGAGAAGGAAATCTCTATGGATGGAAGAGAAGAAGAAGGTATAAATTTTCTCTCTCTAAGCTTTATTTCTTTTCTAAATTGATGAAAGGGGGTTTTTGATTTGGTTGTTCAAACCCTATAATCTATATGTTTTTTTTATTCTAGTATGGATCCACCCATGATGGGTGTTGATTTGGTTGGAAACAAAAAGTAAAAGAAAATAATTTTTCTAGTTTAGAAATCCAAAATTTCTATATATTTTGAAATTTCCCCATTTTAAATCTATAGCTCCTTTTTGCGATCCGTTAAAAAGTAGTACTAGATATATGTGTTGGCTAGTAAACCCAAGTGGTAGAACTCAAAAATCACGTTTCTATAAGTCGTGGTGTTGATTTATGTCAAAACAGTCCCGTTTTTCATGGGCAGTTTCGGGGCAGACAGTAGCGAGGGCAATTTCGTCCAGTTTTTTGTCCTTTTAAACTTCTGGTCTTTTGGTATGTTGTAGTACTCTGATTTAGCTTTCCATAGACTCCAGAACGGACTAATTCCGACTCCGGATGAGGTAGTTATGACGTTCGGAAGAAGAGTATATAAAACTGTCCCCAATTCCCGAACAGCCTCCTTTATATAAATTTTGGACTGTTGTGTTCTGATTTTGGAAAAATGTCGTGAGACAAAAGTTGTAGCCCTGGAAGTTATCTTCGCGTGGGCTCAAGAATCTCTCAAAAATGTTTTAAAACGCGAGAGTTATGGCCGTTTTAGCGAGACTAGGTAAAATTTTCGAAAAATCAAAAATGTCCAAAAATAGGAATAATGTGATTATGACGTGAGACCCTTGAGCATGGCTTATGCCAGTTTGTAATGGATGTTTGGGTCGGGTATAAAGTGTTATGATGTTTATGGCATTTTAAAATGCATAAACTAGTTAATTACGGAAAGGAAAAACAATTGAAATAATTGTTTATTTATGAGATTAATGTTTTGAATTATTTTATATGACTAATAATATTATATTGAGATATTATTAGTAGCATTGGACTAGAATGTTATTAAAAGGTTGATAACCTTAGTGTAAAATATTATTATATATTAATAATATTCGACGGGAGATTAATAATATTCAATATAATTGATAAATTTGGTGTTCAATGATCTATGTTATGCTCGTAATGGCTTAAAATGAAAATTCAGAGTATTGAAAATGATTTCAGGTTGCTAAAATGGAATTCAGTCTGCTGAAATGATTTGGTCTGCTGAAATAGTAAATTTCAGGATGCTGAAATGTAATTCGGTTTACTGAAATGATATTTTAGTTTACTGAAAGGTTATCTAGTTTACTAAGATAACATAAAGATAAAACTTATAAGTATAAGTTATAAATGATGAAAGGATTATCAAAGTATATGATAATACTTAGAATAAAATGTAATATCTAATTCTTAACTTTGTGATTCAAGGTTAGACAAGTTATATAAGATGATGAGATTATAAGTAAGTAATGAATATGGTGTTAAGATTATCCAATATTTGACTATGTGATCAAGTGTTAGATAGTATTATGGAAATCAGGTATGAATTGCTAATTGAAAGATCAATCTTATATCTGATAGGTCTTTTCAATAAAGAGAATAAATTAATTGCGTAGCGGTAATCGACTATGCAGGCAAGTTTCCTAACTCAACTTGAGTTGTTAATTCAAAGCATGTTAGTGGTTAATTATTGTTGATTATACCACGTCAATAACTTATTGATTCACACATTGTGCATGTTGTTTATGTTCATCAGGTATGAAAGGCTGATCACCTTCATTACCATAGGTTTCAGTTAAACTTGTTTATGTTAATTGTTGACATCCAATATCATTGGTTCAGTCATTCAATCGTTGAAACTTGATTCATGTTATTTCACAATTATCATATTGTTGGAAACTTGAAAGCTTATTCATTCTATTCAATCATGGTATATCTTCATTGTATGTAAAACTTGCTGGCCAAATTTGTTGCTCACCCTTGCTATATCATGATAAAATTTTCAGATTTAGATGAAAGCTCGAATAAAGACAGAAGCAAAGTCAAAGTGCAAGATTATTTTATGTTGCAGTTAAATCTATAAATTTTCTATTGAAAATATCATTGTAAACCTTTTTAATATTGAAGGTATGTATTAAGTTAAGGTTGTAGACCTTGTGAATGATGTGTAAAAGTTTAATGTATAAACAATGTATGTTTATATCTTCCGCATTAGTGATATAATTAGCATACTGGATCCGCGGCGATTTGGGACCCGGATTCGGGGATGCTACAGTTGGTATCAAAGTTGTAGGTTATAAACCTTAGGTAGGTGTACCTTAGGCTATAACCACAAAGATGATAAGTAATAAACTCGAATAGAGTTTAAGCGATAAGAGATGAATTTATGGAAATTCAACATTAAGTAAAGAAAAAGATAAAGAGGATTCAAAGAAGAATCTTAAAGAGTTATAAGGATAAGAATCTGGAGTTACCTGACTCCAGTAATAGAGATGAAAAATGATACTAAATAGACAATGTCTATAAGATGAAAAGTACAAATAAAATCATAATATAATATGATTAAGGAGAAGAATAAGAAGATCGTAACATAAAACGATCTTAAGTATAAGGATAAATGATTTCCAAATAAGATCACCACGTGATCAGATTAAATCATTGAATAACATATGATATGTTAAGTGATTGGCATGATATAGCTTGATGCTATAAAGAGAAGGTACTATGAAATGGTACTATGTAAACTCAGAAAAGAGTGGTAAATGTTAAGATACGGATTAAAGAAAATTCGTATTAAGAAAAGAGAAAGTTAAGATTATGTGGGATTTCAATTGAGGACTCATGTCAGTAGCTGAGTTGTATGATTCCTTGTATGAGCGGGGAATTTGTACTTGGTTTTAGAATCACTTAGCTTCCTGGTCAATATAGTGGTTAGGTTGACCAATTCTTTGTATGGGCGGGGAATTGTCCACTTAGCTTCCTATATTGATTAGTGGCCGAGTTTGGTTTGACAACCACTTAGTTTCTGACATTGATAATCATTGGAACCTAATGTCGTGCTATTTGCTATATGCATGTTGAGAAGGTGATTTTTTTATTATGTGTATAACGAATAGGTAGAGAATATAAAGTTAGTTGCGAGTTCTTAAAACTCATATTTATGGTAAGTTTATGACTCATAATCATATGGTATGTTTTGAACCCCTCAACAAATGGACGCCTATGGTCTGACTAGGATATGTTCTTAAACCCATATGATTGTGGCAAGTTACTGAACTCATAATGTGTGGTAAGTTTGATGAACTGGGGTATAGCAAAGTTGTGAATGAAGAATTGAGGATTATAAGAATAGATAGATTTATTAAGCAATGGATCAGTAGAGAAAGTGAAGTTGATTATGGAAGCATAGGTATTCCAAATCTTCTAGCTATGCTAGACTTCGAAGTTTTTGACATCAAGCTAAATACGCACTATGTGCTTTTGAAAAATGAATTTTTATTCTCAACTACTAGTAACCATTGTGTATGTGTGGACTTCGGGCCATCGACACCTCGTTACCTGTTGAGATGATAAAACAGATTTGCAAAGGTTTTTGAACGATTTAAAGAAGAGTCTATGCTTATTGATTCGGCTAGACAAAAATGATTTGAGATATCAAAATGTATTTTTATATATCATCAATGTATCATGGAACCTGATGCAGAATGATAAAAATGATGGAGTTATCAATGCAGAATTACTTAGTGTTGGATGTGATCAGAGAATCGTCACCTCACTACAGTATGATGTAGTATAACAAAGTCACAAAATGACAGAATCCTCAACGGACTGTAAATACAGTGCGGTATCATGATGTCAAAATGATTTTGAGAATTTTAAAGATAATTTATTGCCAACTGAATTTGGCTAGAAATATTTCGATTGAAATTCGAATTATTGATATGTGTCTAAGCTATTTGATTCAGCTAGATAAATGTTTATGGAATTCAAAGTATTTTTTTTTGAAAGCTTATGCCGAACCAAATTGTTTTGGTGAGGAATCTTATGATAAGTCTGAGGTGAACAACCCTAAAATTGGGGGATATACTAATTGGATAAATTATTCCAATCTAAGAATGCATACAGTCGTTCCGATTACTAAGGTACAATAGACTGATCAGCTAAAGTACCCGCATCGATAGTTTACATTCTTTGTGATTGTAAACATACCTATTAAAGAAATGTTTCAGAGGTAGAGTACCTTTCTTTCTTAATTGAAAGAGGTAGCAGGTAGAAATACCCCTAAACCTCAAACCCGCATCGGTAATTTACCTTCTTCGTGATTGTAAACATACCTATTAAAGAAATGTTTCAGAGGTAGAGTACCTTTCTTTCTTAATTGAAAGAGGTAGCAGGTAGAAATACCCCTAAACCTCAAAGTTCATGATTTTTATGATCCCTCAGACAGATATGAAAAGTTTTTTTTAAACCCTTCAGAGTAATGTTGTGGTAGAATGTGATGATTGATATGAAATAATGTAAACTCGTTGTGTACGAGTAGAATCTGAGATGATTTAATAAAGGTTATTATGACAACCTAGTTTTGATGAATGTTTAGAAGATGTAAACTCCTAGTGAGTAGTTATGGTGAAATGTGATGATAGAAAGAGAAATCCTCAAAGGAGGAAATTGTAAAGGTTAAATTAACAACCTAGTTTTGATCAAGAGAATAAGCAAAGATTAGTATGCTTTAATTTCGAGGACGAAATTCTTAGAAGAAGGGGTGAATGTGACAACCTAATTTTTTTTTCTAAAATCTTGAATGATTAGAATAATGGTTAAAGAATAAAACCTAGATGAGAATTTGAGAATTTATTTAAATTTTTCAAGTAAAACCTATATGGTTTGATATTCGAATGAGAATAGAGAAAATATGGGTTACAAAATTCCAAAAAACCCTAGAAATGAATTAATATGTACTTGAAGTAATATTAAGAATAAGGTATTACGATACCTATAAATTCGATGTGAACGGAATAGTCTAAGAAATGTTTTATAAGTACATATGGAAATTTTATTATTGGAGATAAGATTTCACATGAAGAGATGTTATGAGATTAAACGAAGATGGGTATATGTATAGAAATATATATATACTTAGGAAGGTGCTATATATTTTAGCAAGAGAAATGATGAATTAAGTTAATGACATAGTGATCAAGATAAAACTATGTTAGTAATTAACATAGCTTGAGTATTGGCCTTGACTGGTAAATAAGAATTTGAATAAGTATAAAGTCGTTAGTTAATACGATTAGGAATGAGAATAGAGTAATTTAAAACTCAAAATTTGAGTTAGAGATAGAATTTTGAAGCATGGACTGCTCGGTTGCGTCCGGAACGTCAAGTTTAGTCAGAATGGACATTAAACACAATATGTGTAAAGGTTGACTTTTGGTCAAAGTCAACAGTTGACTTTTTATGGGGAAAAGTCAAAATTAGTGTGAGAAGTGAAAGATGTTATGGTTATGAGAATTATGTGTATGATTAAATAAATATACATTATATAATGGGAATACATTTATTTTGTATATAGGAGTGAATTAAGAATTAAGTTATGTAACCTAAAATATATTAGGTGTGATGATTAAATAACCTGAGAGGTTATAATATGTGAGAATATTAGTATATAAATGTATATACTGACATTAAGAGATTTATTTTATATCTCTCCAATAATTAATTTTATAACCAAGTATAATTTGGTTTATGAAATTAAAAGGGCATAAGTAAGGAATTTATTTTTTGGAGAGAGAGAGATGTAAACCCTAATTAAAGGAAAAGGGTAGAATGAAATAGAATTAAAAATAATGGACTATAATAAGGTTATAGCCCAATTATTTTGAATAGAGTCCAAGAGAAGTGGATTTAATGGGCTAAGGAGGTAATATTATTAAACAAGCCCAATTAATTAATTAAGCATGAGACTTGTAGATAAAGTGATTAAGGGCAATTAATTATTTAATCTAGCCCAATATATTAGTATGGTGTAAGTATTATAATGACCCAATTATATTTTGGGTTGAAAGCCCAAATTGGTGTTTGTTAGTAAGTAACACAAGTAAAGATGGCTAGCTCAATGGAATTATTAAAGGCCCAAGCTAAGCCACTTGTGGGAGAATAATAAATTATATTAAGTTAAGAGATATATTTTTTACTATCTTAAGTTATTAAATTTTATAACTTAATTAAAATAAGCTTAATTGGGTTATAGAATTTAGTGTTATAGAGTGAAGATTTAAATTCTAGTTATTAGGAATGGATACCCTAATTAAATATTTAAGGTTGGTAAAGATAGAAATAATTGAACTAAGTGTATATATTAATAACCCAAAAGAATTGATGTGATAGTCCAGAAGATTTTACTAAGTAGCCCAATTTTTAAAACTCAATTATTGAGGGCATTTTGGTCATTTAATAAGCATTAACAATTAAATGATTTGTGGGAAAAATGAGGTCACTTGCCCAAATAAAAAGCAATAAAAAGACATGTGGCATAATAAAGGCCAAGTGGCCGAATTTTATATATAAAAAAAGATAAAGTTTCTAGAAAAAAAAATATAAGGATTGAAAAAGAGATAAGAGAGAAGAGAGAGAAAGAGAAAGAAGAAAGAGGAAGAGAAAGGGAAAGGAAGAAAACCGAGAGGAGAGAGAGAGAGAAGTCGGGGCAGCCATGGAAGATAAGGGAGGTTTCGGCAGCCCTTGGAGCTAAAAGAAGAAAAGAGAAGGAAATCTCCATGGATGGAAGAGAAGAAGAAGGTATAAATTTTCTCTCTCTAAGCTTTATTTCTTTTCTAAACTGATGAAATGGAGTTTTTGATTTGGTTGTTCAAACCCTATAATCTATGTGTTTTTCTTTGATTCTAGTATGGATCCACCCATGATGGGTGTTGATTTGGTTGGAAACCAAAAGGAAAAGAAAATAATTTTTCTAGTTTAGAAATCCGAAATTTCTATATATTTTTTAATTTCTCCATTTTAAATCTATAGCTCCTTTTTGCGATCCGTCAAAAAGTAGTGCTAGATATATGTGTTGGCTAGTAAACCCAAGTGGTAGAACTCAAAAATCACGTTTCTATAAGTTGTGGTGTTGATTTATGTCAAAACAGTCCCGTTTTTCATGGGCAGTTTCGGGGCAGACAGTAGCGAGGGCAATTTCGTCTAGTTTTTTGTGCTTTAAAACTTCTGGGCTTTTGGTATGTTGTAGTACTCTGATTTAGCTTTCCATAGACTCCGGAACGGACTAATTCCGACTCCGGATGAGGTAGTTATGACGTTCGGAAGAAGAGTATATAAAACTGTCCCCAATTCCCGAACAGCCTCCTTTATGTAAATTTTTGGACTGTTGTGTTCTGATTTTGGAAAAATGTCGTGAGATACAAGTTGTAGCCCTGGATGTTATCTTCGCTTGGGCTCAAGAATTGCTCAAATATATTTTAAAACGAGAGAGTTATGGCCGTTTTAGCGAGGCTGGTTAAAATTTTCGAAAAATCAAAAATGTTCAAAAATAGGAATAATGTGATTATGACGTGAGACCCTTGAGCATGGCTTATGCTAGTTTGTAATGGATGTTTGGGTCGGGTATAAATTATTATGATGTTTATGGCATTTTAAAATGCTTAAACTAGTTAATTACGGAAAGGAAAAGCAATTGAAATAATTGTTTATTTATGAGATTAATGTTTTAAATTATTTTATATGACTAATAATATTATATTGAGATATTATTAGTAGTATTGGACTAGAATGTTATTAAAAGGTTGATAACCTTAGTGTAAAATATTATTATATATTAATAATATTCGACGGGAGATTAAAATGAGAGAATTATGTTGTTTTTCAATATAATTGATAAATTTGGTGTTCAATGATCTATGTTATGCTCGTAATGGACTAAAATGAAAATTCAGAGTACTGAAAATGATTCCAGTATGCTAAAATGGAATTCAGTCTGCTGAAATGATTTGGTCTGCTGAAATAGTAAATTTCAGGATGCTGAAATGTAATTCGATTTACTGAAATGATATTTCAGTTTACTGAAAGGTTATCTAGTTTACTAAGATAACATAAAGATAAAACTTATAAGTGTAAGTTATAAATGATGAATGGATTATCAAAGTATATGATAATACTTAGAATAAAGTGTAATGTCTAAATCTTAACTTTGTGATTCAAGGTTAGACAAGTTATATAAGATGATGAGATTATAAGTAAGTAATGAATATGGTGTTAAGATTATCCAATATTTGACTATGTAATCAAGTGTTAGATAGTATTATGGAAATCAGGTATGAATTGCTAATTGAAAGATCAATCTTATATCTGATAGGTCTTTTCAATAAAGAGAATAAATTAATTGCTTATATCTGATAGGTCTTTTCAATAAAGAGAATAAATTAATTGCGTAGCGGTAATCGACTATGCAGGCAAGTTTCCTAACTCAACTTGAGTTGTTAATTCAAAGCATGTTAGTGGTTAATTATTGTTGATTATACCACGTCAATAACTTATTGATTCACACATTGTGCATGTTGTTTATGTTCATCAGGTATGAAAGGCTGATCACCTTCATTACCATAGGTTTCAGTTAAACTTGTTTATGTTAATTGTTGACATCCAATATCATTGGTTCAGTCATTCAATCGTTGAAACTTGATTCATGTTATTTCACAATTATCATATTGTTGGAAACTTGAAAGCTTATTCATTCTATTCAATCATGGTATATCTTCATTGTATGTAAAACTTGCTGGCCAAATTTGTTGCTCACCCTTGCTATATCATGATAAAATTTTCAGATTTAGATGAAAGCTCGAATAAAGACAGAAGCAAAGTAAAAGTGCAAGATTATTTTATGTTGCAGTTAAATCTATAAATTTTCTATTGAAAATAACATTGTAAACCTTTTTAATATTGAAGGTATGTATTAAGTTAAGGTTGTAGACCTTGGGAATGATGTGTAAAAGTTTAATGTATAAACAATGTATGTTTATATCTTCCACATTAATGATAGAATTAGCGTACTGGATCCGCGGCGATTTGGGACCCGGATTCGGGGATGCTACATACATTCACCTTTTTCTTTTGGGTATTACATTGACTTGAAAACGTTAAAGGTGACCTGTTGGTCTTCAACTTGCATTGTCAATTCACATTTTTAAACATCAATCAATGTTCTACCTATTGCCAAAAATGGTCGCCCAAGAATGATCGGAATCTCACTGTCCACTTCACAATCCAGAATAAAGAAATCCGTGGGGAAGATGAATTTATCCACTTTTACTAACACATCTTCAACTATATCTCGTGGATATGTAACCAATCTATCCGCTAACTGAAAACTGATATTTGTTGGGCGTGGAGCCTGAAGTCTGAACTGGCTGTAGACGGATAATGGCATTAGATTTATACTAGCCCCCAAATAACATAATGCTCGTCCCGAAAACTGATTTCCAATTTCACATGGTATTTTAAAGCTACCTGGATCCTTGAGCTTCGGCGGTAACTTATTCTGAATGATAGCACTGCATTCTTCAGTCAATGCTACTGTCTCGAATTCACCCAATTTCCTCTTCTTTGACAAAACCTCCTTCATAAACTTTGCATAACTCGACATCTGTTCCAAGGCTTCGGCGAAGGGGATGTTGATATGCAATTTCTTGAAGATATCCAAAAATCGTGAGAACTGCTTATCTAACTTGGATTTCTGAAATCTCCGCGGATACGGTATGAGGGGCATTGTACTGGTTGGTTCCGAATTTTTCTGCTGTGAGGTCTCCTCTTGACGCTTTTCGGTCTCCACCACTTTCTCTATTTCAATTGATGCCTTGTCCTCCTTTTCCCTATCCGTGACTGACACTTGTAGTTCTTTTCCACTTCATAGAGTTACCGCCTTACAATGCTCATCTCTACCCGGGTTTTTCTCGGTGTCGCTCGGAAGTGTTCCAAGTGGTCGGTTATTCAATGCATGTGCCATTTGTCCCATTTGATTTTCCAGATTTTTGATCGATGCATTATGACTTTATATACTCAGCTTCATTTGATTAAATCTCTTATCACTCTCCTCACTCCTTTTCTCAGTTGCCTTAACAAATCTTTCCAAGGCTTCTTCTCAACTTGCTTTCCGCACAGGTTGTTGTATCTGGTTTTGAAACCCAGGATTGTTTAGTTATCTCGGTGCTTGTTCTGCAGCTTGGTTATTACTCCATGATAACCCAGGATGATTTCTCCACCCTGGATTATATGTATTTTGATTCGGATAAGGCTGAGTAGACCGACTATTACTCCCCACATACCGTGCTGCTTCAGTATTGATGGCACATTGATCCGTAGTATGACCCCCAGCACAAATTTCACAAACCATCGCTACTTGCTGAGTGGATTATGGACGCAATAATTCTTTTTGCTTAGCCATTGCGGTCACTTGCACTTGTAATGATGTTATCTCATCCACATCATACTTCCCCGCTGTTTTCGGAGGATTAGACCTCGTCATGGGCCACTGATAATTGTTGGTGGCCATCGTCTCTAACAACTGAAATGCCTCATCAAGATTTTTAGACATAATCGTTCCTCCTGCTGCTGCATTAATACTTGCCCTTGTGGATGCTTGTAAACCATCGCAAAATATCCCCAATTGTATCCACTGTGGAATTCCATGGTGTGGGCACTTGCGGAGCATATCCTTAAACCTTTCCCACGCCTCATACAACGATTCCGAATCAAACTGTGTGAAGGTATGAATATCATTCCGTAGTTTTGCTGACTTTGCTGGTGGGAAAAACTTAGCTAAAATTTTTTGAGCTAAGTCGTCCCAAGTGTGGATTGAGTCAGGAGGCTGAGAGTATAACCAACTTTGTGCTTTGTCTTTTAAGGTAAATGGAAACATCCTCAACCTTGTAGCATCTTCCGATACGTTGTTGAATTTGAAGGTGTCGCAAACTTCCAAGAAACTTAAGATATGCTCATTCGGATCATTCAACGAACTACCCCCAAACTTACATTGATTCTGAAGCATTTGAATGGTTGCTGGTTTGATCTCAAAAGTTTTAGCGTTGATTGCCGGTCTCCTAATGCTCGACTGTATATCCGTGACATTCGGCATGACATAGTCCCGAAGTGATTTCTGATCGTTCCCTGCCATGTTCACTGGAATTTCTTGTTCCTCCAGTTTTTCTTCCTCGGGTGATACCGCACTAGTCGATTGCCCTTTCCGGAACTTCCTTTCAATCTCGTTTGTATAAGGAAAACGTTCCTTTCTTGCCCTTGATCTAGTGTGCATACACTCGCAAAGAATTCCTGCGACGACAAAAAGAAAAATAAGTAACGTTTAAATTAAGACCGAATTGATTATAACTAACATGAAATTAATATTAACAAAGAATTCCCCGGCAACGGCGCCAAAAACTTGTTGGTTGATTTCACAATCAAAGCAAACGTGCAAGTATACACGATCAACAAGTAATATAATGATAAATTAGAGTATCGATCCCTTAGAGAATTCCAATTAATAAACTCCAACTACTAGTACTGTATCAATTCAATTTTATTTAAACAACCAAAAATTATGATTATTAAAACTAAGAAAACTAATTGTAAATATAACAAAAAATTATGCTAAAAGAAAACAAAGAACAAATTAAGAATTATTTGAATGCAGATGAATGATAATTAAGACTCCAATTTCCCCAAATATGATTATTAAATCAATTATCCAATTATCCCAATTATTATGTCTACTGAATTGTTAACAGGAATTCTCAAATGCCAAAAGCCCTCTCTCGAGTGATCAATTGCCTTCTATCAAACCCAGATTAATTTTGCTATATCTCTATGCAAAACAATTGAATTAAACTCGTTACAAATCCAATTCCTTATGTGTTACATGCGGCAAATAGATATTCTAATTCTATTCACAAACCTAATTATTCACTGTACAAATAACTAAGTCACATGCCACCCTACCCAGTTCTAACTCTAAAATTCCTTTCTCAAATCCTTCTAGAGTAACACGGTAATTATTGGCGGCCAGATAATTAATCAATAAATACAAAGCATGATGAACAATTCACTTCAACATAAATAATTGGAATAAATTAAATAATCAATTCATAACCATAAAAGATTCCATTGGAATCTTAATAAAAGGAATTAGTTCATGACGGAAATAAAAATAACAATTAATTGATAAATCATCCTTAATGAGTTACACAATTTAAAAGAATAATGAAGAAGAAGAATTCCAAGTTTTCAAGCCTTCAGATCTGTTCTTGCTCTTTGTTCAATCTCCAAAATGTGTAGAATAGAGTCCCAATTCAATGTAAAGAATCAATTTATATTTACTTGCCCAATTCCACAAATCCTAGTCCAAATAGGCTTCCACTACACTCCAAAACAAAGTCAACTGCAAGTCAACGTGGCCCACGCCGGATCCACGTGCGCGCGTTCAAGTCTGGGTCAGCCGAAGACCAGCGCCCCGGCGCTGGCTTTTGCCTTTGGAGCAGCACCCTGGCGCTGGGGTGTAGTGAGTGAAGTTCTTGCCCTTTTTAGTCCAACAGTTCCCAAACGTTCCACATATGCAAAACACATCATAAACACAATAAACAGATACTAAAATGACTCGAAAATAAACAAATCTAAACTCAAGAATATCTAATTCATGGGTATATTACCCAATCATCAACATATTTATGTAACATCGATACGAGAAAAAATGTTATGAACACGCGACATACTTGGCGATAAGGCGAGTCTATAGGCCACAGTTCCTACTCGATCAAGGATTTCAAATAGGCCAATTAAATCAAGGGTTGATATTTCCTCTTTTAATCGACTCTTGCTTCTAGAATAACACCTTCTTGAACCTTTTTCTTCATTTTCTTCAGCTCTAGGTGTGTAGTTTGGGCGGCTTTAACTTTATCGATTAAAGTTGATTCTACTCGTATATTCGTTATCTTCACGTGGGTCCCTAGAGTCTTTAACTCTATCTTCATCATTTGTAAGTTATAAGAAATGGGTTTTTGTGTTAACAACATCGCACTCGTAAACGCATACGATCTTCTACTCAATGCGTCAGCTACCGCGTTCGCTCTTCCACGATGATATTGAATGGTATAATCGTAATCTTTAACAGCTCGATCCAACGTCTTTGGTGCATAATACATTCGTTCTAGGTGAAGAAATATTTAAGGGTTTTAGAAATGGGTTTTGTACTGGGGTCAATACAAAATTCGAATTCACACTCTGGGGTAGGCCAGGAAGTCTTCAGGAATACGTCATAAAATTTATTAATAATAGAAATATCATTCAAAACTGTGACTCTCATCCAAGACTTGGATAGTACGTCACATTGATACCTATCAACTTACCATCTCCATTCACGATGTTGCCTACAGAAAGTCTGGCTTCGGTTCATTCCACACAAGGAAGTCAACAACGATAGGATCGGGGCTCTTTACTTATGGCTTGATATGACAGTAATTGACTTTAGTGGTTTGGTTGCTTGAATTCGCATAACAGGTTGGTTAGGAATATGAAAGCTAACAACCTTACGAAAAGCATGATGAGTAGCTAACCGATCGATTCCTAAAATTATATCAAAGGCAAGTATTTTCAAAGAGATAAGATCAATAGGTAACGTGAAAGTGTCGATTTGATTTAAACAAGATTTATAAACAGTGGAGGTAACGAAGGTTTCTACTAATGAAGTTTCAACCAATAAGTCAAAGTCTAACTTCTCTAGGGTCAAATTTAAATGTTAAGCGCAAGCAAGAGAGATAAAAGAATGGGTAGAATCGGTATCTAATAAGGTATAGACTTCGTAAAAATTTATAATTAACTAACCAGTGCTAAATTCGTTCGGGTTAATCGCTTTTTGAGAAGTCACGAAAAATGCTCTTCCTGAAACCACCGACTTTGTTTTGTCCGTATCCGCCTTTGGTGCCACCGTCCCAGTTGGACTTGACTTTGGTGCACGAAAAAATCGGGCTAGGTGACCTTCTTTTCCACAATTGTAACATGCTTTGGACTGTATCACACAGTTTGGATAGATATGTCCCTCCCCTCCGCCTTTGTAACATACGACCGGCGGTCTTTCTCCTTCCTTAACAACAAGTGCTAGTGCTGACGTCTTTCCATTATTATCGAATCTCTTCTTCCTGAAACTTTCACATCTATTATCTTGGCCATGATTACCACCGAAGTGGTTACCATTCTTGGCATGATAATTTCCCCCACGATGGTTATCATTGTTCCGATGGCCGTTGCCACCGGTATGATTATTATCGTGTTGTTGTTTACCTGAGGATTATTGTCTTCCTGTTCACATTATCCTGGGTATTGATCGTTGGTGACTTAACGGTCTCATGTGCTTCACTGATGATCTCAACATTTTCAGATGCCATTTTCAAGCACTGTCACAAAATAAGGGTTAATTGACATATCACATATTATCCCTATATTCTGACCGACCAATTAAATACCAAATAAACTTTGGTAGGTCATACTAGCGAATGAATTCCCCGTCTCTCCCCTCCCAGTTCTTGTCTCACATCTCAACCATGGATCATATTCCTAAGCTTTGATACCAATTGTGACGCCCCAACAACAGGTATACATCACCCATCTTGGGTCGCCAGATACTACACTACAGAAATCAAATAAAAACTTCTTTAATACATCTGTCGTGTAAAATATGACAAAACATAGCTGAGAGTTTAAACAAGAATATTGTAATCTAGACAATATCCACACTCAATGGTGTCCTCATTACAATTATTATCACAATATTCCGTAGAATAGTGAGGACTACTAAAGCCATTTATCCTGGACCATCACTCCATTCCCCGACTCGTCCTAGCTATATTCTCATTTCCTGAAGAGAACAATGAAAGAAAAGGTGAGCTCAACTAGTCCGGTAAAAAATATTATGACTAAGATAATACAAAATAAATTATCTTTAGCCTTCAATAGTATAACAACTGATAGAATACAATAGACAACAAGTTTTAGATCAACAACTGCAGTGGAAATAAGCAATCCATTAGAAGAGTCAAGTAGAGCATAAAATCTACTATCTTCTATGTTTTAAAAAGTTTTTCATCAACTTTATCAGCTGAGACTCGACTTAATAAATAAACCACATCATCGAATCATCCCTGCACTATGGGCCAAGGATTTTCATGTAATCATTAATGGTCATGACTATACCGAATAATCCCTGGTCATAATCATACCCATAGCTGTCCATCAATGCATTACTGGCCAATGAGGACTTTCACCACATCATTCATCACATTACGGTCATGATTATACCGAATAATCCCTGGTCCTAATTATACCAAGTCCAACAATGCACGTAAGCCAAAGATGACTTTCATCACAATATAAGCATGAAGATGATGACAATGACATAATAATTCAGTAAATCAAGTTCAAGGATAAATTTTAAAGATTTATAATTTAATTTATCCAGAAATCAATAACGTCCAAATTGTCAACATGATGCTGATTTGTGGAGTAAAATTCAAGAATAATATTCATGTACCAAAAATAATTTGGACAGAAAAGAAATATATTTTTCGAGTGAATAGTACCCCGACATGAAAAGTGCCTCAAATACCCGAGTGAATGATACAAGAGTGAATAGTAATCAGGTGAATAGTAACCTATGAATAGTAACTCGTGAATAGTACTTTGACACGAAAAGTACCTCGAATACCCGAGTGACTAATACTAGAGTGAATAATAATCGGGTGAATAATAACTCGTGAATAGTAACTCATAAAAGAAAAATACCAAAGAAAATGATATTCCATGACGAGTACAAAAGAAATGATATCTCATACGAGTATAATAGAATATACGAAACTGCAAATGGATTTTCACCCGCCATGCAGTAATCCACGTAGACAAATTATTTTCACAATTTAATAAATAATGAAGACGAAGGATCATTCACCATGCATGCGGTAATCCATATAGACAGGTTATTCAGACAGAATAATAAAGAATGGAATAACAGAAGAATTCACCAGGCATCCGATAGACCGCACAGACATGTTATTCCAACAAAATAATAAAGAATGGAACCAGGTCATACGTAATCCACACAGACATGATATTCCAACAGAATAATAAAGAACAGAATCAGGTAATGCGTAATCCGCACAGACAAAATATTTTAAAAGAATAATAAAGAATGGAATATGTCAGGAATAAGCATGTGAATGATATTCCTATTTACATATGATTTGATTATGATATATATATATATATATATATATATATATATATATGAATGAATATGTATGCAAGCATTATTGCATTAAGAAAAGCTGTAAAGTCCTTTGATAGATAATAGAAACATATGTACAAGGACTTAGAATGAATTGATTAAATGTGTTAGGTTGATCCTATATAAGCAAAACAGCTTTGTAAAGTCCTTAAAAAGAAATGATGTACAATGACTATAAATATAGAAATATCAAGCATGTTAGGTTGATCTTATGATGTAATAGATAGGCTTGTCTGATCGTTGAGCACTGCACCAGAAATCGTAGTCCACCCGGAGAGTCAAGGAAAACTCGTGAGTTATCGAGGCAGAATCGTAGTCTGGAAGATAGTAGATCTCGGAGTTCATAGACTTCCAGGAGAGACGAGGAAGGAACATAGTGTGTTGAAGAGAACTTCCTCAGGGCCGTAGTCTGCTGAGGAAGTCATGTTCAGAATTGTAGAGACAGCTTGCCTACGAGTCGACCAAGCATATGACAAAGCCAGTCAAGAATCGTAAACTACAATCGGAGTTGTAGAGTCTACTGATCGTATCAAAGGCAGAGATCGTAGTCGAGCAAGATAAGATGAAGACAACAAGCACAACGACAGTAATTGTAGTATCAAGATCTGATCTCAAAGTCATAGTGTCTGCAGAGCTGAAGCTGAATCGTAGAGTGCAGAGCTAAGATCTTAACAGATGTGCTCACTAGGCCATAGTAGAATTGTAGAGCAAACACGATTCTCAACAATTGAGCACTCCCAGAATATCCAAAGGAATGAAGCCTCTGGTTGGTAATGCAAAGATACATCTCACCTGAAGGAAGCAAGAGAGCACTCAATGAATGACATGCAAGCTAATAGAAGATCTAAGCATCAACTCAATCAGCATCCAGACTGAGTTGAGAAGTCATTCAAGGTAAAGTCTTCTACAAGATGATTATAAGAAGACTTCAGTTGCTGACTAAGGAAAGTCAACATATGCAGTGGCTGTCAAGTAGAAAGATGACAACAATCCTGAAAGTAACCAGGATCGTAGTATTTTCCAAACAAAGAAGAAACTGATAGAGTATACACAAAGATAGTGGTCAGCCTTTGAATAACAAGGCTAAAGTGATTAAGCATTGGGTCCGTCCATTGATGATAAGTGAACGGGAGATCACAAGGAGAAAGCAAGCTGGACACGCCACAAATCTGAAGTGTCTTGTTATTTAGAAGGGGCCAGAACAAGGAGTCAAGCCATCAGTATCTGAGAACAGTCGAGACAAACAGAAGTATTGAAGCACTGCACAAGAATAGGAAGAGATGTTCCACATTGGAGATCTAATGAACACTCTTTAAGATCGTAGTGTTAAATCCACAAGTCAAGAAGCAATAGTCAACAAAACACTACGATCAAGTCCAAGAAGATATACATCAGAATCATAGAGTTCGAACAACTGAAGATTGAGGCATTGGCAATGGCTCAATCTGAAGATTGATATTCAAATAGAGCTTATTGAGAGCATCGTTGCAAAAGGATAACCTCTGATTTAGAAATCAGAAGGAAGACATAAAGTTGAGTACCTGCCCGAGACATAAAAGTGACATTTCTGATAAGGTAGGTGAAACAGTAGACTACAGTGTCAGAAAGTCAGAAAAAGGTGTTATGTCACATCTACAGTCTGAACCAAATAACTCGAGATCTGCGAAGCAATTTGAATAGCTTTCAAAGACTACTTTCAAACGGGAAGATTGGGAAGGAGTATAAATCAATAGAGCTTCAAAGATCAAGAGATGCTGATGATTGTGAGGTTGCAGAATCGTTGAGTTGGTGATGCTATAGTTGACTCCAAGAGTTCCATTAAAGATCAACAACACAAGTCTCAGTAACAGTGAGACTACCAAGGTAAAAGTGAAGCAGCTTTGAAGAAGAACTCAAATGGATCAAAGCTTCACTCAACAAAAATGAGAATGCCACTAAAGATGGTAGCCAAGATGATAGCCAAGAAGGCCAAGAAGATAACATTCAGAAAAATGGCTGAGTATAAAGAAGATCAAGAGAGCAACTCTTTGAATCGCCATGAACCGAAAGCTGAAACTGAACAAGTACAGAACCATATCTACAAAGTATTCAAGAAGGGTTCAGGTATTGCTAAGTGCCAGAAAAAGTCTACTAAAAGCACAGAGACTTAGAAAACCCAGACGGTGATGGTGCAAAGCTGATACCAGATGAAGATGAGCAGAAAAGAGTGATGATCAGCTGCACCAAAGAAGATGTGGTCCAGACTCGAAGCAGAACACATAGAGGACCACACCAAGCTACTAAATACAAAAGATGTTCAGAGCTTAATGACATCTTAGCAGCTAAACACCAACACCAACAACAACTACAACAATAAGAAGTCAGGGCCTGAGGGGTCCTTGTCCGGAGGGACTAAATGAAGTTCCAAGCCTGCTGGGCTTGAAGTGTTCCTAGGGAACTAGAGAAGTTCCAAGGCTGCTGGCCTTGAAGATTTCTTAGTGAACTGAAGTCCCAAGGTTGCTGGCCTTGAAGGAATCTTAGTGATTCAGGGTGCTGCCTATAGACACTCGAAATTTTTTGTATGCCTATTACTGACATTACAGGAGGGCAGATTAGTCTTTCAGAGATAACCCTGGAAGATAGCTTATATCTATTCAGGATACTACTTGAAGTTCAAGTTCGCAACCCGAAACACACACCCGGAACATCATTTCTAACTGCCGAATGGGTCTGCAACGACAAAATGGGTCACCTGAAGGGACAGCGCCAGAGATGGAAGGATCAAAAGTATCTACCTTTGAAGGATCTCTGTCCAAATGCCGAATGAAAAGATGTGACCGGTCCAGCTGCCGGGTCAATCTGTCAATTTGTGTCACATGAGTCGAATCTTTGACACAGGCTAGCCAATCCGTCATCATCACGGATCCTGGAACCATATCCCCCATAAACTATGTGGCGTGGGTCTGAGCTCCAATAGTACGAGGGATCCACCAATGCTGGAACATCTCCTGAGACCAGGGGCCCTCTGACAATGTAAAACCGTCAATCCCCATCAATGGGATGTCAACGACGGGTGAGTGCAAAACAGGCCAATAACGCCTGGCAGGAGGCAAGATCGGCATGCGAATCTCTCCCGTAGTGTTCCTGATAGCACGCTCTCCTAAATAGAGCTCCCATCCTCCATATACGAAGAGAGGAATCCTGTGGGTGGAAATGACGTAATCAACTCCAGTCGGGTACCCATCCTCAAATCAAACTCCCAAATGCTCTCTAGAGTAGGGAACCCATGTGATGACATCCGCTATCAATAACTCCAGCTGTAGGCGACAATGAGTGAAACCCTCAGCAACAGGGACCTCCGCCAGTATGGAATGATGCCATCTCCATTCTCGTAGATAGATATCTAAACCTAACACGCTCACAGAACGTAAACATTGAAGCCTCTCATAGGCCCAAAACTACCAACACAAAGGCAACATCTGCTGTTAATCAACACTCTTAACCTATACATGGGAAAATACAAGAGAAACACTAACCAGCAGAAACGGGTAGAATCCTAACCACGCCTCGGTCAAGCCCTGCGATCACATGCGCATTCCCCTAAGGAAGTAGGCAAAGGTGTAGGAACCCCAATCATAGTCTCCTATAAGGTCCACGTGTCTAGTGGCGCTGATCAAAGCGAAGGACATCGTAGAGGAATTATCTGCTATGAAGCAGCCCCTAATGGTCATCAGGAACAATTGTCGAAGAATGCGATCCCTGACTCTCACATCATCGAGTATGGGTTCGTACGAACAGTCCTGCCCTTGCGCGCCTCTGCCGGAACTCCCAACAAGGATTTGACGGAAGTAGGGGTAATATTCGCCATACAAGGCACTGGATCCCCTCCAAACTCCATACCTATTATAAATCACCAATCCATCGGCGTCATAATCTCCTCATAGTCCAGCAAATGGAGTAACTGAGTTTGGTGAAACCACTGCTCAGACAATACCCTGAGGTAACCCCAGGGACAGCGACGGGGAAGAATGGAGAGGAACATCCCAAATCTCCAGCCATGTACAATCACTCTATAGTCATCATGCAAAGCCTGATACATAGAGTGGATGCAAAACCAGTTCCCTCGACGCTGTATGAAGTCGGGAACCTACATCAAATGCAGATCAACATCAGAATCCTTGACTCCTCATCAATAGGAAATAAGGAAGATTAAAGATCTAACTTCATGCCTCGTTTACGTGCAAGTATGCTAAAGGATGCCTACTCAAGTCACCTAGAAGATCTGGGTTCACCACTTGAACACCTGGAAATTCCCTATGGGGAACACGTATTCCAGGAGCAAAACCTCGATCGGTACATCCTTCTCATCATCCTCGACATTCGGCACTTCAACCCGAATAGGACTTATCACCACCTCCACAAAATGACGAGGCTGTCTGACAGACCGCTGTTGAGGCTCTTCAGAAGCCCTCCTCCGTACACCAGAAGTGGTTTTATGGGAACTACTCGGTTGATCTAGATCCATAATATCTGGACAACAAGTCTCCAAATCACCTCACAAAGGGTGTAGTAAATTCTTACCTAGAGCTTTTCAAAATGCATTTTATGATTACATGTATGCATACATTGTTTTAACATACGTCTACAGTAGAGTTAAAAATGCATGACTATCCAATACCTACATTTTAGAAAATTTTTCCATAGTCCCCTTTGTAAATAGGACTATCCACATGCATATAGGCATGACTAGGTGGCCATTCAGTAGCACACCTGTACACAGTCATATACATCCTACATGCATTATCACATCACAGTAAAAAATCCGTAAGTGTAGCCTAATTACCAGGATTATTTTACTTCTCTACCTTTACTCATTTGTCCTCAGATAGGATAAGAAATGACAGTAAAAGGTGTCAATTTGACTGTTTTAAAAGTCAAATTTTTTCACATCATTATGTTCAGCATGGGTTAATACTAACATTTGCTATGTTGAATATTTTTTATCAAGTCATATTAGCATGCATATTCACTACTATGTGTCTAAATGCATTTCATATGATAAGTCATTTTCTAACGGATAGAAATTGGAAAAAAATACATGCATATGTTACCAGGACAGTGAAGAACGCTTGTACGGTGGTAAAATATGCAGAAAGTTGCCCGAACTCAGTAGATCTGAACAAGAGCTCTCAGATTTCCTTCGTAGCGCAGCTTGAAAATGACTTATGAAAGCAACCTTTGGGCTTTACATAGCCACAGTTGGCCGCAGGTCCACCTGCGGCTACTGCATGTGTACCTACGACACTCCTACGTGGGTCTCACACCTCCGGCTTGCTCCAGTTAGAGTTGCAAAGGAGGTCTCACAAGCTGAAAAGGCCAAATCAGGAATGAAAATGCTATGCGATTGAGCGGAATAGCCTGGAATCCTGGTTTCATACGGGCTAGAATTAAACTTCCGTCATCTCATTGGTATTCGTCTGAATGTAGGGTATACTATACCGATGAGCTCAGCTTTCACAGATCATGCTTGGCGATACCTCACAAATGTCCGATGCCGTCATTGCAGGATCACAACCCTAAACCTCCCCGGCGGGGGTTACAACGCCGAAGTTATCAAATGATTGCGTATTCCCGGCGGGGGTCACAACGCACATCTTTCAAACATCCAAGTATCCCCGGCAGGGGTTACAACGCAATGCAACCATTGATACACACATCAATAAAGGTCAAGCAACCTTGACATCATGTCAGTCGATGGAAAGTAAACCCATCGAAACAACCTTCCCCAGTGGGGGTTACAACGCAATGCAACCATTGATACACACATCAATGAAGGTCATGCAACCTTGACGTCATGTCAGCCGATGGCAAATAAACCCATTGAAGCAACCTTCCCCAGCAAGGTTTACAACACAATGCGACCATTGACACATACATCAATGAAGGTCAAACAACCTTGACAATGCACCCAACAGGGATCTATCCGGTGATACACACATCAACGAAGGTCAGGAAACCCTAACAGCGACAGATTGTTGGTAGTAACTCCGACAGAATGAGGGAATATGTTATACACATCCTTAAATGGACAATGCTTTATCCCCATAGATCTCTTATACACAAGAGGTACCTCTATGGAATATAATGCAGTGTCTAGGATTCAAGACTTTGGTGATAGCTCCAACGTCAACATCCTTCAAGACTTGGATCGCATGTCCAAGCCATCATCGATTGTCATCCCAACAGGATTACCTGACAATCATGCATCATACATTTGCATCATGTTGCCGCACATATCATCATATTTATTTCGCTTGCATTTTAAGTGTTTAGGATTCTTTATCCTATCCATGCCTTGCATTGCATGAATATGATAAAGAGGAGCATATGTAGACACTCAAAATTTTCTACATGCTTGTTACTGACATTGTAGGAGGGCAGATTCATCTTTTGGAGATAACCCTGGAAGATAGCTTATATCCATTCCGGATACTACTGGAAGTTCAAGTTTGTAACCCAGAACACACACTGGGAACATCATTTCTAACCCCAGAACACACACCGAAAGGATCATTTCCAACCTCGGAGATAACCCCGAGTTTCGTCTTTGGCGATAACCCCAAGGAGTGCTATTGCAGTTCCGGTTATAACTCCAGAAGTGCTTATTTCAAATACATGCTATCAGCTTCAAGCTCAGACATCCTGCCGAGGCACTCATACCTCAGACCCAGAGCTAACACAGGGAAGACAGGTTTCCTACAAGATGACCTTGCAATATTCAAACACTTGAAGTAGTCCAATCTCAGATGTAACCCTGAGCAACGTCTACTTTAAGCTCAAACCGGCGATAACCCCTGTGAGGAGTCTAACGTAATCTTACTGCCTCAACATTCTCTCTCACAAGATGATATCGCAACATACCAATAAGTAGTCCAATCTCAAATGTAACCTTGAGCAACGTCTACTTTCAACTCAAACCGACGATAACCCCGACGAAGAGTCAAACATCATCTTGCCCCCCTTCAACACTTGCACATCATCTCAACACTTCATACATACATACATCCAACAATGTCCCACAGGAACCGAGGAGTTACAATCCCGAGTGACTATTACGCATGATAGTACCTTGGATAGAATTTGAAGCTTGAAGACCATGGGTATAGACCCCTCTTCTTGACTTCGTACAACCTCTAATCCATGTCATTATGTAACTCTCGACACAAGTGATCTGAAGAAGGTCATATATACCTCGTTCGGATGCTCGGATTGAAGTTCTGCAAGTTCGAGCGGACATTACAGTGCACGAATGCATGTACTTTGAGACGACGGGACCCGTGAGGCCCGGATGCACCACGACTAGCCGTAGGTACAACCGCAGCTTCCGTAGGTGTACCTACAGCCATCAGTCTATAAATATAGACCTTGGGGTCAGCTATTTGAGAAGGAAGGAGAGAGAAAATGTGACAACCCGATATTTTCTATAAAAATAAATCATAAATTTTGCGTATAATTTTTATTTATTTATTAAAATAAATATGAATGTTATGTGTCAAGGTAATGTGTAGTTATAATTATATGTGTGATAAATAAAATTTATTTATTACATTAAGTATTGCAAATAAATTTATTTTAGAATTATTGATTATTATCAAATATATTTTTATACTAATTAATTCCTTATTGGAAATGTTTTATTAATTATTTTTCAAGGAAAATATAATCTTATATTATTTAAATAATATAGGAAATGATTTTAGAATAATTATCTATTTTAAAGGTAAGAATGCGTGAAAGGTATTATGTATGTGTTTATGTGATGAATATAAAATATATTTATTACATGAATGGTTATGAATAATTTTATTTTAGAATTATTGCTCATTATAAAATATATTCTAATAATAAATAATTTTATAGTAAAAATGTTTTTAATGTTTATTTTTCATGAAAATATGATAATTATATTAATTGAATAATATATGATATGATTATAGAATTTTTATAATACTTATGTTATTATATGAATTTTGTTCAAGATATTAAGTAATTATTTCTACTTAATTATAAGGTTAATTATGGCAGATAAAATCAGATATGGAATCCAAACCCTAATTTCGGGTTTTGATCAAGGAATGAGAATAATAATATTATATTATTATTCGTCAGTGTTATAATTATGTATGGTTATGTGTGTAATATTAATGTATGGTACAGTTTTAGTATATTATGGCAAGACCCTTATTTTTGTCGCAAAACCCTAATTGCGAAATTGAAACCCTAACCAGTATTTCTTGGAACCCTAATTGCTAATTTTAAACACTAATTGTTCAAGTAGCAAAGCTAATTATGTTATAATACCCTAATGTTCATGTATAATTAAAAATTTAATATCTTTAAACCCTAATTTATTTGAGACCCTAATGCGAAAGTCATTCACGACTTTGAGAATTTGTTAAGTCGTTATGTAATCACGATAATGTGATTTATGATCGGTGATATATGTATTAACCCTAATGAGGGAGAATCGCAATTATTCAAAATCCTTATTAATTTTATGTATTATAAACCCTAATTTCAAAAGTTAGAAACCCTAAATTGCTTATTGTAAACCCTAATTGCCAGTTTCGAAAATGAGATGCTAATTAGTGTTGCTTAAACCTAATTAGAAAAGTGTTATAATTAAAGATCTAAATTAAATTAGTAAACCCTAATTGGTATTTCTAGAAACTAAAATTTTAGTTTATTATTTTATTTTATTTTATTGTACAAACCCTAAATTGGAAATCCTAGATTTTGTTTGCTTATAAAACCTAAATTTGCACAAACCCTAAACCCTAAGGGTTTGACAAGTTACCATAATGCCATTAAAATGAATTATCAATTGACCATTTTACCCTTATTGCATAATTGAGGATTTCTTGCAAATCTTGCTAACGAATGGAGTTGGTGACCTAACTTTACCAAATCCAACCACTCCTAACCACTCCCTTGATACATAACGGACAGCTATCAGCCACCTAACAATCAAATACCATGCATCATGTTGTATATATATAGATTGAAGGAGAGAGAGAATGCTTTTGTTCACTAAAAATTATATAACACCTAACCAAACCCCTCTCTCTCTAAACCTACGAATTTCTCTCCTAAGATCAGTCAAGAACCGAGCCCCACTAACACCATAACGAAAACAACAACACAAAATCAGAATTTGGACATCAAAGGTATAAACCTTAGCCTTAAAATTTTTCTAATGATCTGTTGTTCGATCTTGTAATTTGTTGTTAAAATATGTTGTTATTAGTGTCTAAGGATGAACTGGGTTGCTAGATGTTGAATCCATAACATCTAGAGGCTCGGATTTGATATTTTGCAAAATCTGGAAAAAAGGTTTAACAGTCGTCTGACAATGAATGTCAGTCCTCATAGATCTTTGTATGTTATATATTTTTGTTGTTTTAAAGTGTTAATCCATAACCTGTCTTGTTGTCTTTAAAATGAAAAAGGAATCGAAGTCAGAACTGCTGTAGATTGGAAGTTATGATCGGTCAAAACCCGTTGACCGGGCATGACCGGTCGAAATCTGGGTAAGCCCAGAATCTGAAAATCGCGTCTGACAGCATTTTTAACGGCTCAAATCTGACTGATTGAATGTTGTTTGTTAATGTTGTTGTAATAACTTTGTATCCTGTTGTTTGTACTGTATATCTATTCCTTAAAATCCCATAAACAATCAACAGATCAAACGTGACAAGCGGTCAAAGTAGACCACTTGCACTGTTTTGGCAATTCTGGAAATTTCCAGAAATCATGAAGAACAGATTTCTGACATGGATTGACCATGCCAGATCTTACACGTGTTTTGATGATATGATGTTTTGATGTTATGAACTTGTACCTTGACATATATTCTATAGATTCGAACCTTTAGATGACATAAATGATGAGTAGAACACTTAGATATTTGAGCATGAAAGTGGATGGTCGATCATCTTGGTTTATGAAAAAAACCCAGGAATGTTCTGACAGGAGGTTTGCAAGCTCAGATCTCCTTGTGCGTTTGATGTATGACCTAATTAATTGTCGATAGTTATAGTACTACATACTGAGTATAATATCAATGCTTTAGATAGACCAAATCATGACCAGATTGTGATTTACAGCCGGTCAAAGGAGGCAACTCGAACACTGATCTGTCAGCGTTCTTGGGCTCAAGAACACCTATAGCGACAGAAAGTGTCGCTATAGCCCTTTAGCGACAGTTTTATTTTTAATTTCTGGAAATTAATAAAAAAATTGATAAAAATGGTTTTTAATTATTAAAAATACAAAATAAATTATTAAAAATTATTTTAAATTCTAAAAATTAGTTTTTAATTATTTTAAATATATTTCATAAATATTTAATATTTTTGGAATATTAAAAGTATTTAATTTATTTAGTTATAATATTAAATAAATTATTTAAAAATGATTTTAATATTTGAAAAATCATTTAAAATTATATTATGGTATAAGAAAATAATTTAAGTTATTTTTGATAACTTTTAATGTTATTTGATAATTTTCATTAATAAATTAATATTAATGATAATTAAGTTATTTGTTAGAAATGATTTTATATATTAAAAATCATTTTAAATAATAATAAGGTATTTAAAAATATTTTAAGTTATAAAATATAACTTTTAATATTTAAAGGTAAATTTTATTAATTAATTATTATTAATGATATTAAAGTTATTTAATAATTATATTAAATAATTTAGTTTAAAAATGATTTTAATATTATAATAATCATTTTAAATAAAAATAAAGTGTTTAAAGATATTTTAAGTTATAAAATATAACTTTTAATATTTAAAGAATAATTTCATTAATAATTTAATATTAATGATATTTATTTAATGATTAATGATATTAAATTTATTTAATAATTATATTAAGTAAATAGTTTAAAAATGGTTTTATTTATTTAAAAATCATTTAAAAAGGATATAAGTGAATTAAAAATATTTTAAGTTGTAATTAATAACTTTTAATATTTGGATAATGATAAATTAATATTTTAATATTAATGGTAACTATTTAAGAATAATTTTAAATGTTTTAAAAATCATTTAAGGGTAATATAAATGTTTTAAAAATATTTTGAGTTATTATATATAACTTTAATATTTTGGCAATGGTTTCATTAATAGTTTAATATTGATTAAATATTAATGATAATAGAATTGTTTGATATTTAAATCATTTAATAATGATTCTGATATTTCAAAAATTATGGTAAATCGTAATAATTATTTTATAATTATTATAAAGGCATGAAAAATAGTGCGATTGTTGTTTAAGTTATCTATTTGGATATTGAACTTCGGGATAGAGTTTTAGACTCGATAATTACCTGATAAAGTTGTCGGTAGACCGACATGTTTCAAAAATTGATCTGGACTTAGATAGATTTTTTGGATAACTGTTTATTTGTGATTCAATGGTTGTTAAAGTTGTGTGACAATGTGATTAGGAATGTGTTGATGTTTGCTTGTGAGTCAACAATTGTTGAACATGTGTGATAATGTGAATAGGGAATGTGCTGACTGCAATAGGCAGTGTTATGTGTACGTTATGTTGTACTAATCAGTAAAATGATTTGATTAATGATAGGTCGTGATAGAAAAGATAAATCTAAGTTGTGCATCAGGCAAGTATCCTACCTTTGCATTTTCTTTATGCAATGGAAAAGTGTAAGAATGTTTCAAAATTATATTATTACTGTACAGATTGTTAAAATTTATATTATATACGCCCATTGATTATCAATATGTTAGTATATGATAATTCAGATATATATATTCTGTTCGTTAATTTTTTATAAATGATTATACAAGTGTCCCCACTTGGATAATTATTGTATTTAATCACATGTTGATACACCTTTGATATACATATATGTTGAATTATATACCATTGTTGAACAAGATAAGACCTTTGTAATGAAAACCCGACAGGTATGAACATCCCGATAATGGGAAAATTTTTATGCGCTACGGCGGACAAAGGATGAACGATAATATCGTTCTAGCAATGTAGTATTGATCAATACAGGGTACAACGAGACTGATCACCCTCCGTGCCCGTAAGCAATGGCCAGTTTACAGATAAATTTCTGTTTAAACCCTTTCAAAAATGAAAACAATGTTCATAATGTGTCACAGAAACCCATGTATATACAATACACAGTTTCAAAAATTTGAAAGAGGGATGTTTTTGTTATTGGTACAGATTACTTCACAACTATTGACCGGTTGTAGAAGAATATTATAAAGAAAACATTTAAATTCTTTCAACTTATATATATATATATATATATATATATATATATATATATATATATATATATATATATATATATATAAATAAATACTTGCTGGGCACTCAAATGCTCATCCTTGCTTAATTTAAATGTTTTCAGCTAAGTGTGAAGGACTGGAAAGTTCGGCCAAGACCAAGTGAAAAGAAAAGCAAATAAGACATGTTATTGGTATCATTTGTAATATATAGACTGTATTAAGTTAATGATATGTATTATATATCATGTATAGAATGTAGTAAAGGTTGCGTACTTGGGATTAGACTCTGATAAATGTAAGTTAAGTTTAAGTTTTATATTATTGTTATTATTACTAGTATTATTCCGCTCATAGAAATGGTATCATGAAGTATCCGGGTTCGGGGACTTTACAGGATGGTATCAGAGCTATAGGGTTAGAAACCTTAGGTGGGTTAGACCTTAGGCTATAACCTTAGAATAGAGGGAAACATTTAAAATATAAATAACTCATATAGAGTTTAAAAAGGAGATGAATTGAATAAATTCATCGTCAAACAAAATAAAAGATAATTTATAAAACTATTATGTGCTATGTGTATATATTATTTGCTAGTCAAGATAATTTTGTGTGCAGGTGTTAGAAAGGAACAGAAATAGGATACCCTTAAGTCGTAAAGAATAAGTCAACGTCCATAACTGAGCTAATATCAAAGCTAATAGCTGCAATAGAGGCTCACCTTGAAAGCTACCTCAAAGAGGTGGTTATTTTGGAAAGTATAGTACTGGATCAAGAAACGCTAAGTATAACTGATAGGTAAAGTATAGTTAAAGGATATGTGATCAATGTTGAGTTCTTAAACTCGTATATTTATGTTGAGTTCTTAAACTCGTATATTTATGGTGAGTTCTTAAACTCGTATGTTTGTGATGAGTTCTTAAACTCATAAGGTGTTGAAAGTTGTGAAAAAGCTGGATATAGTTATGCGTAAATGGATATGGAGGATAATGTAAATAGATAGGTTACTAAGCAATTGGTCGTTAGTGAATGTGTAAGGAATAAGTAGTATTAGTATTAGTTGAATATGCATGATTTTAGGTGGTATATATGATAGGTATGTTGGTATAATGTAATATTTTGTATAAGTTATGGCAGCAATTCCCGAATTTCGAGTCACAAAGGGATAACAAATGTTTAAAGCACAATGTACTAAGGTATGTCAAGTATTATGAATATGGATCTATGTTGGATTAATGGGATAAGTTGGTACAAAGATAGTAAATATTTATCTGGTCACTGGTTATTACAGTCGACCGAGTTTTCAAAATTTAATATTTTGAGTACATGATTATGTGAATAGAAAATTTTACGTTATATGATAAGTGTTTACGATAAGGCTTAGAATGTAAGGAATAATTTACGGTAATACCGTCAAGATGAAAGCAAAACTAAAGGGCAGAAGAACCTGTTAACAAAGCTGAAGGACAACCAGACCCGATACGATACAGAACACTCAAGCTGTGCAGAACGGAATACCAGTTGCGAAAGATCAACCAGATAATCGAACGTCGAACGTTAAAGACTTTAAGGCGGTTCTATCGCCGGAATTCAAAGGTACAATTGACCGTATAGGATGCCCAGATTTGGGTTAGGAAAATTAAACAGGTGTTCGTGATAGCTAAGGTAGCTGAGGGGAAAAATACCACTTTTGCCACCTACATGTTGAAGGGTGAAGCAAATGTCCGACGGGAAGCAAATTAGACAAGGGCAGGAGCAGGTGTGGTAATATAGGATAGGTTTAAGACTTTATTTTTCGAAAATTATTTTTCTGCTAGTATGTAAGCTAGAATAAAGGTAAAATTTCTGGAATTGAAGCAAGGAGATATGTCAGTTGCGGAATATGCCGCAAAATTTAATGAATTGGCTAGGTTTGCTCCGTATCAAGTTGATACGGAGACTAGAAAAGCACGAAGGTTTGAGCTGGGATTAAAACCCTGGCTCTACAACAAGGTGGAAGTGTTGCAGATTCCTACATTTGCAGCACTCATGGAGAAAGCGATTATTGCTAAGGAGGGGAGTGAGGCCATGAGCCTCTACAACAAGGTAAGAAGGAACATGGGTAAGGTTGAGGGAGCTGGGAAGGTAGGAGTTAATAGTGAAAGTAAAGGTGGAAACAAACAAAGGGAATAGGAGTGAAAAGAGGAAGGCGAAGAATTTTGGAAGTGTGCAGGTGAAGTAAGAAGGTGTGAAAAAGAAGCAGGTGGTGTAATGACTTGTGGAAAGAACCACTCAAAGAAATGTTTGAAAGGAAAGTTTGTGTGTTATAAGTTTAGGCAGAAGGGACATATCTCTCCCAACTGTCTCAATCCAAGAATGTATAGTAGGTGTTTCAAATATGGATCAATGGAGCATAAGGTGAAAGTCTATCCAAGAAAGATAAGGGTGGTAAGGAATGCAAATATGGAAAAAGGCAGCAGGACATTGGCAACAACGGGACCAACATCAACGAACGAACCAACAGAATCAACTGCAAGCGTCTTAAACATGACCGTTCAAGATATCGTGGCAGCCGGGGATGCAACTCCAGGTATTAATCTAACCAATTTTTATTTTCTTATTGTATTTTTATAAATAGTAAATTATTTTTATAAATTATTTTGAAGGAGGAATTTGAGTTCTTTTAGAAATCAAATTTCCGTTTAATCAGAACGGCAAGCTTTAAGTAAATAGTTAAAGATCAGTCTAATCAAAGGTGATCAAGATCTATCTGCAAATGATTGTGAATGTTATGTACCCTGGTAGGTATAGGTTTTAAAGTGGTGATTCCGGGGACGAAATCCTTATAAGGAAGGGTGAATGTGACAACCCGATATTTTCTATAAAAATAAATCATAAATTTTGCGTATAATTTTTTTTATTTATTAAAATAAATATGAATGATATGTGTCAAGGTAATGTGTAGTTATAATTATATGTGTGATAAATAAAATTTATTTATTACATTAAGTATTACAAATAAATTTATTTTAGAATTATTGATTATTATCAAATATATTTTTATACTAATTAATTCCTTATTGGAAATATTTTATTAATTATTTTTCAAGGAAAATATAATCTTAAATTATTTAAATAATATAGGAAATGATTTTAGAATAATTATCTATTTTAAAGGTAAGAATGCGTGGAAGGTATTATGTATGTGTTTATGTGATGAATATAAAATATATTTATTACATGAATGGTTATGAATAATTTTATTTTAGAATTATTGCTCATTATAAAATATATTCTAATAATAAATAATTTTATAGTAAAAATGTTTTTAATATTTATTTTCTATGAAAATATGATAATTATATTAATTGAATAATATATGATATTATTATAGAATATTTATAATACTTATGTTATTATATGAATTTTGTTCAAGATATTAAGTAATTATTTTTACTTAATTATAAGGTTAATTATGGCAGATAAAATCAGATATGGAATCCAAACCCTAATTTCGGGTTTTGATCAAGGAATGAGAATAATAATATTATATTATTATTCGTCAGTGTTATAATTATGTATAGTTATGTGTGTAATGTTAATGTTAATGATAGGTCGTGATAGAAAAGATAAATCTAAGTTGCGTAATTGTAAGCAGCGCATCAGGCAAGTATCCTACCTTTGCATTTTCTTTATGCAATGGAAAAGTGTAAGAATGTTTCAAAATTATATTATTACTGTACAGATTGTTAAAATCTATATTATATACGCCCATTGATTATCAACATGTTAGTATATGATAATTCAGATATATATTTTGTTCTTTAATTTCTATAAATGATTATACAAGTGTCCCCACTTGGATAATTATTGTATTTAATCACATGTTGATACACCTTTGATATACATATATGTTGAATTATATACCATTGTTGAACAAGATAAGACCTTTGTAATGAAAACCCGACAGGTATGAACATCCCGATAATATCGTTCTAGCAATGTAGTATTGATCAATACAGGGTACAACGGGGCTGATCACCCTCCGTGCCCGTAAGCAATGGCCAGTTTATAGATGAATTTCTGTTTAAACCCTTTCGAAAATGAAAACAATGTTCATAATGTGTCACAGAAACCCATGTATATACAATACACAGTTTTAAAAATTTGAAAGAGGGTTGTTATGTTATTGTTATTGGTACAGATTATTTCACAACTATTGACCGGTTGTAGAAGAATATTATAAAGAAAACATTTAAATTCTTTCAACTTATATATATATAAATACTTGTTGGGCACTCAAATGTTCATCCTTGCTTAATTTAAATGTTTTCAGCTAAGTGTGAAGTAATGGAAAGTTCTGCCAAGACCAAGTGAAAAGGAAAGCAAACAAAACATGTTATTAGTATCATTTGTAATATATAGACTGTATTAAGTTAATGATATGTATTATATATCATGTAAAGAATGTAGTAAAGGTTGCGTACTTGGGATTAGACTCTGATAAATGTAAGTTAAGTTTAAGTTTTATATTATTGTTATTATTACTAGTATTATTCCGCTCATAGAAATGGTATCGTGAAGTATCCAGGTTCGGGGACTTTACAGAAAAGGCGAGAAAGCACTGTCCAATTTACTCTGTATACACCCATATTGTGTGTTTCCTCAGTTTAAACACCTATTAGTTCACATATAGCTACACTTTTATCCAGCAGGAGCTGAGTGTTTATCCATATAGAGTCATAGAAGTCTACTTTGGCACCCCATTGTAAGCCTTTTTACATTCTATAAAGCCTTCTTTGCATATTAGCACACACTATTTTACACATTGAGAGTCGTGTAGTGTGCGTTTGCCCGGACTTCGGTCCGTGGTTTTCAGTTCTGTCTGTATATATATACTTATACATATGTATATATTTTATATATAGACTAACATTATCAAGTTATGCCTCGATTGAGCCTAGACTTATGTCTGGAGCGTTTACTTTCTTTTGTATATATATATATATATATATATATATATATATTGTGGTTAGACTCTGTCTGATGAGTCTAGACTTATGTCTAGAGCGTTTCTTTGATTTTATATATATATATATATATATATATATATATAATTATTGTCAGACATATCTGATGAGCTTGGATTTTACATCCGGAGCATTTAACTACTTTTATATATATTTATATATATGTAATTGTTGTCGGACATATCCGATGAGCCTGGATTTAAATCCGGTGTGTTTACTGCTTTTATATATATATATATTTGTACATATATACATATTTACATTCCTATTAGGTCCGGAAATTACTTCGTGGCCTTTTACAGCTTTATTTACATTTGGTCCTGCCTGGAGTTTACTTCGTGGCAGTTGATCACTTTTACAACTTTATTTACATTTCGTCCTGCCTGGAGTTTACTTCGTGGCAGTTGATCGCTTTTACAGCTTTATTTACATTTCGTCCCACCTGGAGTTTACTTCGTGGTGGTTGATGATGTCCATATATATATATATATTTACCGCTTTTATATATTTACATTTCTGATCCCCCATGGAGTTGCTTCGTGGTGGTTGATCAAGTTTGTATATATATATTTACAACTTTTATATATATAGCTGCTTATTGCTTTCCATACAAACTGTAGTATCATGTGAGCCTAGGAATCATGTGATTACAGATTCAATCTACTGAATCTAGATTCGGTTCCCATGATGGACATCTTTCAGCTGTGAGCAGCTTGCACATTATTTTACAGTGTCTGAATTTCCTTGGATGGCTGTCATGCCCATGAGGAGTTCGGCATTGCTGTATATTATTTTCTCGAAGATGCTTCGCATCTCGAAAATAAAAGCAAACAAGCCGAACATTTAATAATAAAATGGAAGTATCAAAGTCCTCAATTACTATTGAGCACAGGGTTTAAAAAACCTATTTTTACAAAACTTCATTGCTATATCATGTTTAAAACTGAAATTTTCATAAATTCAAACCCTATGTATATAGGTGCAAACGAGGTACATAACTACTTCCAAATAATTGTACATTGATACACACACACACATTCATATAACAGTTTCTTTGAAAAGTGGCGGTCACCGTGGCAACACAGATGTCGGGGGGTGCCTAACACCTTCCCTCCGAATAATCAAGCCCCCGGACCCAAATGAATCTCGGTTTCACAGACCCGTTTTAGCAGTGTCACATCAATAGGTTAATGTGCAAACCTTTTCGGTTGCGTTGGTGCAACCAGTTAAATACACCAACTGGCAACTCTTAAAGTCAAATCGTTGACATTATACATGTCGGACCTTTTTCACTTGTTTTTTCAAACAAATCTCACATTAACATGAGAACACCAAAGAACAAGTAACGAAAAGGGACACTAAAAATTCCGACGTAGACACTGCCCTTCCTTAGTGGAAATCCTGTTAGTTGAAAGCAAAAGAGTGGATTAGGAGCTTGAGTCTCTATACCACGTAAAACCCTTTGTGTCTTTTTCTTTATGTCATTTACATTATGTACATTAACTGCTATAACTGCTATGTATTTTTAACTGCTTACTGCTGAACTAACTCTACGAACAATGTATGTATGATTATGAATATATCAATGAAGGGAATCTTTTACTTATTCTGTTGTGCTTGAAAAGATTCTTATGTTTGTCACATGCTAAATTATTAGCAATAAAAAATAAATTAGAAAAGTATTTGAAAAAAAAGGATCTATTCAACCCCCCCTTCAAGATCTATTGTGCCTACAGGGAACTAACAATTGGTATCAGAGCAGGTTCTCATGCTATATTCTAAAGATAATCGCTTTGAGTCTGATCCTAGGTACAAACATTGTTCTAAACTTAGTTTAGTAGTAAGTCACTTGTTATATGCAGATGAGCTCACACGTGGGTAATGTTATGTACAAGCAAATGTGCATATAAACTTGAAGCTGCTCAGATTGGTCCATATTCTTGATTGCCATATCAATAAGATCAATCCTTGCTCACGGTCAATCTTGTAGTCTGAAGACCAGGCTAGAAAGCTCAGGAGACATCAACAGAAAAGAATCAAACATCCACCAACCTGAAAAGATGAAAAGGCCATACATGTTAAACAATGCTTATCCAGAGAAGAAAGAAGAACTTCTTAAACATGTGTTTGGCCAACCTACAGCTGGATGTAAACCTTGTGAACTCAAGGTTGTCAAGAGAAATTGAGAAATTATGCACATCAATGCCTAAACTCAGTATATTTTAGATAAATGACTGTTAAGAAACTGACAGTAAAAAGGTACGGTTCCTCACTTATATAAATATGTACATCATGATTGCACCCCTTATGAACTATAACAATATTCTTTCAAGGAATCATAATCTAGCTAAAAAGGTGAAGAGAGAAAGTAAACTGAGGGTGGAAACTCAAATGCCTATAAACTTTCTCTCCATCCAAGTTTTAGGTTGAAGGTGACATCTTGAAAGAAATCTGAAATAGGTCATAATAGCATCACAGGTTAAAATAATTTTATGTGAAGTAATCTTTGCAAATGGGTTAGTATGTATATACAACCTATGGTCTAAGTATTTAATAACACATAGAGTATGATCAGTTCTACAAAAGCATCTTGAAGATTTGTAGAAACTGATCACCTCCATGAATCAACCAGATACAAATAAATTGTAGAGTTGATTCTCACTCTGTGAACATTTAAACCATATGAATATAACCTAGCAAATGATGAAACCATCAAAGAAAAAGAGTGATTTATTAAAATAGGAAATCTCACACACACTCACCATCATGCATCTCAAAATGTATTATCTAAATTAGTTACATGCATGGATATGACTGTTGGTGATCAATACGATGATTATCCAAATATATTAGGAACAAGGGTTTAGAAAACTAACCTAGCAGGACCCATTTAACCATGGGTACCAAAAATAGAAATTTATAACCTGCAGGTACCTGGTCCATCTGACCACACTCAGGAATGCTAAAGTAGAAGACTTCAGTCATAAAGATTCAACCAGCAGTAGGCTTAAGACTGTTCAGAAATGAGTTTGATAAAACTCCTACATGTCAAAGCCTATCCTTGAAGACCTGCTGAGCTGATCTGAATAAAGCTCACATGGCTGTTGATCTTTATATAGAAGCAGGCCATTCAACCTAAGATGAAAAAGGGGTCTGAGATGCTCAATCATGTAAAGCATGTCATAATAGAAGAATCCTCAAGGAAACTCACCACAAAGGATCATCGAACATCAAACATGATGAACTTATTACGGGAGCAGAACTTCACGAGCATAAGCTGACAAAGAAGACTACGTTCGTAGTGTTGTCGAATGATCAATCCTGGAGATATCCATTTCTATGATGTAAACAGATTTGACTGTCAGTGGTAATTCTAGTCAAGAGGAGATATGCAGGGATGCTTTCTAATGCACATGAAGAAAAAGAAATCACACCTCACTGAGAAGATAGTATAAACATGGAGAAGCATCGATCTCTTATGAAACAATAGAACTGAGATATACTATGAAGCAGTATACCAGCTACAGAGTCCCAAAAATTTGTGGCTAATGAACCAAATGAAGATCCACAGTCAGTAGGAACGTCTCAAAATGTACTACTGATAACCTATCAGCCACCCAATTCAAAATCATGGAGTGCCTATGATCAAACATCTGATCATAGTGTACGAGCAGGAGAACATCACGATTACAGCAAATGCAATTGTCTAAAGTTGGAAAAGGAACTCCCCAGCAGAAAATGTCAAATGAGATATCAGTGCAAATCGCCTCTAAAAATTATTTCATCTGGTAAGTGCCTCAGGGACAAACCTGGCCCTTAGCTCACTCTAAGAGGTTGGCCCTTCCTGAGCTACCTTAATCCTGAAGGATTGCTTTGCCAAGTTCATCTCAAGGACCAAGACAGTCAATGATCGTAGAATAAAGGTAGAAGCAAAATCAACGATCGTGGAGCAACCTCAACGATCGTAGAAGCAGACTCGATGATCACAGTCTTATATGAGGATACTCTAGCTCATGAGGAGCTTGGAAGAACGAGACAATTGCTCAACCATTCAGATTATGAGGAGATAAGTTCGAATGCTGGTTAGAAAGATGTCCTGCGAAAGAGAAATGCCCAAGGCTTCATGAAGAACATCAGTGACTGAGGCATGCAGCTTTAAATTGAGAGGTAACACCAAAACCATCCACTGCATCATCTCTCAAAAGTTAATCATTGAGTCAACAAAGGAAATCGTGAAGTCCATAGCTGCCCTATCATGCTACTCTACGAACCAGAAAGGTCAACGGTCAATCCACGTCAATCAAACATCTACTCTTCTAAAAGAGACATCTAACTATAAAGTTACTGGGGAGTTACAACTTGTTAGTGGTCATCGTGCAACCAATGACTGTGTGACACATCATAGCGTATGCAAAGTCAGAAGGAACTGCCATAAAGATAGATTCAAATTTGCAAACAGTTATCAGAACCTCTTAAACCTCTCTCCCTCCCATTTTCAAACCCTAGAATTCTCTTCGAAGCCAAACCACTCAAATTTCCAAAGTCCAAATCACAATCAGCCATACTCCATAAATCTCCCTGAATCAATATCGATATTCCTTGAATCATTCAAATGGAAGACTGGTGAGTAATCACTGGCATTCAACTCAGAACCAAGTCATTTGAGAAATTCGAAAAGAAGTACAACAACATTCTTGAACTCGTGAAGAAAGCTGGATTCTCAGAATATCTTGAGGCAAGCACTCGAGTATACACTGAACTGGTTAAGGAATTCTACTCAAATGCATCCATAAATGCTGGAACTCTTTCAACCAAGGTCAAAGGTCAGTCTCTAAAACTAAAATCATTCGATATCAACCAATGCTTAGGTTTTCCTGACATAGGACTGAAAAACCTTGATGAGATTGACACTGAGAAAGCAAAGGAGATTATGGGGGTACCAAAGAAACCCTAGTCTTAAGGACATGAAGAAAAAGTTATTTCCAGAGGAATTCGAGTTCCTTGCTGAAATAGTAGGCAAATGTATACTATGCAAGGATACTGCACATAACACTGTGCTTGATCAACAACTGAAGATTATGTCTGCAATAGTTCTGAAGCAACGAATAAACTTTGGAGCTATCCTGTTCGATCAAATCTCAAAATGGGTGGAAAAGGCTGAGTTGAAGAAGTCTATAGAAAATCCACTTACAAAGGTGTTTCATGAAAGACTGCTGAGTATTGTGATGAAGAAAAGGCTGGGAAGCAAGATCAAGGATAATGAGGGAGAACCCTTAAATGTTCACAAATTAATGTCTCCACAACTATTCGTCAATTGGAAGAAAAACCCAAAGGAAAATAGAAGGTTAACTACAGCAGGAAACAGCAGAAAGTACTGTACAAAGAAGAGAGAAACAAAGGAGGTGGAAAGCTATAAGTCTAATGACTCTACATCAGTTGCTGTCACATCATCAAAGAAGAAGCCTAAGAGTGTGAAGAATGCAAAGGTTTCGTTAAGCCATGTCTCCACTGACAAGAAGAAACAAGGAGCAGAAGAGAAACCAGAATCAACTGTTGAAAACCCAAAAAGAAGGAGTAACAGACTACTCCAAGGACCACCCGAGAAGAAAGTAAAAGTGATGAAGAAATCAGCCCCAGCTCCCCAGGAAAGTCCATCCAACCAGGAAAAACATGAAGGGACTGAAGATGAGAAAGGAACTAAAAGTTCAAATATTGAATCCTCAAGGAGCAAGTTCAACAATGAGGAAGAAGTTGAATCTATAACAGAAAGAGCCAAGGTTGATGATGAAGGAAAGGAATATGCAAGCCCTAAGGAGAAGTCTCAGAGCATCCACTCTGATGATAAAGAAAGGTTGCAGGTTGACACAACAATATCTTCTACAACAAACGCTCTAACAAACTCAAAAGATGTAGAGTCCGAGGAAGAAAAACATGCCCATACTATTGCTGAACATCAAGCTAGCCTGTCTGATGATAGAAATGAAAATGATTTTGAAGAAGAAGGACATGTACCCATCATTGCTGGAAATCAA
Organism: Panax japonicus; assembly: GCA_020205505.1. Classification (NCBI taxonomy): domain Eukaryota; kingdom Viridiplantae; phylum Streptophyta; class Magnoliopsida; order Apiales; family Araliaceae; genus Panax; species Panax japonicus. The sequence continues at coordinate 44,978,954 of CM035102.1, read as the reverse complement.
GAAAGCTTGTTTGATGACTCAAAGACCTCAGGGTCTGAAAAAGAAAAAGTATCTGATTCTCCCATAACTGAACCTCCAAGGAGAACGAAGAGTTACAGATTGATTGCTCAATTTGCCTCCAAAAAGAAAACTGACAACTCTACTGAAGTCGTTAAATTAAGTGATGAGGAATATGAGTCACAAGAAGAAAGTGCTAAAGATGAGACTAGCTTTGGAGAAGATGATTCCAAGAAAGATATTGCTGAAGAAGGCTCTGAAAATGAAGACAAACAAGAAGAATTCATTGATAAATCTGATGAAGGGAATCAGCAAGATTCAGGCTCAACAAGGGAAGAGATAGAGAAAGATTCTGATTCTTCACATCAGGAATTAGAGGAACCAGAATACTATCCTGTTCTCTCTCCAACCAGAATCAACAAAAGAATTGTAGTGGAACTCTTTGATGAACCACCAGCTGAACCACCAGCAAGATGGATAAATCAAGGAAATGAACAACTTTGAGTTGTAATAATGACCACAGATGAAGTGCTACACAACTGAAAAAACATAGAATTAGACTGCACAACAATACTGTATAACTCTGAAGACCTTCTGATGAGATGGTTCTTCTCATGGATGCCATGGTTGAAGGCACATACTAATGCTGATGAGAGCTACTTAAGTTGGTGCTATTCTCAGTTTCCAAATCTAGAGCTGGTGTCATAAAACTTTCTAAGGGTAAAGAAGTTTGCAACCATGATGATAAATTACAAGCCTCACTACAAAGTCTACTGACATGCTGAAAATCATTATATTCCTTATGATTGTAGAGTGGACTCTGATGGAAAAATAAATATGGCCAAGACACTGATCGTAGAGTCTATTCACTCTACCACTGATGATGACCAAGTCCAGAATAAGATGTCTCCATTTGCCCTAGCACAACTATCTAACATTCCTTCATCCTCCCACAGCGATTGGTACTCAACAATTTTTTAGATCCTCAACACTTTCGAAAACCTGTCCAAGGATGAAGATCGTAGAGTCTAATCTGGTGTTCAACAAGAGACTGCCCAACCAAATGACAAAATTTCTATGGAGCAGGAATTGTTGAAGAATTCTAATGACTTGATTGAGAAGATATCTCAAATCAATAAAAAGTTAAAGATGCTGACTTCAACAAAAGATAACTTAGGTTATGACAGAATCCAAACTATTATGGCTAATGTTTCTTTAAAAATCAAAAAAAGAGATCACATCTATCTGAAGGCCTTAAATGATTAGAAGGCAGATGCACTACAAGCTCAGAAATCAAATGAAGAGCAACTACAAGCCCTCTCTGACAAGATTGACAACTTGAATCAGTCCTTTTCTATGCAACTTGAGTTAAGCCGACAAGAACTCAAGATTGAAGTCGGTAACTCCTCCTACCTGATGGAGCAGCTTATGTCCAACATGGAGCAGCTCTCCCAAATGATTAATGACAAAAAGGGGGAGAAAAAGAGGCATAGAAAGAGGCAGAGTAAAAGGTATTCAAGAAAGGGCAAGGAGAGCAGAAGGAAACAAGACAAGAAGACAAAGAAGAAGACAGTAGAAGAAGAAGCTGGTTCATCATCTGAGGGGGAGACAAAGGATAATGAGCCTGTATTTGCAAAGACTGAGGGGGAGTAAGAAGAAAAAGAGGAGCATACATCTACAGAGGAGTAAACAAAAGAAATGAAGTCAACATCCCAAGGGAAGAAATAGTAAAGAAATCAAACAGATGAATAGCTGGGTCAACAGACATCCTGGAAGCATACATGGAGCCAAAAGAGGTACATCTCTAACTAGTTAGGTATGTTCTGGATCCAGGATGTAAAATGTCATTGTGTATTAAATTCCATATTATTATAAATGACATTCATGATTATCTATTTTAGAAATACAGCAACTCACCGTATGTAAGATTCATTCATAACATGCATATACACTTATTATTTTTTGTCTTAATCAAATAGGGGAGATTGTCAGGAATAAGCATGTGAAAGATATTCCTATTTACATATGATTTGATTATGATATATATATATATATATATATATATATATATATATATATATATATATATATATATATATATATATATATATATGAGTCCGGATCCAGTCCGGACTCCCGGATTTTGTTAAAATCCGGACTTTTTTTTTTTTTTTTTGCTTTTTTTTTTGAAACAACTAAAAAAAAAAAAAAATTTATGGAATTGAAATTTTTACATTATACAGTGTTTTGGGTGTGATTTGGATGCCTATAACGAAACATGTCTGTACAGTCTGGGCAGACTGTACATACATTGGTTGGGGTAGGTATTAAAAACACACCCAAAACACTGTATTATTGAAAAATTTCAGTTCCATAATTTTTTTTTTTTTTTTTTAGTTGTTTCAAAAAAAAAAGTAAAAAAAAAAAAAAAAATTTGGACCGGATTTTGATCCAGTCCGGACTCCCGGACTGGATCAGTTTCAATATATATATATATATATATATATATATATATATATATATATATATATATATATATATGAATGAATATGCAAGCATGCTTGCATTAAGAAAAGTTGTAAAGTCCTTTGATAGATAATAGAAACATATGTACAAGGACTTAGAATGAATTGATCAAATGTGTTAGGTTGATCCTACATAAGCAAAACAGCTTTGTAAAGTCCTTAAAAAACAAATGATGTACAAGGACTATAAATATAGAAAGATCAAACATGTTAGGTTGATCTTATGATGTAATAGATAGGCTTATCTGATCATTGAGCACTGCACCAGAAATCGTAGTCTGCCAAGAGAGTCAAGGAAAACTCGAGAGCTATCGAGGCAGAATCGTAGTCTGCAAGATAGTCGATCTCGGAGTTCCTAGACTTCCAGGAGAGACAAGGAAGGATCGTAGTGTGTTGAAGAGAACTTCCTCAGGGCCGTAGTCTATTGAGGAAGTCATGTTCAGAATCGTAGAGACAGCCTGCCTACGAGCCAATCGAGCATCTGCCAAAGCCAGTCAAGAATCGTAGACTACACTCAGAGTCGTAGAGTCTACTGATCATATCAAAGGCAGAGATCATAGTCGAGCAAGATCAGATGAAGACAACAAGCACAACGTCAGAAATCGTAGTATCAAGATCTGATCTCAAAGTCGTAGTGTCTGCACAGCCGAAACTGAAGTTGAATCGTAGAGTGCAGAGCTAAGATCTTAACAGATGTGCTAACAAGGCCACAGTAGAATCTTAGAGCAAATACAATTCTCAACAATTGAGCACTCCCAGAATATCCAAAGGAATGAAGCCTTTGGTTGGTAATGCAAAGATACATCTCACCTGAAGGAAGCCAGAAAACACTCAACGAATGGCATGCAAGCTAATAAAAGATCTAAGCATCAACTCAATCAACATCTAGACTGAGTTGAGAAGCCATTCAAGGTAAAGTCTTCCATAAGATGACCATAAGAAGACTTCAGTTGCTAACTAAGGAAAGTCAACATATGCAGTGGCTATCAAGTAGAAAGATGACAACGATCCTGAAAGTAACCAGGATCATAATATTTTCCAAACAAAGAAGAAACTGATAGAGTATACACAAAGATACTGGTCAGCCTTTGAATAACAAGGCTAAAGTGATTAAGCATTGGGTCAGTCCATTGATGATAAGTGAACGAGAGATTACAAGGAGAAAGCGCTGGACACGCCATAAATCTGAAGTGTCTTGTTAATTAGAAGGGGCCAGAATAAGGAGTCAAGCCATCAGTATCTGAGAATAGTTGAGGCAAAGAGAAGTATTGAAGCACTGCACAAGAATAGGAAGAGGTGTTCCACATTAGAGATCTAATGAACACTCTTCAAGATCGTAGTGTTAACTCCATAAGTCAAGAAGCAACAGTTAATAAGACACTACGATCAAGTCCAAAAAGATCTTAGTGAACTGAAGTCCTAAGGCTACTGGCCTTGAAGGAATCTTAGTGATTCAGGGTGCTGCCCTTCCTTAGTGGAAATCCTGCTAGTTGAAAGTAGAAGAGTGGATTAGGAGCATGAGTCTCTGAACCACTTAAAACCCTTTGTGTCTTTTACTTTATGTCATTTACATTATGTACATTAACTGCTTTAACTGCTATGTATGTTTTAACTGCTTACTGCTGAACTAACTCTACGAACAATGTATGTATGATTATGAATATATCAATGAAGGGGATCTTTTACTTATTCCGTTGTGCTTAAAAAGATTCTTATGTTTGTCACATGCTAAATTATTAGCAATACAAAATAAACTAGAATTCATCAGGGAACTATTGTGCCTACAGGGAACTAACATAATAACAACAGAATTCATCAGGCATGCGATAGACCGCACAGATAGGTTATTCTAACAGAATAATAAAGAATGGAATAATAGAAGAATTTCACCATGTATGCGGTACTTCGCATAGATAGGTTATTCCAATATAATAATAAAGAATGGAATAACAACCCTTACGAGTATTGAAAGAAAATAACTCTCTTCATGAATACAAAAGAATAATACCCCTTACAAGTATTGAAAGAAAATAATTCTCCTCATGAATACGAAAAAAATAATATCCCTTACCTCAAAAGAAGACTGGATACTGGAGTAGTGAGGTAGCATACTTCTCTTCTTCTTTCTCTCTATAATTTCTCTCTATAATAATTGCTCTATAGCTTTAGTGGATTAGTGAAAAATAATGAAGGTATGAACTTCTATTTATAGGAAAATATAGTTTCGATAATTGCACATTTTGGGGCTCAAAATACTACAGTATAATACCTTCCTCTTTACCTTCATTTTTAATTTAGTCCTGCAAGTATTATCAAACTTGCACTACCTCCCCTAATAATAAATCATGTGAATCAATAGTTCTAGACATGTGAAAATATAAATTACAGTATAATACCTCCATCTATACCTCCATTTTTAACTTAGTCATACAAGTATTATCAATCTTGCACCAACTCCCCTAATATTAAATGAATGTGAATCAATAGTACACACATGTGAACAAATAGTTATAATCATGTGAATCAATATCAATAGTAATTAATTGCTCATTTATCCGGTTAATTACCCGATTGGTTAATATAATTTCCAAACATCAGTTATTATCGAAATAAATGTCGATTTTCACTAACACTAATAATTCCAACACAATGGAACTATCAATTTAATCTTTAATCAACACGAACTTATTCATCATTAATATTATAATTCACAATATTTAACAACCAGGTCATTCCCAGGAAAGAGGTGGCTTTCCAATAAGGATTTCTCCTTATTGGCGCGCAATTAGGTGACCAAATCTCTCCTTGACAGAACTTCTAGACATTGTCAATATTGCAAATAATAATATGAATAACTTTGCCATCTCAATCATTGATTTAATAATATAACATATTATACAGATGATATTATGACAATAATTGAATCAATAATATGAGAGATATGATGCAGCAATTACTGTAGCAATAATTGAGTATAACTGAGTGACTTCTTACATAAACATCAATAATCAATACCGTGTGCTACTATGCAACCACGCATATTACTGTACTTTTACTACCGGGTAGTTCAACAGTTTTAACAGTAACACTTTCGCTGTTATTTTTATAAAAAGATAATTCTGTCATTTTCTAACTACGACAATACTTCCGTTGTGGGGTCCACCAATGATTGTGTCGTCGTACGGATATTCCCTGACAAAAAGAATATTCCTCGACCAATCGAATATTATATAACAACTTGCATACTTTGCAAAATTTATAAATATTACCCACAACTATAACATTATATCAAATCCACACCATAATATTCAAAAAAATATTTCAAGAAATTTAAATCTTTATTCTTAAAATTTGGGGTCTCATATACACCATCACAGAGAAGGAATTATTGGCAGTTGTGTTTGCTTTTGACAAGTTTTGGGCGTATCTGATTGGGACAACGGTGATGGTTTACACTGATCATGCGGAAATTTGATACTTAGTGGCAAAGAAGGATGCAAATCCTTGTTTGATCAAATGGATACTTTTGTTGCAAGAATTCGATTTGGAGATTAAGGACAGAAAGGGAACTAAGTACCAAGCGGTGGACCACTTATCTCGACTGGAAAATTCGAGAAGGAAGGTAGATGACAAGATTGTGATTAATGAGTCATTTCCAGATGAACATTTATTTGTGGTGAGAGCGAAAGTGCCATGGTTTGCAAACTATACGAACTACTTGGTGAACAGGATAATCCCTTCTGACTTAGTTGGACATCAAAAGAAGAAATTTTTGCATGACGTGAAGTGGTTTATATGGGATGAACCGTATTTGTTCAAATATTGTGCTGATCAAATGATAAGGAGATGTATCCCATATAGCGAGACAGATGGGATTTTGTAGGATTGCCACGCTTCATTATATGGAGGTCACTACGGTGGAGAAAGAACAATGACTAGAGTGTTGCAAGCAGGATTTTACTGGCCGACAATTTTTAAAGATGCTTACAGTTTTGTTTAGAGGTGTGACAGATGTCAATGAGTTGGGAATATATCAAAAAGAAATGAGATTCCATTGAACACAATCCTTGAGGTTCAAATTTTTGATGTTTGGGGGATTGGTTTCATGGGTCCTTTCGTTTCTTCATGTGGAAATTTATACATCTTGTTAGCAGTTGACTATGTTTCGAAGTGGGTGGAAGTGGCAGCTCTTCCAACTAATGATGCCAAGGTGGTCCTATAATTTTTACAAAGAAATATTATTACAAGGTTTGGGACTCCAAGGGCTATCATTAGTTATGAAGGCAGTCATTTCTGTAATCAGCAGTTTACAGCTTTACTGGCTAAGTATGAGGTAAATCATCGCATTGCTATAGCTTACCATCCTCAAACCAATGGCCAAACAGAAGTTTCAAATCGTGAAGTAAAGAGAGTTTTGGAGAAAGTCGTGAACCCCACAAGAAAGGATTAGTTATTAAAGCTTGACAATGTTGTATGGGCGTATAGGACTGCTTACAAGACTCTGTTGGGCATGTCACTATTTCAGCTGGTTTATGGAAAGGCTTGTCACCTTCCCATAGAGCTTGAACATAAGGCGTATTGGGTAATTAGGAAGCTCAACTTTGACTTGAAAGATGTAAGTGAAAAATGCCTACTCCAACTCAATGAGTTGGATGAATTCAGATTGCAGGCTTATGAAAACTCCAAGCTGTATAAAGAAAAGGCGAAGAGATGGCATGCTCGCAAGATCTTGGAGAGAGTATTCGAGCCGGGACAAAGAGTTTTGTTGTAATTCAAGACTTAAGCTCTTTCCCAAGAAGTTAAAATCAAGGTGGTCAGGGCCATTTACTGTGAAGACAATTTATTCACATGGTGCGATTGAGGTATTTGACAAATTCCCAAACAAGCCATTCAAAGTGAATGGACAGCTGCTTAAGAATTATTTTGGTGGTGAGATTGACAGGCAGAAAGTCACCTCCATTCTTTCTTCAACACGATTCAATCAAAGATAGTCAAGCTAATTGACTATAACTTAGCGTTAGATGGGAGGCACCCCATTATTTCTATCCTTATATCTTGTTTAATTCTATTTTAGATCGTATTTGTTTCTCATTCTCATGTTAGTTGTTATAGCATAATAAGTGTGATATAAGTTTTGTGGAGTTGATTGTGCATATATTGATGATTAGGAGTAGCATACAAAGCATTATTTTGGGATAATCATTTATATATATATATATATATATATTAATTAGTCCTATTTTGATTTTGGAGAATTGATATATCTCATACTGATATTTATTGTTTGTACAGGTGCATTGGAGATTATCAGTAGCTATTTTGCTATTTTTTAAAGATGCAGATTAGTATGGTAGGATATAGGGCTGCGCAAGGAAAATAGTACAAAATAGAGCGCCCGCGCCATATCTCTGTATAGCATAACCTATCGCGCACCCATTCATACGCCTTTATTCAGTGTAAAAACTACGCGGATACGCCTGAGACCGGAGCTAGAAAAAAAAATTAGTTTTAAAAAAGTGTCCCAACCCAACTCTCATATCAGTTTATTTTAAAGTGTGCGTCTCTCCCTCTCTTCCTACAAATCCGATGCACTACTCTTAGCCTCTCCAAATCGTTCCTTTTCAAATTCTAACTCCTCACCCCACTATGCATTATATGCGATTATTCTCTTACCCATGTTCAAATTCTTTAACTGATTAGTCCGTCAGTTTTAAGGATAAATTTAGGGTTTCTTCAGAGGGTGAGAGCAAACAGTAAGTTTGGGGAGTTTGAATACAAAGCATGTATTTTCTCAGTCAAGATTTTCTCTACAATTTAGAGTTCTTCTTCTTCTTCATCAGCATAATGGGACCAAAACGTGCTCGTTCTCGTACTCCAGAGTCGTATTATGTAAGTAGCCAGAGTGGTGACACTGTGGATTTTTTTAAATTTGTCAGTCTTAATGCCCGGTTAGAATATTACAGAATCGTGGCTAAATCATTTGTCAGAGAGCAAGGTTTCAAGCTAGAGGCACAAGATGCACAATTGAAAGATATGATCAGGGAAAGATGTTGGCATGGAGTATGCTCTGCACCCATGGCCATTGTACGGGAGTTTTATGCAAATATAAAGGAGATAATGAGTGGATTTTCTTTTGTCAGGGGGTTTCAAGTAGACTATCGCCCAAAGGAAATTCGTGGCGTCTTCAATTTACCCGACCCTCCAACTGGACGTATAAATTGGGTTGAGGCAGAATGACTTAAGACAGACTTAGACGAGGTTATAACTGATTTGTGTATACCGGGTACACAATGGAATATCTTTGTTATGCCAACTCACAACTGTTATGCCAAGACTTGGAATCTCTTTGTTTGTGCAAAACTTATGCCATCATCCCATCAATATGAGATTACAACTAAGCAAGCAATCATTCTATGGGGGATTATTACAGGAAAATACATTGACGTTGGGCATCTCCTTAATCAGAACATGTTACGCTACATGCAGGGGAGCACTATAGGAAGTATACCATATGCCTCGATTGTTGCTCATTTATGTGCTTGAGCAGGAGTTAAATGGACTGATGAACAGATGCAATACCCAAGTTAGGATATCACTCACGCCACGATAGCAAAATTCGAAGATTGGGCAGGAGGTACCCCACACCCAAGGGGTAAGGGTTTCATCCTTCGACCCGTGTCATCTATGCCATCATCGCAGCCCTCAAGGACAAATGAAGTAGGCACTTCTACTCAAGCTACTGTTGCTACTGATGTTCGACAGCTCCGAAGGTTGGAGAGAAAGGTCGATGCTATGTACGATAATTTTGCAGTATTCGCTATGGGATTGACAAGGTCTCTAGTAGAGGCTTTTGCGCAGCAGGGTACCATGCTTGAGTGGCCATAATTTGGGGCAGTTGTGCCATTTCCACCGCCGAATTCACCACTCGAAGAGGGTGGTGCAGCTGATCATTAGGGGAGCTCCTTTAAACCCTATACCTTCATTCATTGGGACAATGAATATGTTAAGTTTTGGGGCATTGGGTAGTAGTGTAGTGCATGTAGTTCATTTGCATCATTTTTACATGTTTAGTTTATTTATTTTTTTTGCATATTTATGTACTTGGCATGTGTTAGTTAATAATTGCAGATTTTTTTTCAGTTTTTAGTGTTTATTATTTGTTTTAGTTATGTGTTTAGTGCATGTTCCAAGTATCTAGCTTTATGGAGCTTTAGTCTAGCCAATGATGAAATATATTTCTGAAGGATTTTTGAATTTAGTGGATAACATGAGCTTAGCTATAATGTTTTACATGATGTAAGCCGTTCTTGTTGTTTAAGATACTTTTGGTTAGCGTATAGTTGTTCATTTATGCTTGTTGGTATAAGAATAACGTATTTTGCATGTTTAGAAGAAAATGTTGTTTTAAAAATAGAATTGTGAAGAAAGTGGACTTAGGCTATGGAAACACTGGTAATCAAACTGTGGGAACACATGGGTATGCTTACCATAAAACAAAAAGAAAAAAATTATTATTGAAACCTTCCCAAGTTTAATTATTAAAGCTTGTGGTTGGGCAGGATGTAGCGTAAAACGACAAAAGAGTTATGTTGATCTTCATCGAAAGGACGTGGAATTTTATATTGGGGATCATGTATTGTTACGCGTTGCTCCATGGAAGGGAGTTACAAGATTTGAAAAGAGAGGAAAGCTCAATCCAAGATTTATTGGTCCATTTGAGATTCTTGACCGGATAGGAAATTGGTCCCATAGACTAGCATTACCTCCAAACCTATCTCATGTTCATAATGTATTTCACATATCTATGCTTCGTAAATATGTGAAAGACCCGAACCACATTATTGAGTTAGAACCAGACGAGATAGCCGAAGATTTAACGTACGAGGAGGTACATGTTATGATCTTGGATAGGAAAGAGCATGTCCTATGCACCAAGGTTATACCACAATTTAAGTTTTTGTGGAGGAACCATGCTATTGAAGAAATGACCTGGGAGTTGGAATAAAAAATGAAAGCGAGGTACCCTCACCTGTTCGAAACACCAGATACGTACGTCAATTTTGAGGGCGAAATTTTATAAGGAGGGGAGGTTATAAGACCCCAACTTATTATAAATAAAATTGAATTTTCTCTATTCATTATTCTAAATTAATAAGGTGTTTATTTGATATAATGCTTTGGTTATGGGTGAAATGTACAAATTTTACAAAATAAGTAAGTGGTTATAAAATATTCATTTTTGTCGGAGAATATTCTTTTGGTCGTGGAATATTCTTTTTGAAGGGGAATATTCGTACGACGGCGCAGCCATTCGTGGGGCTCATAACAGAATAACTGTCGGATGAAGAAAACGGCAAAGTATGAGTTTTTATAAATAACTGCGTAGTTGTTACCGTTAACAATGTTGGAATACCTGGTGGTTAAAATACAGTAATACGCGTGGTTGCACAGTAGCACACGGTATTGCACAGTATTATTGAATTATTGATTCGTACGTAAGAATGAACTACTCAATAATTGTTACAGTAGTTACTGTTTAATATTTTATTTTATTGATTCAATAATTGTTGCGTTGATATTTAATATTATTGTTGTTTCAATAATTGTCACTGCACAATATTTCCCATTATCAGATCAATAATTCATATTATTTGAATAATATTATTAGATAGCATTATTGACAATGTCTAGAAAGTTCTGTCAAGGAGAGGTTTGGTTACCTAATATCGTGCCAGTAAGGAGAAATCCTTATTGGAAAGCCCCCTCTTTCCTGGAAACGGCCAGGTTGTCATAATTGTGATTCTGTAATATTATTTGTGAATAATTAATTATTGATTTATATGATAAGGAAATATTTATTTGATGTAGATATAAATGATGAATTTATTTATGTGGTTATAAATGAAGGAATTAATGCTGAGGTGTTTTATCAGTATTTTGTCAGAATGGAGAAATTAAAAATCATCCGTTTGTGGATTTTGGATATTTTCTGTTTTGAATTTGGAAAAACTCAAAGCTACAAAGTTGTAGAGAATTTAATTTCAGGCAGAATGGACATAAAATTCGTATTTTTCTGATAAAAAGGCTATTTTCTATGAATTACTGAAGTTTTAGAAAATAAAATGATTTTTATTAAAATTATGGGTGGGACCCACTCTTATTTGAAAACATGTGGGCTGTTGATTTTTGGTTCAAAGGTGGCTGGTCTTTGTTGGCAACTTAGGTTGCGTAAGAGAAAAAAATAAATAAATTATTATTTTAGTCTCCTATGGCGTTCTAGCATTTTCCTATAAATAAGCGCTTAGGTTAGAATTGAAAATCACACCATAAATAAGTTTTCTTTCTCTCTTGATTATCGAGCGTATTTTTATGATTATTTATATACTTTAAGAGTTGTTGTTTGGTACAAGCTTGCTTCGACTTTATATCCGATATTCCGATTAGATGTACCGTTATTTTGAGGTAAGGGATGTTATTTTCTTCTTAAATGATATTATTTTCTTAAATATCATTATACTGAAATATTGGTGAAATTTTTAATTAAATTTGGAACTTTTTGTGTCGGGGTTACTATTCACGTATACGACACTATTCACGTATACGGCACTATTCACGAATACGGCACTATTCACCGAAAAAATAAAAATTTTTCTTTTTGTCCAAGATGTCTATTTTAGATACTATCTTTGATTGTATCCATATTTTGATCATTATTTTTGAATTCTGCTTCACAATTGGTTATTATGAAGTATTATTAATCTTGGATAAACTATTATACGAATCCATAATATTTGTCCTTCTATCTCACTGGATTCATTTTTTTAAAAATATTTTTCATCATCCTTAGTCTTAAATGATGATATTACTGAGTATCTTTGGCCTGTAGTGCAAAGATGAATGATTAACTGATGAATATCTTTGGCCCGTAGTGCAAATATGAACATGTGTTGAGATAAACATGACCAACTGGTGATACAAATGAATATCTTTGGCCTGTAGTGCAAAGATGAATATTTGATTAAAGATGTATATTGATTGTTGTTACAAGGATAAAATATTGATGATGAACTTTTAAATCTTAGAAGATAGTAGAATTCATTCTCTACGTGACTCTTCTAATGGATTGTTGTTTCCGCTGCAGAATATTGATCTAAAACTTGTTTTCTATTATATTATATCAGATTTTTCCCTGTTGAAGACTAATGACAATTTGTTGTATATTATCTTAGTCATAATATTCTTTACTGGGCTAGTTGAGCTCACTCTTTTCCTTTTTGTTCCATTTTTCTTCTCATGAGGTGAGAACATAGCAGGATCGAGTCGGGGTACGGAGTAATGGTTCTAGAAAGATGTTTTAGCATTCCTCACTATTTTTGTAAAATAGTGTATGACTAATTGTAATGAGGACTTATTTGAGTGTTGATATTGTCTAGAAGACAATATTTGTATTAAAACTCACAGTATGTGTTGTCGTATTTTACACGACATTTGTATTATTGAAGTTGTAGTTTGATTTCTGTACCATGTATTTGGCGACTCAGAATGGGTGTTGTATACCTATTTTGGGGGCGTCACATCATTGCTATATCTTGTTAAAACTGAATTTTTATACAAGATTCAAACCCTTTGTATATAGGTGCGAACGAGGCATATATAACACTACTTCCAGATAATTGCACATTGATCCACACACACACATACATTCATATAACAGTTTAATTAAAAAGTGGCGGTCACCGTGGTAACACGGTTGTCGGGGGGTGCCTAATACCTTCCCTCCGCATAATCAAGTCCCTGAACCCTAATGAATCTCGGTTTCATGGACCTGTTAAACAGTGTCACATCACTAGGTCAATGTGCAAACCTTTTCTTCGTTGAGTTGGTGCAACCATTTTAAAATACCAACTGGTGACTCTTACAGTCCAATCGTCGACATATACATGTCGGACCTTTTCACAACTTGTTTTTTCAAACAAATCTCACCTAACATGAGAAAACCAAAAGACAAGAACAGAAAGGGGACAATAAAATTTTTGCCGTCGACAAGTGGCGACTCTGCTAGGGACATCCAGTCAGAGGACTTAAGACGCTACTACAAAATTTTCAAACTTTTATATGCTTGTGTGTGAATGTTGCATTTACATTTACATAGATGTGTACGAATGCATTTACCTAGTGCACTTAGTGCTTCGCACTATATCTACTTGTGATATTAAAGTGCTTTGCATATGTCATCATTTCTATAACAGTGAGACACGTTGTATGTGAATGTATATTGTGAGGTCCCTCCCTCAGGGGGCTATCCTGTCGGTGTTTGATTACTAGACTCGTAGGGAGACTAATTCAAACGAGGCTCAGGAAAGACATCACCAAGATTCGCTCTAGTTGATAGACCGGATTAACTTCCCGTCAAGTAAATTGCGATGATCTGGGAACCTTCATGCCAAAAAGCCGCGAGAGTAACCTAAGATAGGTCAGCCTCTGATAAACCAAATGTAGAGGGAAGTTTCTTCATACTTTCCCATTTAAATTTCTCGTAAATTCAATTACTTGTGATGTCATTCCATATCAATCTCTTTGTAATGGGAAATATGAAGAAATATGTGTACATGCATAATTTATAACATGACATGCTATCCTGTATTACAAACAGCTAACATCCGTTTTACAGGATAATACTCCTAAAATGGACACATCACATAACATGTAACATTTATATATTCCCTAAGACTAAACTACATAAGTTTTTTGTAGGGAAACAATTGGGTCTGTTACCCGCTTAAAGTCCAAAAAGGTAACAAGCCTACAACCAATTATGTCTTCCTCTGACCAAACTAATCCTACTCCTGTCTCTCGTGAGGAGTTTGACAGATTAAGCAAACAAATTACAGATTTGGTTGTTCTACTTAAAAAACTACACCAGTATACTCAGGGTACATGAATATATTTAAATACAGAATCCTCTGCATAAGGAGGAACTCAAGGTTCTGACCAAGAAAATCCTGTACCTGAGCTTCAGTTGGATAAGTCCAACAAAACCCCTGACATTACCAATCTAAAATAAGATCCAGACACCGGTGATATTAGGAAGAAATTCCTTCAAATGGAAGAAACCATTCGTTATATCAAAGGGATTGGAGCACACGGGAGTATCTCATATGCTGACCTTTGTATATTCCCTGGTGTTCATTATCCAGAGAAGTTCAAGACTCCTGACTTTGAAAAGTATGATGGGTTGGGAGATTCTTACACACATTTGAAGGTTTTTATTGGAGAACTCGAATCTTATGCCGAGGATGAGAAGCTCAGAATGCAGCTGTTCTAGAAAAGTTTAACTGGAGAAGCCCGATCGTGGTATACCAGATTAGACAACTCAAAGATTCATAGTTGGGAAGAGTTAGCTCATGCCTTCCTCAGCCAATACAGATTCCAGTCTCAGATGGCTCTTGACCAGTACCAAATTATCAAGGTCAAGAAACAATCTAATGAGTCTTTTCGAGAATATGCTCAAAGGTGGAGGCGTCTTACTGCTCAAGTTATTGAAAGTAGTATGAATACAAGCCTACAACGTATGATGCTAAATCATATACTTTGTAATCAATCTTATTTATTTATTAATAAAAGAATTATTTCTTAAAGGTAGTTATTATCCACATGGTGTTGTTTTAATAATATGTGATAAACCCACAATTTTAAGCAATGCTTTTAAAATCATGATGAGATCATACTAATGAGATCTAAATTCTAAGATATCTTAAAACTAAAATATTCCCAATCAATGGATTACTAAAAAGGGGATTAGTGAATCCAGATAGATTGGTACGTATGTTGCTTGCTCATTGGATGAGGATGATTGATCTCATGATCATTTGTGTGGAGACACTAAAGTAAGTATGCAGGTGCTTATTAGAGAATAAGTTCACTGAATGTGACTCACTAAGGAATACCTAATGGAGTTTTACTTGCTTGTCAATAGGAATTCCTGTAGTGATAGTAGTACAAATGATCCTTAGACTTGAGATCATCATAGTATCTTACATATAATGAATTACACTTTGACTTATTCCTTAAAACTCTTAGAGTATATCAAATGGTATGCTTGGGTGTAATAAGTTATATATGAAGATAGTGAATGATCAATAAAGAATCTACCACTTCTAGTAAAATAAGAGAAATGTCCTATGTGATTCGATAACTGACAACCTAGGAATCCTTGGCCATGGTGGAATGAAATTAGAAAGTAGTTTCTAATTTGCATTCATTAGGAGTTGTGCATTTAGGAATCGAAATATATATAATTAAATAAAATAAGACTTGACAGTAATTCTTTGTCTTATATTTAATTGAGACATTGTATGGTGGAAGGATTGAATTGTACGGTAACTATTAACTCAAAGGTTCTTTTATGATTAATGTTGAAATCTATATTATCTGGAAAGTCGTTGATCGCTAGGGAGGCTTATCCCTATTGTAGAATACATATTATTTATTTAAATAAATAAATTATTTAATTTATTTATTTAAATAAGATTAGAATTGTTCTAATTGATTTATTCACAATCAGTTTAATATGGAGAACCTAAAGGGTCACACCATAAAAGGAAGAATAATTATTTAAGAAGTTAATGGTATAATCGTAATAATATGTTAAGTATATTTAATTTAATCTATGGTGATGGAATAAATTAAATAGCTTAATATTTATTATTTAATATTTTAGAAATATTAAATATAAATTAATAAGAGGAGTTTTATTAATATTATTACAATTATTATTATTTTAATTTCTAAAAGAGTTTAGGAATTAATTTAATATAACTGCGTACTCTCATTTATTCTTAATAGGATTAGGAGGAAAAATTAGTTAAATGAGTTTAATTAATTATTCCTAATAAGATTAGGGAGCCCATTTAATTAAAAGAGTTTAATTAAATAAATAATACATTATTTTAATTAAATATAGTTACCTGATATCTCTGGAGTCTTATATGAGATATCAGATATATACGTAATTCCAATTGTTGGAGAGTACGCCACCTTTTTCTATAGAGATAGGAAAAAACTAGGGTTTGAGCCAATACACCATTCTTCTTAAAAATTCTTCTTCCTTGGTGGATCACCTCTAGAGGCCATACACTTGGGTGGCTAAAATTGATCAAATGAAGGAATCTACCCGAAGATTCAAGGAGATCGCGGAGAAGTAGGTGGTGAACTCGTACATGTGGAAGCTCGCATCTACAATGATATGATTTCATAACTTTTTGTTCTTCATTTTAATTAATAATATTCATAAAGGATGATCTGGGTAATTGGTTTGTGAAAATTTTTATAATATGACTTTATTATGCTTCCGCTAATTTTTGCAATTTGATTGCTACTTTGATTTTCACAAAACCTAACAGTGGCATCAGAGCCAAACTTTATGCGAATTATTAATTATTTTGCTTCTATATATGTATGGGTATGTATTTTGAATAATTTATTGGGTATAATTTATTGTATAAATTTATTATTATTTTTTTATAAAAAAATCGCTAAACCTGTATAAAAAAAATTATTGAAAAAAGTTTTCGGAAAACGTTTTTTTAATGCAACTGTGGGTATTTTTTTAAAACTTATCATCCTGATTCATGCCACTTATAATTATATATTATAGAGTCCATTTCTTGGGCTCACCCTTAGTGAGCTCACCTCGAGCTCACCCTGCCTTTTAAAAAAAAACATAACTAATAAAAAATGTATAATAATTTTTGGAATTGAAAGTTTTTTAAAAAAAATATTTTGGGTGTGATTTGGGTATATATAACAAAACAGTGTCGTACAGACTGTATGTAAGACCCCAACTTTTTATAAATAAAATCGATTTTCCTCTAATTATTATTCTTGATTAATAAGGTTGTAATTTGATATAATGCTTTGGTTATGGGTGAAATGTACAATTTTGGCAAAATAAACAAGTGGTTATAAAAATATTCATTTTTGTCGGGGAATATTCGTTTGGTCGTGGAATATTCTTGCTGTCGGGGAATATTCATACGACGGCGCAACCATTTGTGGGCCCCATAACGGAAAACGGTTAGATGAAAGAAAACGACAAAGATTGAGTTTTATAAATAACGGCGTAAATTGTTACCGTTAACACTGTTGGGTTACCTGGTGGTTAAAATACAGTAATACGCGTGGTTGCACAGTAGCACACGGTATTGCACAGTATTGTTGAATTATTGATTCGTACGTAAGAAGGCACTATTCAATAATTGTTACAATAATTACTGTTCATTATTTTATTTTATTGATTCAATAATTGTTGCGTTGATATTTATATTATTATTATTTCAATAATTGTCATTGCACAGTATTTTCCATTATCAGATCAATAATTCATATTATTTGAATAATATTATCAGATAACATTATTGGCAATGTCTAGAAAGTTCTGTCTAAGGAGAGGTTTGGTCACCTAATTGTGCGTCAGTAAGGAGAAATCATTATTGGAAAGCCCCCTCTATCCTGGGAATGGCCTGGTTGTCAGTACTATGATTCTGTAATATTATTTTTAAATAATTAATTATTGATTATTATGATAAAGAAAATATTCATTTTATGTGGATATAGATGGAGAAAATTTTTAATGTGACAATTGTTGAAAATTAATAATTTATCTTTTTCTGATAAAATAATTCATTTAAATATATTATTTAATAATATATTAACGGTGATATTTTTGCAATGAATGTGGGATATATGAGTATATGAGGAGGAAGAGTATTTTTGTGGCATTAAATGTTTAACACATGTTTTGTGTGTCAGTGGACACAATTCTTGACCGAAAATTAATTATAGACTGTAAAATAGTCCGTTTGTGGATTTCGGATAATTTCTGTTTGGAATTTTGAAAATTTTTCTTTTTAAAGTAGTAGAGAATTGAAATTCCTATACAAATTCGTAAGATTTGAATTTTCTGACAAAGAGGCTATTTATTGTGAATTATTAAAGTTCCGGAGTTCTGAAATAATTGATTTTTGGAAGGTTTAATTATTATTTTTAAGAAAAACGTTTTCTTGCTTGGTTGGCTGCATTAAGCATGTGCAAGGTGGCTGATTTCTTTGGTCAAAAAGGTGGGCTAAGGAAAATTATATAAATAAATTAATATTTTATTAATTTAGTCTCCTTTGGCGTTCTAGTATTTTCCTATAAATAGAGGGCTAAGTTAGAATTGAAAATCACACCAGCAACAAGTTTTCTCTCTTTCTCTCTCTATATTATTGAGCGTATTCTTGTGAGAATACTTTGAGTGGTGTAATACGGTGCGAGTTTCTGTCAGCACTATACCCGAAATTCTGTCAGAAATACGGTTATTTTGAGGTAAGGGATGTTGTTTCTTCTTAAATGATATTATCTTCTTCAATATCATTATGTCGAAATATTGTTCTGAACTTTTTATCAATTTGGAACTTTTTCAGGTCGGAGTTACTATTCACGAGTTACTATTCATGAGTACTATTCACGAAGCGTGATGATGTTTTTGTGAAATTTCTATCTTTTGGTGTCAGAGTTACTATTCACGTGTACGACACTATTCACGTATACGGCACTATTCACGAATACGACACTATTCATCGAAAAATGAAATTTCTTCTTTTTGTCCAAAAAATCTATTTTGGCTACTATCTTTGATTGTATCCATGTTTTGATCGTTATTTTTGAGTTCTGCGTCAGAATCAGTTGTTATGAAGTATTATTGATCTTGGACAAACTGTTGTACGAATCCCTAATATTTGTCCTTCTATCTAACTGGATTCATTCTTAAAAATATTTTTCATCACCCTCAGTCCTTAATGATGGTATTATTGAATATCTTTGGCCTGTAGTGCAAAGATAAATGATTAAACTGATGAATCTCTTTGGCCCGTAGTGTAAAGATGAACAGGTGTTGAGATGAACATGACCAACTGGTGATACAAATGAATATCTTTGGCCTGTAGTGCAAAGATGATTAAAGATGTATATTGATTGTTGGTACAGGGATGAAATATTGATGATGAACTTTTAAATCTTAGAAGATAGTAGAATTCATTCTCTACGTGACTCTTCTAATGGATTGCTGTTTTCGCTGCATTTGTTGATCTAAAACTTGTTGTCTATTATATTTTATCAGATTTTTCCCTGTTGAAGACTAACGATGATTTGTTGTATATTATCTTAGTCATAATATTATTTACTGGGCTAGTTGAGCTCACCCTTTCCTTTTTGTTCCATTTTTCTTCTCAGGAGGTGAGAACATAGCAGGATCGAGTCGGGGTATGGAGTGATGGTTCTAGGAAGATGTTTTAGCAGTCCTCACTATTTCTATAAAATAGTGTTTGAATAATTGTAATGAGGACTTATTTGCGTGTGGATATTGTCTAGAAGACAATATTTGTATTTAAACTCACAGTATGTATTGTCGTATTTCACACGACATTTGTATTATTGAAGTTGTAGTTTGCTTTTTGTACCATGTATTTGGCGACTCAGAATGGGTGTTGTATACCTGTTTTGGGGGCGTCACAGTTGGTATCAAAGCTTAGGGATATGGTCTCAGGCGGAGATCGGGGAATAGAACTAGGAGGGGAGAGATGAGTAAATCCTTCGCTAGTGTGTCCTATCTAAGCTTATGTGTTAGTCGGTCATAATATATGGATTTTATGTGATATGTTAAATTATTTAATTAACCCTTGTTTTATGGCAGTATTTAAGAATGGCCGCTGAGAACATTAACAATGGAGTGTATGAGACTGTGGAACAACCTTTAGTCTCAAACCAGGAGAACATACAACAGGAAGACAATATTCCTCTTGTAAACAACGTTACTGAGCAAACGATGAATGATGGAATATTTAAGAACTTTTTGCAGTTCATGCAAAATCAGATGAGGGAGACTCGTGTGCAAAATACGGGTGGAAATGATGGCAACGCGTGGTCTGTCACAGCTAAGCAGTTCAAGGAGTTGGGACCCCCAGATTTCCATGGAAAGCCGGATTCGATCAAGGCAAAAACGTGGGTCAAGCAAATTACCAAGATATTCAATGTCTTAGGGTGCACGGAGGAACAGAAGGTTCCATTCGCCACCTTTTTTGTTTCGTGGTGAAGCAGATTACTGGTGGGAATCAGTGAAGCGTACCCAACTAGATGCACTCAACATGTCTTGGGAAAGATTTCAGAAACTTTTTAATGACAAGTAATTTCCTGAAAGTATTCGTCATATGAAAGAGGTAGAGTTTATTAGAATCGAACAGAATAACATGACGGTGTCTCAATACGAGGAAAAGTTCACAGAGTTGTCCAGGTTTGCACCTCATTTGGTGTAGAATGAGGAACACATGACGCGGATGTTTCTGAGAGGTTTAAAACTCGAGATTCGTCAATAACTTATATCTCATAAATTTTCTTTATATTCAGATGTTGTAAATAGGGCTCAGTTGTTAGAGCGAGATAGTGAGTATACTCAACCGAAGGACCACAACCAGGGTCATATCGGTGACAGCAGTCATCATAACGATGATAACCAGCGAGGAGGAAAGAATACGGACAAAGGCGTTAACCACTCAGGTGGTAATCGTGGACATGATAATAGGAGAGGTGAGTCAAGTGGAAATTTTA
This sequence comes from Panax japonicus, assembly GCA_020205505.1. NCBI lineage: Eukaryota > Viridiplantae > Streptophyta > Magnoliopsida > Apiales > Araliaceae > Panax > Panax japonicus. The sequence continues at coordinate 44,957,790 of CM035102.1, read as the reverse complement.
GAAAGAGGAGGTTCAACAACGACGGGAAGACATCAGCAGCAGCACCAGCACCAACAACAAATTCTAGGGGAGGAGAACGACCGCCAGTTAGATGTTACAAATGCGGATAGGAGGGACATATAAGTCCAAACTGTTTACAGTCTTCCAAGGTATGTTTTAGTTGTGGAAAATATGGTCACATAGCTCGATTTTGTCCTGTAGAGAAATTAAGTCCAGCTGGAATGGTGGCACCAAAGGCGGATATGGAAAAGACAAAGTCAACGGTTCTTCGAAGAGCATTTGTTGTGACCAATCAAAATATGAGGAACCCGAACGAAGTTTAGCACGGGTTAGTTAATTATAATTCTTGCGAAGTTTATACCTTACTAGATACCTGTTCTACCCATTCTTTTATCTCTTTTGCTTGCGCTCAACGTTTGAACTTGACTCCTAAGAAATTAGACTTCGATTTATCTGTTGAAACTCCGTTGGTTGAAACCTTTGTTACATCTACAGTTTATAAATCTTACTTGATTCAAGTTGGCACCATCACATTACCTGTTGACCTTATTTCTTTAAAGATAATTGCTTTTGATGTGATTTTGGGGATTGATTGATTAACTATTCATCATGCCAAAATTGATTGCTTTCGTAAGGTTGTTAGTTTTTATATTCCTAAGCAACCTGTTATTCGAATTCAAGCAACCAAACCATTGAAGTCAAACACTTTCATATCAAGTCACAAAGCTATTTGTTTATTGAAAAATGAATGTCAAGCTTTCTTAGCCATGTTATGGACTTGAACAATAATACGTCAGATTTGAATGATATTTTTGTTGTTAGTGAATTTCCTGACGTATTTCCTGAAGAATTTCTTGGCATACTCCCAGAGCGTGATATTGAATTTGTATTGACTTTAAACTCGGTACAAAACCCATTTCTAAAATCTCATATCGAATGGCTCCTATTGAACTTCAGGAGTTAAAAACCCAACTATAGAAGTTGATACTCGAGCCTCTATCTTATGACTTCCTTTGTGGAATGCACCGAAGCCAAACTCTTCGTAGGGGATGCCATATTCGTACGGAAGTAAACTGATAGGTGGTATTGTGACGTGCTATCCAAGATTGGGATATGAGTCATAGTTGAGAGCAACCTAAGTCAGTAATCGAAATACGTAGCTTTCTAGGTTTAGTTGGTTATTATCGGATATTCGTGGAAAGATTTTCTCAAATCACTAGTCCATTAACTCAGCTGACTCGTAGAGATACAAAATTTGAATGGAGCAAGGAATGTGGGAAGAGCTTCGAAGAACTCAAGAGGAGACTCATTCGGCACATGTTCTGACCATACCATCTTGGAAAAACGAACGTGGTAGCTGACGTGTTGAGTAGAAGATCGTATACGAGTACGAGTACAATATTTCCAAAGACTCATTTCGTATAACTTACAAATAATAGAGATGGAGATGAAAACTCTAGGTACCCACGTGATGATATACAAGTATAATCGAATTTAATCGATAGTTAAAATCGCTCAAGCTACACACCGGAGTTGATGAATATGAAGAAGAAGATGCAAGAAGTCGTTATTCCAAAAGCGATAATCGGCGATGTGAGGGAAGGTCAAACCTTCGATTTATTAATCCATTTGAAATTCTCGATCGAATAGGAACTGTGGCCTATAGACTCGCTTTACTACCAAGTATGTCGCGTGTTTATAACATTTTTTACGTACCGATGTTATGTAAATATGTGGACGACCCGAACCATATTATTGAGTTAGAACCAGACGAGATAGCTGAAGATTTAATATACGAGGAGATACCTGATGAGATTTTGAATAGGAAAGAGCATGTCTTATGCACGAAGGTTATACCACAAGTTAAGGTTTTGTAGTGAAACCATGCAATTGAGGAAATGACATTGGAGTTGGAATCAGAAATGAAAGCGAGGTACCCTCACCTGTTGATGAGTAGGTTTTATACCTATGAATCCGATATTATTAAACTTAATTATTGTCATCTTTTATTGTTTTTAGTATCTTTTTATGTGTTTTGTGTTTATTTGTTGTAGGTTGGAGCTGGAGGGACAAATTGGTCATTTCGGAGAAGAAAAAGGTCAAAAAATCATGAAAATTAAAGCTGAGTGGCATTTTTGTAATTACGAGATCCTGGTCAAGCGCCTATGCGCTTGGAAATGGCCTATGTTGAGCGCCTAGGCGCTCTAGGGCGTAAAAAGATGCGTTTTGCTACTGCTAAGTGGGGTTTTTGAAGCCAAATAGGAGTCTGAATGAGGGCTGAGACCAATACAAATAGGAGAAGACTTTAGAAAAGACGGATCAACGAATTCTTCAAGAGATTTGCAGAGAGAATAAACAAGAAAAACACAAAGGAGAATTGCAAGGGCTGAAGATCAAAGAGAGAGTATTGGAGCAAATTCAGAGTTTCTTCTTCTCTTCTCTAGTTTTATCTTTTGTAATTATCTGGGATGTTTGGATTATTAATTTGGATGATGTTTTTCTTCATTATTATCATGAACTAAATTTTAATTAAGATTGCAACGGAACTTGTTATGTAGTTTAAATTGCAAGCTTCCCATTGAATGAAAGTTGGTTTTTATTGAATTGTTTATTATATCTTATGTTTATTGATTAATTGTTTGGCCAATAATTACTGTGATAATCTATATAAAATTGGAAGATGGAGTATAGATTGAGATCTGGATATGATAACATCTGTTCATATAATCTGAATAGGGTTAATATGATTAGCGTGTAGGATAGGAATATACCTATGTGTCTTTTGTATCCATTGAAAGAATTTGTGCGTAAAACCCTAATTAACTTGATTCACATAGGAATATAGTGAGTTGATTAACTGGGGTGTTCCTTGTAATTCCGCATCTTAAAGATTGGATTTAGGAGGATTTGTTCACGTGTCTTTGGAAGAGGTGCGTGAATATTCATAAAGCATTCTTGGATAATGATTCATATTAATTGATTTATTTTAAATGGGAAGTAAGTTAGTTTAAATGAAATACCAAGGGAAGTTGTAATCTTAACCTGTTAAATCTACAGTTATTCTTGTGAAATTTTGATTTTAATTATTAGTTTGTTAAGTTTAAATTTCAAATCTTAAACAAAATTTTCTTAGTTTAAAATATGATTAATTGCATTAAAGTTAGTAATTGATAAATATTAGTCTATTTCCTCGTGGGAACGATATCCTTGCTTGCTGAATATTACAATTGAACGCGTATACTTGCGTGGTAAAGTGCTATTAAAAAATTAGGCAACAAGTTTTTGGCGCCGTTGCCGGGGATATTAGTTTAATATTTTGTCATTATTGATTTTTATAGCGTTAATCTTAATTTAAAATTTTTATGTTCTGTTCCATTCAGGTGTTCTTGACTAGTGTATGCAAACGCGATCGAAGAAGCCAGATTTATTGCCTCACGAGGACGACATCGAGAAAAAATTTCAGCGGTTGCGTAAGTGGGTTAAAGAAACCAAAGAAGCACTTGATAAGAAAGATACTATGGCTGAAGAAGAGCAAAAAGCACTGCGGGATTATGCTACACCGCGGGTTACTGAAATTCAGTCGAGTATTACGAGGCCTGCCATTACTGCTACAAGTTTTGAGATAAAACCGGGGACAATACAGATGATTCAAAATTCATGTCAGTTTGGAGGGTTACCAAACGATGATCCGAATGATCACATAGTCAGCTTTATAGAAATCTGCGATACTTTCAAGTACAATAATGTGTCAGAGGATGCAATAAGGCTAAGGCTATTTCCATTTACTCTCAGAGATAAGGCTAAGAGTTGGCTCCATTCACTACCACCAGGCTCGATTACTACATGGAATGATCTAGCCCAGAAATTTCTTGCAAAGTTTTTCCCGCCTGCAAAAACAGCAAAGTTGCGGAACGATATCTTCTCTTTCGTTCAGCACGATTCAGAATCACTATATGAAGCTTGGGAAAGATTCAAAGATTCATTGCAAAAATGTCCACACCATGGGATTCCTAAATGGCTTCAGGTGCAAACTTTTTATAACGGTTTATTCAGCACAGTGAGATCGAGTATAGACGCTGCAGCAGGAGGAGCTATTATGGCCAAGAATTGTGATGAGGGGTATCAGTTGCTTGAAACCATGGCAGCTAATAATTATCAGTGGCCAACAGCAAGAACGACTCAGCCAAGGACAGTAGGGGTTTATGAAGTGGATGCGATGACAACATTGTCAGCTCAAGTGACAGCTCAGATTTCTGCTCTTACAAAGAAGATAGATGCACTTGGGGTACAACCAGTTCAGAAAATGGAAACGATTTGTCAAATATGTGCGGGTAACCACTCAAGTGATCAATGTGCAATAAATCCTGAGTCAGTCCAGTTTGTTTCCAATTATAACAGGCAGCAGGACAGTTATTCAAACAACTACAATTCAGGAGTGAGAAACCACCCGAATTTTTCTTGGAGTAATAATCAGTCACATGCTCAAGCCCAAGCTCCAAGGCAATCATATCCACTTGTATTTCAGCCACATCAATAATCTCAACAACACCCACAACCTCATCAACCTAATAAGTTATCACAAATGGAAGAATTATTGGCAAGATTGGCAACTCAGTTTGAAGCCACAATGAAAAACCAATCAGCGGCAATAAAGAATCTTGAGAACCAAATGGGGCAGATAGCTAATGCTTTGAATACTAGAACTCCAGGTTCTTTACCTAGTGATACGGAGAAAAATCCAAGGAATGATGAAAATGAGCATTGTAAGGCAGTTACACTCAGAAGTGGGAAGGAGTTGACTACAGATTTGGACGGACACAAGAAAATAATCTCTGCTGAGGATGGTGAACAAGAGCGTGGAAATTCGGAAAGTAAATCTGGGGAAAAATTTGTGAAAAAACAACATGAAGATAAGCAAACAACAGTCGTACCACCTGTGCCGTTTCCTCAAAGATTTCAAAAGCAGAAATTAGATAGACAATTTTCAAAATTTTTAGAAGTGTTCAAAAAGCTGCAAATCAACATTCCATTCGCAGATGCTTTAGAACAAATGCCTAGTTATGCAAAATTCATGAAATATATTTTAGCAAGAAAGAGGAAGCTAGGGGAGTTCGAAACTATAGCATTGACAGAAGAATGTAGCGCAATTCTACAAAGAAAGTTACCACCGAAGTTGAAGGATCCGGGTAGCTTCACAATATCGTGCACGATTGGGCCCCAGTTCTTTAACAGATGTTTGTGTGATTTGGGTGCGAGTATTAACTTGATGCCACTTTCGATCTAAACTCAGTTGGGATTACCAGCGCCAAAGCCAACAAATATCTCTCTACAGCTCGCAGATAGATCAGTGACATACCCTAGGGGCATTGTGGAAGACATATTAGTGAAGGTGGACAAATTCATATTTCCAGCTGACTTCATTGTGTTGGACTACGAAGAGGATAAAGACATACCCATTATCCTTGGAAGACCATCTTTAGCCACTGGAAGGACATTAATTGATGTACAAAAGGGAGAGTTAACAATGAGAATTCAAGATGAAGAAATAACTTTTAATGTTTTCAAGGCTATGAAATTTCCGAAGGGAGAGGAAGAATGCTTTAGAGTTGATCTGATTAAAGAAGCAACTAAAGAGGTATTTAGTGAATCTGTGATTGAAGACCCTCTTGAAACCGCATTGGTTAGTGAAAATTTATTTGATGATTCAACTGTGCTAGAATGGGTTCAAATGTTAGATTCAACTCCGAAGTTCACACGATGTTTGCAAAAATTTGAACCTCTGGATTATGGGGGAAAGCTAGATGAAAAGGTGACATCATCCTTAGAAGAACCTCCTACCTTGGAACTTAAGCCATTGCCTAACCACCTCCGGTACGCCTACCTTGGTTCTTCTTCCTCCTTGCTAGTCATTATTTCTGCATCACTTGATAAGGTTTAAGAAGAAAAGCTACTAAGGGTACTTCAACAATATAAGACTGCTCTTGGATGGACTATTGCAGATATCAAGGGGATAAGCCCATCAATTTGTATGCATAAGATTTTGTTGGAAGATGAAGCAAAACAAACTATTGAACAACAACGAAGACTCAATCCCATCATGAAGGAAGTTGTCAAAAAAGAAATCATTAAATGGTTGGATGCGGGAATTATCTATCCTATCTCAGATAGCTCATGGGTAAGTCCGGTTCAATGCATGCCAAAGAAAGAGGGAATGACAGTAGTTGCGAATGAGCATAATGAATTGATCCCAACTCGAACAGTTACGGGTTGGCGAGTGTGTATGGATTACAGAAAGTTGAATAAGGCCACTCGTAAGGATCATTTTCCTCTACCATTCATAGATCAGATGTTGGACAGGCTTGTAGGGCACGAGTATTATTGTCTTTTGGATGGATACTCAGGCTATAACCAGATTGCCATTGCACCCGAGGATCAGGAGAAAACAACATTCACATGCCCATATGGTACCTTTGCTTTTCGCAGAATGTCTTTTGGGTTATGTAATGCACCAGCAACATTTCAAAGGTGTATGATGTCTATTTTTTCCGATATGGTAGAACAAAATCTTGAGGTATTTATGGATGATTTTTCAGTTTTTGGGGATTCGTTTGATTATTGTTTGAAAAATCTCACACTCGTGCTCAAACGGTGTATGGAAACGAATTTTGTTTTAAACTGGGAGAAATGTCATTTTATGGTTCAAGAGGGGATAATTTTGGGCCATCGAGTATCAACAAAAGGAATTGAGGTTGATAGAGCTAAGATCGAAACCATTGAGAACCTGCCACCACCTATTTCTGTAAAGGGTATTCGAAGTTTTTTGGGACACGCTGGTTTCTATAGACGATTTATAAAAGACTTCTCCAAAATCGCGAAACCACTTTGCAATCTTTTGGAGAAGGATGTCCCATTCAACTTTGATCAAGCATGCCTGGAAGCTTTTGATGTGTTGAAGAAAAAACTTGTTACCGCACCTATAATCATAGCGCCAGATTGGAATTTCCCGTTCGAATTAATGTGTGATGCTAGCGACTTTGCGATTGGCGCAGTTCTTGGCCAACGAAAGGATAAAATTTTTCATGCTATATACTATGCTAGTAAGACATTGACGGATGCTCAACTGAATTATACCACTACCGAGAAGGAGCTATTAGCAGTTGTTTATGCATTTGATAAATTTCGCTCATATTTGATTGGGACAAAGGTGATTGTGTTTACAGATCATTCGGCAATTAAGTACTTAATAGCAAAGAAAGACGCAAAGCCGAGATTAATTAGATGGGTATTATTGCTGCAAGAGTTTGACTTGGAGATCCGGGACCGAAAAGGAACAGAAAATCAGGTTGCTGATCATTTATCACGATTAGAGAATTCAGAACTAAAGAAAAATGATACAACAGTGATCAACGAATTTTTTCCGAATGAACAGCTATTTGCGGTAAGGATAGATACACCATGGTATGCAGATTATGTAAATTTCATTGTCAGTAAGGTGTTTCCGCCAGATTTGACAAGCCAACAGAAGAAGAAATTTCTCCATGATGTGAAACAGTATTTATGGGATGAGCCATTTTTATTTAAACAATGTGGCGATCAAGTAATAAGAAGGTGCGTCCCGGAAGTTGAAATGGAGAATATTCTATACCAATGTCATGTATCTGACTATGGTGGACATTTTGGGGGAGAAAGAACGGCAGCTAAAGTACTTCAATGTGGATTTTTCTGGCCAACACTCTTCAAAGATGCCCGTGTGTTTTCATTAAAATGTGACAGATGCCAAAGAGTTGGTAATATATCAAAGCGACACGAGATGCCACTTAATATGATCCTTGAAATCGAATTGTTTGATGTTTGGGGAATTAACTTCATGTGACCATTTCCACCCTCTTTTTGTAACTCCTATATACTTCTAGCGGTGGACTACGTTTCGAATTGGGTAGAAGCTATAGCATCGCCCACCAATGATGCGAATGTTGTGATTAAGTTCATTCGGAAGAACATTTTCTCTAGATTCGGCACTCCTCGCGCAATCATTAGTGATGAAGGCACGCACTTCTGTAATAAGCAGTTCTCAGCTATCCTCGCTAAGTACGGAGTCACTCATAAGATAGCTACTGCTTACCATCCACAAACAAGTGGTCAAGCTGAGGTATCTAACCGAGAAGTGAAACGAATCCTCGAGAAGCTAGTGAATCCTAGTCGGAAAGATTGGTCTAGCAAGTTGGACGATGTTTTATGGGCATACCGTACAGCCTACAAAACTCCGATAGGGATGTCTCCGTACAGGTTAGTTTATGGGAAGGCATGCCATCTTCCAGTTGAACTCGAACACAGTGCTTATTGGGCAATTCGGAAGTTAAACTTTGATATGTCTGCTGCGGGGGAAAAACGCCTCTTACAATTGAATCAAATGGATGAATTCAGACTCCAATCGTATGAGAACGCGAAGTTATATAAAGAAAAGATTAAGAGGTGGCATGATGAGAAAATTCTGGAAAGAAAGTTTGAAGTAGGGCAAACAGTATTATTATACAATTCAAGGCTTAAACTGTTTCCTGGAAAGTTGAAATCTCGTTGGTCAGGGCCATTGATCATTACAAAAGTTTATCCTCATGGAGCTGTGGAAGTGGAAGACCCGAATTCAAAACATAATTTTAAAGTCAACGGTCAAAGATTGAAGCACCACTATGGGGGTTGTGTTGATCGTGAAAAGACATCAGTCAACCTTGCTGATTAGAACAGAGGAGAAAAGCAGGCTGAAGACTATAAACCAAGCGCTAACTAGGAGGCAACCCAGGAATTTTTATTTTTATTTGCTAGTTTTACTTTTATTAATTTGCTCTACTGTTAGTTTATTTAGTGGTTAAACTTTTATAGTTTAGGATTTGTTACATCCATCGTTCTCTAATAGATATTCAATTTATTGCAGGAAAGGAGGCCAAACATTTATGATCTTAATAAGATGAATGTCCACTCGTCAAAATCTCAAATTTCTAATCATTTTCGTAAATTTTGGTGTGGAAGGAAACAAGTTATTGGAGGTATGGCATACAAGAAGCACAAAACACCAAAATAGGCAAAGTACACTGACCAAGCGCCTAGGCGGTCCAGCCAAGGCCAAATCAAGCGCCTAGGCGCTCCAAGTCAGTAACTATTCTTCTGACCAAGCGCCTAGGAGGTCCAGCCAAGCCTAAACCAAGCGCCTAGGCGCTCCACACGACCCAAGCTTTCTGCAGCCAACCACCTAGGCGGTCCAGACAGTACACTCTCAAGCGCCTAGGCGCTCCAATACAAAATAATAATAATAATAATAAAAGCCCTAATCGGGCTACACTCTTCCATCCCCAAATCAAACACATTCTTGCTCTCCTACTCCATCTCTAACTCACTCCACTCTTAACCCTCATCTACTCTAGCCACAACAACCATATTTCTCTTCCAAATCCTAATCAAACACTAAATCTCCTACCCAAACTAAGTCACTCAAGCTCCATCTTGACATCCTTCTTCACCAATTCGGGAATCAACTTACATTCAAGCCACATCTATCTAAAGTAATGGTGAAAAGCTCAAATTGCTCATCCAACTTTGATTGAAACATCATATTTGGCTATACCCAAGTAAGTACACAAGATTTTATTGCAAATTATTTGGATTCAATTGGATAATAGCTATGTTAGTACTTTGAAGCTAGTTTCTATCATTGTGTTGGCTCAAGTGGGTGTGGGTACTCTTAATTGTTGCTTGTATTGCGTTGGAAGTATAGTGTGTTTAGTAATTGGCAAATTTGGTGAAAATTAAATTTGGGGGAGTGTCTACCAATAGTGTTCAAAATCTGTGCACACCAAGTGTTCGATAATCCAGCTGCCGCTCCCTACCAATTTCCACCATTGTCTGCGTACCCCCCCAGATGAAGAAGAAGAAGAAGTGGGTATGGAGGATACTGACGAGGAATAAAGCTTCTATCTTTTAGGGAAGTCCTCAGTGCTTAATTTTTTAAATTTTGTTGGTTATATACAATGAGGACATTGCATAAGTTAAGTTTGGGGGTGCAATCTTCTAGCTCCAGTGCATTCATGTAATATTCATCTAGTGCATTCATATAGTATTCAGTTAATAGTTTTTCATGTAGTTTGCATTCATGTAGTTTTCATTTTAATTTTTTAAAAAAAAATAAAATTCAAGTATGTGCATGTTTCCAGCTGTTAGATAGTTTAAGTCTGTTTTGGCCAGTGATGAGATTGGAATTGAGTAGACAAGTATAGTATTGTCTATTAAGACTTTGATGTGATTTCTTGTCATGATTTGAATCTTTACCTGTTTGAAACTGATATAATAAGGATAGCACAGTAAAAACAACTATGTTGACTGATTGAGTTTAAATTGACACATAATGGACTTCTAGAGGATAATGCTAGTTTGAATGAATGAAAGACATGAATAGGCGAAGATGACTGAATTTAGATAAAAACTTAAGTTTGGGGGAAAAATTTGGGATATATAAGCTTAAAAAAAGAAAAAAAATAATACCGTGGCTAGTTTTGTTTCGGGGCCTTTATTACTTGAGCAAGTACGCCCGAAGGGGTATCTTAAAACCTAGCACCCTAAGGTCATATATGGTCTGGGAGTCGTTGGTCGAAAGCTCGCTAAGGGGTAGCACTGTTAGCCTAATGGAATGAGACATTGCACAGTCATGGTTAAAAAAATATATATATGAAGGAAAAAAAACAATAAAACGGGAAAAGAGCAAAAAGCCCCCGTAAAGCACAATAAAGCATAAGTATCCCGGATTGGACTCTTAAATTTTGGTGGATATTTGTCTTTAGTTGGTTTTAGCTTGTTTGTAAATTTTGTGAGTTTACACTGTATGATTCCTTTAAAGAGATTTATTATGTGTCGTATTTAGCATCATATCAGTTAGCATGTATGTTAAGCACACACACACTATATCAATAATAACTGGTTGAGATTTGATGATTGACGAGAAAATTGTTAATCTGTCTTGATATGATGTACTAGCATGATTATTGTGATTTCTCCGAGGCTTGATGAATAGATTTTGTTCTGTTTGACTGCTGGAATTTAACCATTTATCTAGTTGCATTTGTATTGCATATTTAGTTATTGCATTGTGTTGTGTTGCTTGGGGACAAACAATTGGTTAAGTTTGGGGGTATTTGATGAGTAGGTTTTATACCTATGAATCCGATATTATTAAACTTAATTATTGTTATCTTTTATTGTTTTTAGTATCTTTTTATGTATTTTGTGTTTATTTGTTGTAGGTTGGAGCTGGAGGGACAAATTGGTCATTTCGGAGAAGAAAAAGGTCAAAAAGTCATGAAAATTAAAGCTGAGTGGCATTTTTGTAATTACGAAATCCTGGTCAAGCGCCTAGGCGCTTGGAAATGGCCTATGTTGGCGCCTAGGCGCTCTAGTGCGTAAAAAGATGCGTTTTGCTACTACTAAGTGGGGTTTTTGAAGCCAAATAGGAGTCTGAATGAGGGCTGAGACCAATACAAATAGGAGAAGACTTTAGAAAAGACGGATCAACGAATTCTTCAAGAGATTTGCAGAGAGAACAAACAAGAAAAACACAAAGGAGAATTGCAAGGGCTGAAGATCAAAGAGAGAGTATTGGAGCAAATTCAGAGTTTCTTCTTCTCTTCTCTAGTTTTATCTTTTGTAATTATCTGGGATGTTTGGATTATTAATTTGGATGATGTTTTTCTTCATTATTATCATGAACTAAATTTTAATTAAGATTGCAACGGAACTTGGTATGTAGTTTAAATTGCAAACTTCCCATTGAATGAAAGTTGGTTTTTATTGAATTATTTATTATATCTTATGTTTATTGATTAATTGTTTGACCAACAATTACTGTGATAATCTATATAAAATTGGAAGATGGAGTATAGATTGAGATCTGGATATGATAACATCTGTTCATATAATCTGAATAGGGTTAATATGATTAGCGTGTAGGATAGGAATATACCTATGTGTCTTTTGTATCCATTGAAAGAATTTGTGCGTAAAACCCTAATTAACTTGATTCACATAGGAATATAGTGAGTTGATTAACTGGGGTGTTCCTTATAATTCCGCATCTTAAAGATTAGATTTAGGAGGATTTGTTCACGTGTCTTTGGAAGAGGTGCGTGAATATTCATAAAGCATTCTTGGATAATGATTCATATTAATTGATTTATTTTAAATGGGAAGTAAGTTAGTTTAAATGAAATACCAAGGGAAGTTGTAATCTTAACCTGTTAAATCTGCAGTTATTCTTGTGAAATTTTGATTTTAATTATTAGTTTGTTAAGTTTAAATTTCAAATCTTAAACAAAATTTTCTTAGTTTAAAATAGGATTAATTGCATTAAAGTTATTAATTGATAAATATTAGTCTATTTCCTCGTGGGAACGATATCCTTGCTTGCTGAATATTACAATTGAACGCGTATACTTGCATGGTAAAGTGCTATAAAAAAATTAGGCAACACCTGTTCGAAACACCAGGTACGTACGTCAATTTCGAGGACAAAATTTCATAAGGAGGGGAGGTTGTAAGACCCCAACTTTTTATAAATAAAATTGAATTTCCTCTAATTATTATTCTTGATTAATAAGGTGGTAATTTGATATAATGCTTTGGTTATGGGTGAAATGTGCAATTTTGGCAAAATAAACAAATGGTTATTAAAATATTCATTTTTGTCGGGGAATATTCGTTTGGTCGTGGAATATTCTTGCTGTCGGGGAATATTCATACGACGGCGCAGCCATTTGTGGGCCCCATAACGGAAAACGGTTGGATGAAAGAAAACGACAAAGATTGAGTTTTATAAATAACGGCGTAAATTGTTACCGTTAACACTGTTGGGTTACCTGGTGGTTAAAATACAGTAATACGCGTGGTTGCACAGTAGCACACGGTATTACACAGTATTGTTGAATTATTGATTCGTACGTAAGAAGACACTACTCAATAATTGTTACAGTAATTACTGTTCATTATTTTATTTTATTGATTCAATAATTGCTGCGCTGATATTTATATTATTATTGTTTCAATAATTGTCATTGCACAGTATTTTCCATTATCAGATCAATAATTCATATAATTTGAATAATATTATCAGAAAATATTATTGGCAATGTCTAGAAAGTTCTGTCTAAGGAGAGGTTTGGTCACCTAATTGAGCGCCAGTAAGGAGAAATCCTTATTGGAAAGCCACCTCTATCTTGGGAACGACCTGGTTAACAGTACTATGATTCTGTAATATTATTTTTGAATAATTAATTATTGATTATTATGATAAAGAAAATATTCATTTTATGTGGATATAGACGGAGAAAATTTTTAATGTGACAATTGTTGAAAATTAATATTTTATCTTTTTCTGATAAAATAATTCATTTAAATATATTATTTAATAATATATTAAAGATGATATTTTTATAATGAATGTGGGATATATGAGTATATGAGGAAGAAGAGTATTTTTGTGGCATTAAATGTTTAACACATGTTTTGTGTGTCGGTGGACACAATTCTTGACCGAAAATTGATTATAGACTGTAAAATCGCCTGTTTGTGGATTTCAGATAATTTCTGTTTGGAATTTGGAAAAATTTTCTTCTGCAAAGTTGTAGAGAATTGAAATTCCTATAAAAAATAGCGAGATTTAATTTTCTGACAAAGACGCTATTTATTGTGAATTATTGAAGTTTCGGAGTTCCAAAATAATTGATATTTGGAAGTTTTAATTATTATTTTTAAGAAAAACGTTTTCTTGCTTGGTGGGCTGCATTAAACATGTGCAAGGTGGCTGATTTCTTTGGTCAAAATGGTGGGCTAAGGAAAATTATATAAATAAATTAATATTTTATTAATTTAGTCTCCTTTGGCGTTCTAGTATTTTCCTATAAATAGATGGCTAAGTTAGAATTGAAAATCACACCAGAAACAAGTTTTCTCTCTTTCTCTCTCTATATTATCGAGCGTATTCTTGTGAGAATACTTTGAGTGTTTCTATACGGTGCGAGTTTTTGTCAGCACTATACCTGAAATTCAGTCAGAAATACGGTTATTTTGAGGTAAGTGATGTTGTTTCTTCTTAAATGATATTATCTTCTTCAATATCATTATGTCGAAATATTGTTCTGAACTTTTTATCAATTTGGAACTTTTTTATGTCGGAGTTACTATTCACGAGTTACTATTCACGAGTTACTATTCACGAAGTGTGATGATATTTTTGTGAAATTTCTATCTTTTGGTGTCAGAGTTACTATTCATGTGTACGACACTATTCATGTATACGACACTATTCACGAATACGGCACTATTCATCGAAAAATTAAATTTCTTCTTTTTGTCCAATATGTCTATTTTGGCTACTATCTTTGATTGTATCCATGTTTTGATCGTTATTTTTGAGTTCTGCTTCAAAATCAGTTGTTATGAAGTATTATTGATCTTGGACAAACTGTTGTACGAATCCCTAATATTTGTCCTTCTATCTAACTGTATTCGTTCTTAAAAATATTTTTTATCATCCTCAATCCTTAATGATGGTATTATTGAATATCTTTGGCCTGTAGTGCAAAGATGAATAATTAAACTGATGAATTTCTTTGGCCCGTAGTGCAAAGATGAACAGGTGTTGAGATGAACATGACCAACTGGTGATACAAATGAATATCTTTGGCCTGTAGTGCAAAGATGATTAAAGATGTATATTGATTGTTGGTACAGGGATGAAATATTGATGATGGACTTTTAAATCTTAGAAGACAGTAGAATTCATTCTCTACGTGACTCTTCTAATGGATTGCTGTTTCCGCTGCATTTGTTGATCTAAAACTTGTTGTCTATTATATTTTATCAGATTTTTCCCTGTTAAAGACTAACGATAATTTGTTGTATATTATCTTAGTCATAATATTATTTACTGGGCTAGTTGAGCTCACCCTTTCATTTTTGTTCCATTTTTTTTCTCAGGAGGTTAGAACATAGCAGGATCGAGTCGGGGTATGGAGTGATGGTTCTAGGAAGATGTTTTAGCAGTCCTCACTATTTCTATAAAATAGTGTTTGAATAATTGTAATGAGGACTTATTTGCGTGTGGATATTGTCTAGAAGACAATATTTGTATTTAAACTCACAGTATGTATTGTCGTATTTCACACGACATTTGTATTATTGAAGTTGTAGTTTGCTTTTTGTACCATATATTTGGCAACTCAGAATGGGTGTTGTATACCTGTTTTGGGGGCGTCACACTGTACAACACTGTTTTGTTATATGTACCCAAATCACACCCAAAACATTTTTTTCAAAAAACTTTCAATTCCAAAAATTATTATACATTTTTTATTAGTTATGTTTTTTTAAAAAAAAGGCAGGGTGAGCTCGAGGTGAGCTCACTAAGGATGAGCCTAAGATCCTTTTCGATATATTATATATTATATCTCTTGGCACGTGAATTAGCTGTAAAGGGAAATCATCATAAACTTAAACTTTGAAGCAGCAGTAAATCACGGAACACATTTTTTTTAGGTAAACCACATATACTGAGGCATGCAGATGAAGACTAAGAGTCATATATCATGAAGTCTTCGTATATTATATATATATATATATATATATATAGGGAGCCCTTCCATAGCAACCGGTTGCTGTGAGTACTGTGCGACACCCCCTTTTTGTACCGTTGATAAACTTATTAGAAGGTTGAGATGAAACATAAATATACCAAGCCGGCACAACTTGTACCGGCTTTTATTTTAATATGAGGACCCCACCATAGTCAACATGTTGTCAGTTTATTGAAATAAAATGAATTTTTAATATTAAATAATGTCCGACTGGCACAGCTTGTACCGACTGTGCCTTTTTTATAAAATACTCCCAGCCGCTACAAGCTCTTACGGCTGTAAAAAAAAAAATACCAACCGGGACAAGCTCATCCGGCTTGTCCTTGCTATAAAAGAAATAGACTAACACATTCCATGGCCGGGAGAAGCTCATCCGGTTTAGTGAATCCCTGAGATTTGTTGGAAAAATATCAAGAGTACTTTTTCAGCTCTTATTGTTGTTGTTATTATTATGAAATGATAATATTGTGAGACTATAATTATTAATAGTACAATATAATAAAAGTCTATAACTATTATACGGGCAATTTTTTATAATTAAAATGGGCCATTAAACAAATAGTCATTGTGTTCTTATATTTTTCAGATTTCTAAGATAGGCCATGGAATGTGTTGGTCATAATTTAAATTTTCCTTTGTGTGTGTAAGTTAAAAATTGTAAAGTAATTATTGATAAATTTTATATGAACGCGAAAGAAATTAGGAGAAGCTGGATGAGCTTGTCCCGGTTTGTAATTTTTTTTTTACAACCGTATGAGCTTGTAGCGGCTGGGAGTATTTTATAAAAAAGGCACAGCCGGTACAAGCTATGCCGGTCGGACATTATTTAATATTAAAAATTCATTTTATTTCAATAAACTGACAACATGTTGACTATGGTGGGGTCCTCATATTAAAATAAAAGCCGGTACAAGTTGTGCCGGCTTGATATATTTATGTTTCATCTCAGCCTTCTAATAACTTTACAGCCGGATGAGCTTGTCCCGGTTGGTATTTTTTTTTACAGCCGTATGAGCTTGTAGCGGCTGGGAGTATTTTATAAAAAAGGTACAGCCGGTACAAGCTGTGCCGGTCGGACATTATTTAATATTAAAAATTCATTTTATTTCAATAAATTGACAACATGTTGACTATGGTGGGGTCCTCATATTAAAATAAAAGCCGGTACAAGTTGTGCCGGCTTGGTATATTTATGTTTCATCTCAGACTTCCAATAAGTTTATCAACGGTACAAAAAGGGGGTGTTGCACAGTACTCACAGCAATCGGTTGCTATGGAAGGGCTCCCATATATATATATATATATTCAAAATCTGGTACGGTTTGTACATAAATATATAACTCACGCCGAATCACAGTACGATTATTATATATATATATATATATATATATATATAATATTTTAATAATTTTATAATTAAAATAGAGAGTTTATTTTAATCTTGAAATTGGATTTCATGCAATTTAAAAATACCCATTAAATGATATTCATATATATATATATATATATATATAGAATGATTTTATTTATTTATACATATGATGATATGTATGATAATAAATGAGATTGATTATGGACTGTTGATCAATGTGATTGGATTTATTTTGGTTGGATGTTTGAATGAATGTGTTTTATTAAATGGGGTCTGCGTATCTCGTCTTTTTGGTTTTTTTCTTAATGTAAATTCTATCTCTCTCTTATGTACTTCCCCTTGACTGCTGATCAAGGTTTCTATTTAAATTAAATAGTTTAATGTAATAGAATTAGTTAGAATTTTTTTGAAGAACCGGAGATCAAGGAGAAAAGAGCGCTCGAAGACCCATTTGTAATGGAGCCCGGTTTTAAATATAATAGTTATATTTGAATGTTTATTCTTGCACCCTAGGGTTTGACCTTTTGGTTCACTTCGTAGCTCTAGTGAACCAAACTAGAATAAAAGTCCATAATCAATCCGGGTAGAATGTAGTATTCTATATGTGCATGCTAGTATTATATATATTATATATTATGCAAACATGTTTTCCATGTTTAATAATATGACGTGTATTATATATATATATATATATATATATATATATATATATATATATATATATATATTTGTATGTGCGCTAAACAAGATGAGACTAATAATAACAAACCCCTCAATGAAATTATATTAAGTTGTAACGTTCAAAGATATTTGGAATATCGAACGTCGCCTTCTAGCATGATAAAAATAATAGAGCATTGAATATTTAATATGAGTTTGTTGTGCACACACAAGGCGATTATTAAATATTTGAGATGTTGTTTTTATTACATTTGATGTTTATAAGGAATTGAACATTGCCGCTTTGTTGTGCACACACAAGGGCTGTAGTTTTCTCTTCACTTATATAAAAATATTGGGTATGACTTAACTTAAATTATTTTAGTTCGGATGTGCACACACTTGACCATTATAATTTAAGAGGAAAAATATAAGGAGTTACATGATGATGTAATTGACAAGAGTTATCTACCTATTTATTTATATATAGTTTGTTGTGCATACACAAGGCTACATACATTTGAAATGGGATCCTTATTCTCACTAGCAAATCTTTAATTAGATATTGCCGAACTATATTCATGAGGGTAATATAGTTTGAAATAATAGTGGGAGATACCAATATAAAATAAGACCTATTTTATTTTGGTAATTAATTAAATGAATATTTGCTAAAATATTGTCCTTTTACATGCAAAATTTTGAAAATGTCGCATTCACTAATTTCACTGCGTAGCATACTTGATGCTAACAAACTGACTGGACCAAATTACACGGATTGGTTAAGGAATCTGAGAATTGTTCTCACTACTGAAAAGATTTCTTATGTCCTAAATTCGCCTGTACCTGTAAAAGTTATAGAAAAAGCCTCTGAGGAAGAGATTGCTACTTTTAAATAGTGGCAATGATGATGCATCAGTTGCTCAATGCATCATGCTCGCATCCATGAGTAACGAGCTTCAGTGTCAGCATGAAAACATGGATGCTTCTACTATGCTACTACACCTTCAAGAGTTGTATGGTGATCAAAGTAGGACTGCTAGATATGAAATATCTAAGGAGTTCTTCCGATATCGGATGACCGAGGGTACTACTGTTGAGACTCATGTCCTAAAGATGATTAATTTGATTGAACATCTAGGATAGCTTGGGTTCGTTATAGATGGGGAATTGAGTCAAGATTTGATCTTGCAGTCACTCCTTGACACCTTCTCACAATTTATTGTGAATTTTCACATGAATAAGTTAGATGTCAGCTTTCCTGAATTACTTAACATGTTAAAAACTGCTGAAGGTCACTTCCCATCCAAGAAAGACCATGTCTTAATGGTGGATGATTTTTCCAAGAAAAGGAAGAGACCTAAGGTATCTTCTCAAAAGAAGAAATCCAAGAAGGTTAAGGGTAAGGCGAAAATGAAGGATCAAAAGAAACCTGATCCAGCTAGCAAAGGAATTTGCTTCCATTGCAACAAGCCGTGTCACTGGAAGAGGAACTGCAAGGATTATCTTGCGGAACAAAAGAAGAAAAGGCTTGGAGAAGCTTCGAATCCTAATCAAGGTTTGTTTATGATTGAAATTAATTTTTCTAAAAGTCAATCTTCTACTTGGGTATTGGATACCGACTGTGGTTCTCACATATATAATAATATGTAGGGACTGGTCAGAAGTAGAAAGCTGAGCAAGGATGAGGTCGTCCTACGAGTGGGAAATGGAGCAAAGGTTGTTGCATTAGCTGTAAGGACTAATTGTTTAGCATTGCCTACGGGTAAGTCCATTAGTTTAAATAATTGTTATTTTGTTCCGTCACTTATTAGAAACATTATTTCTATCTCTGTATTAGATATGGATGGCTTTTACATTATAATAAAGAACAATAGTTGTTCTATTTATAATAATAATGTTTTATATGGTGTTGGTAATTTACGAAATGGACTTTACATTCTTGACTTGCATGAAAATATACTTCAAATTGAACAAACTAAGAAAAGGAAAAGAGATGATGTTAATTATACCTATATGTGGCACTGTAGACTTGGTCATATTAATGAAATAAGATTATCCAAGTTGTATAAAAATGGGCTCGTAGAGCTATCGGATTATAAATCATATCCAACTTGTGAATCTTGTCTCATGGAAAAAATGACTAAATCTCCTTTTAGTGGAAAAGGAGAAAGAGTTACAAAGTTGTTAGCGTTGGTACACACAGATGTATGTGTACCTATGACAACGAATGCATGAGGAGGGTATTCTTATTTTATTACATTCACTGACGATCACTCAAGATTTGGATATGAGTATTTAATGAAATACAAATCTGAATCATTTAAAAAGTTCAAAGAGTTCAGAAGTTAAGTAGAGAAACAAACGGGCAAAAGTATTAAGATTCTTCGATCAGATCGAGGTGGTGAATACTTAAGCAGTGAGTTTCTCAATTGTCTCAAAGAAAATGGTATAATCTCATAATGGACTCCACCAGGGATGCCACAGCTGAATGATGTATCTGAAAGGAGAAATCGAACACTGTTGGACATGGTTCGTTCCATGATGAGTTTTACCAATCTTCTGGTGTCATTCTAGGGATATGCCCTAGAAGCAGCTACATATCTACTAAATAAGGTTCCCTCGAAATCCGTCCCTAAGACTCTATATGAGATGTGGACAGGGAGGAAGCCTAGTCTTAAGCACGTTAAGATTTGGGGATGTCCAACTTATGTGAAAATGTTTCAGAATGAAAAGCTTGGGACAAGATCTGATAAATGTACTTTTGTGGGATATCCTAAAGAAAGTTTAGGATATTATTTCTACAATCCTATTGAACAAAAGGTGTTTGTTGCCAAACATGTTGCCTTCTTGGAAAAAGAGTTTATCCTTGAAGGGGTCAATGGGAGGAAAATAGATCTTAAAGAAATTCAAGAACCACAAACCACTACAGATCAAATGGATGAACCTGCCCAAGTAGAGATTCTTTCTGTACCACACCCTATTCGTAAATCTTGAAGAGTACCAAAGATACCTGATAGGTATGGACTTGTCATAGAAGATGACGATGAGGTACGCATCATAGATGATGATGATCTATTGAATTACGAATAGGCTATGAGTTGTAAAGACTCAGAGAAGTGGCAAGAAGCCATGAAATTCGAGATGGACTCCATGTATGAGAACCAAGTATGGACTTTGGTCTCACCAACTGAAGGCATTAAGCATATTGGGTGTAAATGGGACTTTAAAAGAAAGATTGGAGCAGACGACAAGGTAGAGACCTATAAGGTCCGACTGGTCGCAAAAAGGTTTCAAACAAAGACAAGGAGTTGAGTATGACGAAACATTCTCACAAGTAGCAATGCTCAAGTCCTTTCGTATTTTGCTTGCGATTGCAGCTTACCATGACTACGAAATTTGACAGATGGACGTGAAAACGGCTTTCCTCAATGGGAAACTTTAGGAGGATGTGTATATGACACAGCCAGAGAGATTTCTTTCAAAGGTTAGAACAAATCAAATCTGTAAGCTACAATGATCCATTTATGGATTGAAGCAAGCTTCTCGTAGGTGGAACATCTGTTTTGATGAGAGAATCAAAGAGTTTGATTTTATCAAAAATGAAGATGAACTATGTGTGTTGTGACAACCCGAGAATTTAGACAATTTAGTAAAATCTTTTATGATTGATTTAAGGTCAAATATTAGAACTAGATAGAAAATAAGTGTATGCGTTTAATGTTATTGGGATTGAATTTTGAGGATTTCAAAAAAATTCGGTAAAGGATATAGGTGAATTATTCAGGATTGAGGATTTATGTGAATATGTTTTTTGTTTATGGTTAATGATGTGTTCAGAATGTGCTTAAGGGTCATGAGTTGATCAGATAAATTACATCTGTGTTAAACCCTAATTATATTTTAAGAACGACAACGTTCAGTTAGAAAACCCTAACGTCTAATAAGAAACCCTAGAAATCGGTTCTGGAAACCGTAGTTTCAGTTTCGGGAAATCCGAAACCCTAATTCGGTGAATGGAATCCTAGATTGGGAATGCAATGTTATGAACAAGGTTAAACGCCAATAATTTTAATTAATTAGGGAAAACCCTAATGAATTACTGGAAATTCTAGTTGATTATTAGAAAACCCTTATACCAGATCTGAAAACCCTAATTTCAGATTCTGATAAAATAAAAACCCTAATCTGGGAATATAACGGAGAATTATAATGCTCAAGTGATTTAAATTATAAGTCTAATTAGGGTAATGGTTAATTAATTAGCAAACCCTAATTTTCAATTTTTGGAGTCTTAATTATTCCGTGAGAAACCCTAATGCTTAATTGTGAATTTAATTGTTAAAATTAGCAATGTTAATTAGGAAACCCTAATCCTAATTATTTTAAATTATGAGTAATTAGAAAATCCTAATCTAATTACGAATATTTAATTTCTAAAATTAGAAAATTATTTTCTATTAGAAAACTCTAATTTATGGGTTAAAAACCCTAATCTATGATTTTGACCCTAATTGCGTGATTAGCGATTGTAATTATGAAATACTAATCCTAAGAATGAAAGTATGATTAAGGAATTTTAATATAATTAGTAAATCCTAATTATAATTTTGAAATGTTAATTTTCTAATTTCTATAACCGAAATTCGAAAAGGGTAGAAATTAAATTATAAAGTTAAGGGTTAAAACCTAAACCCTAAAATGATCCAAACCCTAAACCTTAAGAGTTTCATCAAATGCAAAATCCTAGAAAAAAATGGAAAATAGAAAAATGCCCCTTTTTGTATATTATTTAAGCAACTTTCAAATCTAGCCAATATCTTGGGTTGGTGACCAACCCTAACCCTAACCTAGCCCTAGCATTTGACAAAATGTCCAACAAACCTCAGCAAATCAGCAGCTATGTAGCATCATGCATTGAATCTAAGTATTATAAGAGAATTAAAGAGAGAAAAATAAGCTACTTTACTCCCAAGCAATCATCTCTCTAAAATCCGAAAATTGGAGTGAGGGAGAGTGAAAAGATGATCCATGATCATGACTCAGCAAACCAAAATCAGAATCAAAAGTCAGAATTGAAAATTTAAAGCATAAAGGTATAAAACCCTAAATTTTTGAAATCTAAGATTTTGATGTTTAATGTTGTTGTTTGTTGGTTAAATATGTGTTATAAGGTGTCAATTAGAGATCTGGGTTGATGGATCATGGATCCATAACACCTAGATGCTAGGATCTAAATTTTTAGGAAATCTGGAAATTTTTCAATCAGTGGTCTGTCAGCCTAATGTAAGGACCTTTAGATCCGTGTGTGATAATGTTTTTGTGTAGTTTATGTTATAGCTCTGTAGTATTCCATGTTGTCTTTAATCTACAACTTGAATCAGATCCAGATCTTGTGTAGATCACAAGTTATGAACGGTCAAACATGGTTGACCGATCACAATTTCTGTTTCTGGGCAAGCCCAAATTTCTCCAGCTCGTCTGACCAGCTTTTTGAATCAATTGATCTTGCTGTGTATTATTAGTTAGGCCATGTTGTTGGTAGATCTTTGTAGCCTGACATGAATACTACATGTTAAAGTCACCAGATCCTTTAGATCATAACTGGAGTGGAATAAAATCACGGTCAAAGTAGCTTTGACCAACTGTCCGGATGAATTTCTGGAAAATCCAGAATTCACCAAGAACAGTTTCTGACCCCTTGTTTGACCGATCTAGATCTTACTGTTTTGATGTTGATATGTTGATCTGATGTAATAGAAATGTACACTTACATATGTTCTACAAGATAGAACCTTTAGATCACACAGACAATATATATACTGCAAGTTACAAGGATTGAAAAGTAGACACTTCGACTGTTCTTCATTTCTGGAAAACCCAGAAATGAAGAACAGGGTCTGACACGATATTGTAGGGACTGAATCTCGCGGATCTATTGTTGTTTGGTCCTCAAATCAGTCATTAATTGTAGTATTACACTTATACTACATAACCATGAGCATTAGCAGACCAGAAATTAAGTGTAGCATGGGTTAAAATTTGGTCAAACTAGTACACTCGGTATCTGTCAAGAACACTCAAGAACACTTGAAGAACACATTTAGCGACAGTTTCTATTTCTGATTTTCTGAAAATTAATTAAAAATAGAAAAAAATAGTTTTTAATTATTAAAAATACCAAATAAATTATGAAAAATTATTTTAAAGTCTGAAAAATAGTTTTTAACTATTTTGAGTATATTTCGAAAATATTTAATATTTTTGGAATATAAATGGTATTTATTTATTTAATTATAATATTAAATAAATTATTTAAAAATAGTTTTTAATTCATGAAAAATCATGAAAAATAATATTATGGTATAAGAAAATATTTTAAGTTATTTTTGATAACTTTTGATATTTTTTGATGAAATTCAGTAATTAATTAATATTAAAGATAATTAGTTTATTTAATAAATATATTAAATAAATTAAGGAAAAATGGAATTAATGCTTTATAAATCATATAAAATTGATTTAAGTGTTATAAAAATATTTTAAGTTATAAAATATAACTTTTTATATTTAGTCATGAAAATATTAATATTTTAATATTAATAGCAATTATCGGATAATGGATTTAACTGTTTAAAAATCATATAATTATGATTTTAAGGTATTAAAAATATTTTGATATATTATAATTATATTATAATATTATGTAATGATTTTCATTAATATTATATATGAAATAAATATTAATAATTAAGGTATTTTGTGGTATTTAATTCATTTAAATACGGTTTTAATGATTGAAAAATGGTGATAAATGGTAATAATTATCCGAAAATTATTACGAGCCTAGAAAAAATGTTTTGTCTGATAAGAAATTATCTGTGATAATTGTTAAGTATTAAGTCAGAGTTTAATTGAACTTAAACTCGATATTCGTCCGACTAAACCGTCGGGATGATAGAATTGTGTCAGTTTCAACTCAGACTACAATAGTTTGACTTGATACTATATCTTATGTGCTGTATAGACTGATAGGCTTATGTAGTAATTTGTTTAGGTTATTCTGTGTATAAATATAATAGTATTATATTGTGATGATATTATTCTAATATTGGAGATCTATATTACTTATATTAGGTCTTCGGGGTAAAGCGTTATTAAATTGCGTGCGGTAATCAACGGTTCAGGCAAGTTTTCTTTGTACTTAACTCTAATAAGAGTGTTTATTCAAGCTTATGGTTAATCATTGCTGATTGCCACGAAAATTGTAATCTTTACATCTTGCATGTATAAGTCAGGTATGAAAGGCTGATCATCTTCATTACCAGTTGGTTCAGAAATGTTTGTTCATATATAATACGTGTTCAGTCAAAAATTTGTTCGTGCTAGTTCTCAATTATATTGATGAACTATAGCAAGCCCTTTATTCATACTCTTCAATCTTGATATATCGTTATATTATTGTATATAAACTTGCTGGGCAACTTTCATGCTCACCCTTGCTATATCATGATAAAACATTGCAGATAAGGCGAACGTGTTCGTATACAGGAAAAAGGTTAAGGCCAAGTTCAGCTTGGGATATAAACGTGCGGCTATCTTGTAATAGTTTATTTTGATAAATATTATTGTGTAATAAATATTTTATAAATTGTGTCTAAGTTAAGGTTACTCGACCTTGGGGATAAGTGTGTAATGTATTGTATAAATTTATGTTTATATCTTTCGCAAACAGTGAAAGAAATAGTATACCGAATCCGAGGCGATTCGGAGCCCGGATTCGGGACTATCACAGTTGGTATCAGAGCTGTTGGTTATGTTGTTTAGGTAGGAATACCTGAGACCAATAACCGCAGTGAATAGGATAAGACTAACTCAAATAGAGTTAGTTGGTCGATAAGATTCAAAGATAAATCTCGGCGGGTGTAAAGCAAAGAGTTCCCTAACTCTGATAATAAAGTTGAACAGTAACGGTGAATAGATCGAGTCTAAAAGACTGAAAGTGCAGGGATAGGAGATCGTAAAACAAAACGATCATAGGCATAGAAATAAATCGTAATATATACGATAAGATCACCCCGTGATCTGATAAAGGTTATGATATGGGAAATGAATCAATCTATTAATTGAAAAGTTTACAGCAAGATGCTGTGTGAAAGTTGTACTATGAAATGGTACTATGAAAACTCATAAAAGAGTTATGGATCATGAATACGAATTGAATTCGTATCGAAAAAAGGGGGTTAAGATTAGGTGGGAATTTCAATGAGGACTCGTGCCAGCAACAGAGTTGTATGATTCCTTGTATGGGCGGGGAATTGTACTACTTAGTTGGTGGCATTGGTAATAGTTGAAATGTTGTGTCAAACTAGTTGTTATATATAGATAAATAGGTCATAGGTAGAGAATATAGGATTAAGTACGAGTTCTTAGAACTCATACTTATGTGACATAATTGACGCATAGTTATATGAAATGTTTATGAGCCCCTTAGCGAATGGACGCCAAAGGTCAGACTAGGGTAAGTTCTAAACTCATATAATTGTGGTCAGGTTATGAACTCATAAGTGTGGTTTTATGAATTGGGTATAGTTGTGTGTGAATGATGTATTGAGGATAATAGGAACAGCTAGAATGTTTAAGCATATGATCATTAGTGGAGAATTAGGTTTTCCTAAACCTCTATCTATGCTAGATTTCAAAATTTTGACATCAAGCTAAATACGCACTATGTGCCTTTTAAAAAAAAATTTGTTTTTATTTATCACTTATGTACCATGTGACCTGGTGCAGAGATGATAAAAATGATGGAGTCATCAATGCAGTATTACTTAGTGTGAATTTGACTTAAAGTCATTATTCCACTATGGTATGATGTAGCATGATAAAATCACAAAATGACGAAATCCTCAACGGACTGTTAAATACAGTGCAACATCATGACGTCATTCTCGAAAATGTTTTCAAAAACTCTAAGTGTTTATTGAAAGAAATTTCCCGAACCAAAATTATTTTACTGCGGAATCAAATAAGACTGAGGTAAGAAATTTTGTGCGCCTAAGGCGGATAAGAGGAACAAATTGTTCCGACCAGCAGTACTTGGCCAGTACAGGGCATATCGGGCTGATCACCCTTGTGTCCATAAGTTATGACGGTTTGCGGATGAATTTTCATAAAACCTTTGCGAAAATGAAAAACAACCAGTGTATATGATTTCTCAGCACAGTTTTAAAAATCTTTACCCTTGTGAGTGGTGTATTGGGTAGCATGTGAAATTTGTGTGAATGGTGTAAGGTTCACGGTGTAAGGTGTAAGGCGAATTTCGGGGACGAAATTCTTATAAGGAGGGGTGAATGTGACAACCCAAGAATTTAGACAATTTAGTAAAATCTTTAATGATTGATTTAAGGTCAAATATTAGACCTAGATAGAAAATAAGTGTATGTGTTTAATGTTATTGGGATTGAATTTTGAGGATTTCAAAAAAATTCGGTGAAGGATATAGGTGAATTATTCAGGATTAAGGATTTATGTGAATATGTTTTGTGTTTATGGTTAATGATGTGTTCAGAATGTGGTTAAGGGTCATGGGTTGATCAGATAAATTACAACTGTGTTAAACCCTAATTATATTTTAAGAACGACAACGTTCAGTTAGTAAACCCTAACGTCTAATAAGAAACCCTAGAAATCGGTTCTGGAAACCCTAGTTTCAGTTCCGGGAAATCCAAAACCCTAATTCGGTGAATGGAATCCTAGATTGGGAATGCAATGTTATGAACAAGGTTAAACGCCAATAATTTTAATTAATTAGGGAAAACCCTAATGAATTACTGGAAATTCTAGTTGATTATTAGAAAACCCTTATACCAGATCTGAAAACCCTAATTTCAGATTTTGATAAAATGAAAACCCTAATCTGGGAATATAACGGAGAATTATAATGCTCAAGTGATTTAAATTATAAGTCTAATTAGGGTAATGGTTAATTAATTAGCAAACCCTAATTTTCAATTTTTGGAATCCTAATTGTTCCGTCAGAAACCCTAATGCTTAATTGTGAATTTAATTGCTAAAATTAGCAATGTTAATTAGGAAACCCTAATCCTAATTATTTTAAATTATGAGTAATTAGAAAACCCTAATCTAATTACGAATATTTAATTTCTAAAATTAGAAAATTATTTTCTATTAGAAAACCCTAATTTGTGGGTTACAAACCCTAATATGTGATTTTGACCCTAATTGCGTGATTAGCGATTGTAATTATGAAATGCTAATCCTAAGAATGAAAGTATGATTAAGGAATTTTAATATAATTAGTAAATCCTAATTATAATTTTGAAATGTTAATTTTCTAATTTCTATAACCGAAATTCGGAAAGGGTAGAAATTAAATTACAAAGTTAAGGGTTAAAACCTAAACCCTAAAATGATCCAAACCCTAAACCTTAAGAGTTTCATCAAATGCAAAATCCTAGAAAAAAATGGAAAATAGAAAAATGCCCCTTTTTGTATATTATTTAAGCAACTTTCAAATCTAGCCAATATCTTGGGTTGGTGACCAACCCTAACCCTAACCTAGCCCTAGCATTTGACAAAATGTCCAACAAACCTCAGCAAATCAGCAGCTATGTAGCATTATGCATTGAATCTAAGTATTATAAGAGAATTAAAGAGAGAGAAATAAGCTACTTTACTCCCAAGCAATCATCTCTCTAAAATCCAAAAATTGGAGTGAGGGAGAGTGAAAAGATGATCCATGATCATGACTCAGCAAACCAAAATCAGAATCAAAAGTCAGAATTGAAAATTTAAAGCATAAAGGTATAAAACCCTAAATTTTTGAAATCTAAGATTTTGATGTTTAATGTTGTTGTTTGTTGGTTAAATATGTGTTATAAGGTGTCAATTAGAGATCTGGGTTGATGGATCATGGATCCACAACACCTAGATGCTCGGATCTAAATTTTTAGGAAATTTTAAAATTTTTCAATCAGTGGTCTGACAGCCTAATGTCAGGACCTTTAGATCCGTGTGTGATAATGTTTTTGTGTAGTTTATGTTATAGCTCTGTAGTATTCCATGTTGTCTTTAATCTACAACTTGAATCAGATCCAGATCTTGTGTAGATCACAAGTTATGAACGGTCAAACATGGTTGACCGATCACAATTTCTGTTTCTGGGCAAGCCCAAATTTCTCCAGCTCGTCTGATAAGCTTTTTGAATCAATTGATCTTGCTGTGTATTATTAGTTAGGCCATGTTGTTGGTAGATCTTTGTAGCCTGACATGAATACTACATGTTAAAGTCACCAGATCCTTTAGATCATAACTGGAGTGGAATAAAATCACGGTCAAAGTAGCTTTGACCAACTGTCCGGATGAATTTCTGGAAAATCCAGAATTCACCAAGAACAGTTTCTGACCCCTTGTTTGACCGATCTAGATCTTACTGTTTTGATGTTGATATGTTGATCTGATGTAATAGAAATGTACACTTACATATGTTCTACAAGGTAGAACCTTTAGATCACACAGACAATATATATACTGCAAGTTACAAGGATTGAAAAGTAGACACTTAGACTGTTCTTCATTTCTGAAAAACCCAGAAATGAAGAACAGTGTCTGACACGATATTGTAGGGACTGAATCTCGCGGATCTATTGTTGTTTGGTCCTCAAATCAGTCATTAATTGTAGTATTACACTTATACTACATAACCATGAGCATTAGCAGACCAGAAATTAAGTGTAGCATGGATTAAAATTTGGTCAAACTAGCACACTCGGTATCTGTCAAGAACACTCAAGAACACCTGAAGAACACATTTAGCGACGGATGTGTCACCAAAGCTACCTTTAGCGACGGTTTCTATTTTTGATTTTCCGAAAATTAATTAAAAATAGAAAAAAATGGTTTTTAATTATTAAAAATACCAAATAAATTATGAAAAATTATTTTAATGTCTGAAAAATAGTTTTTAACTATTTTGAGTATATTTCAAAAATATTTAATATTTTTGGAATATAAATGGTATTTATTTATTTAATTATAATATTAAATAAATTATTTAAAAATAGTTTTTAATTCATGAAAAATCATGAAAAATAATATTATGGTATAAGAAAATATTTTAAGTTATTTTTGATAACTTTTGATATTTTGTGATGAAATTCAGTAATTAATTAATATTAAAGATAATTAGTTTATTTAATAAATATATTAAATAAATTAAGGAAAAATGGAATTAATTCTTTATAAATCATATAAAAATGATTTAAGTGTTATAAAAATATTTTAAGTTATAAAATATAACTCTTGATATTTAGTCATGAAAATATTAATATTTTAATATTAATAGAAATTATCGGATAATGGATTTAAGTGTTTAAAAATCATATAATTATTATTTTAAGGTATTAAAAATATTTTGATATATTATAATTATATTATAATATTATGTAATGATTTTCATTAATATTTTATATTAAATAAATATTAATGATTAAGGTATTTTGTGGTATTTAATTCATTTAAATACGGTTTTAATGATTGAAAAATGGTGATAAATGGTAATAATTATCCGAAAATTATTACGAGCCTAGGAAAAATGTTTTGTCTAATAAAAAATTATCTGTGATAATTGTTAAGTATTAAGTCAGAGTTTAATTGAACTTAAACTCGATATTCGTTCGACTAGACCGTCGGGATGATAGAATTGTGTCAGTTTCAACTCAGACTGCAATAGTTTGACTTGATGCTATATCTTATGTGCTGTATAGACTGATAGGCTTATGTGGTAATATGTTTAGGTTATTCTGTGTATAAATATAACAGTATTATACTGTGATGATATTATTCTAATATTGGAGATCTATATTACTTATATTAGGTCTTCGGGGTAAAGCGTTATTAAATTGCGTGCGGTAATCAACGGTTCAGGCAAGTTTACTTTGTACTTAACTCTAATAAGAGCGTTTATTCAAGCTTATGGTTAATCATTGCCGATTGCCACGAAAATTGTAATCTGTAC
Source organism: Panax japonicus (assembly GCA_020205505.1). Lineage (NCBI taxonomy): Eukaryota > Viridiplantae > Streptophyta > Magnoliopsida > Apiales > Araliaceae > Panax > Panax japonicus. The sequence continues at coordinate 44,927,051 of CM035102.1, read as the reverse complement.
ATCTTGCATGTATAAGTCAGGTATGAAAGGCTGATCACCTTCATTACCAGTTGGTTCAGAAATGTTTGTTCATATATAATACTTGTTCAGTCAAAAATTTGTTCGTGCTAGTTCTCAATTATATTGATGAATTATAGCAAGCCCTTTATTCATACTCTTCAATCATGATATATCGTTATATTATTGTATATAAACTTGCTGGGCAACTTTCATACTCACCCTTGCTATATCATGATAAAACATTGCAGATAAGGCGAACGTGTTCGTATACAGGAAAAAGGTTAAGGCCAAGTTCAACTTGGGATATAAACGTGCGACTATCTTGTAATAGTTTATTTTGATAAATATTTTAGTGTAATAAATATTTTATGAATTGTGTCTAAGTTAAGGTTACTCGACCTTGGGGATAAGTGTGTAATGTATTGTATAAACAATTTATGTTTATATCTTCCGCAAACAGTGAAAGAAATAGTATACCGGATCCGAGGGATTCGGCGATTCGGGGCCCGGATTCGGGGCTATCACATGTGTACAAGAAGGTTAGTGGGAGCGCTGTTTCATTCCTCGTATTATATATTGATGATATATTACTGATAGGGAATGATATTCCTATGCTACAATTAATTAAAATCTGGTTATCTAAACACTTCTCCATGAATGACTTAGGAGAAGTATCCTATATTTTGGGGATAAAGATCTATACAGATAGATATAAATGGATGCTTGGCTTGTCCCAAGGAATGTACATTGACTCGATGCTAAAGAGGTTTAGCATGGAAGATTCCAAAAGAGGTATCATGATTATGAGCCATGGAATACTTCTCTCCAAGAAACAGGCCCCAAAGACACCTGAGGAGAGAGATCGTATGAGTAAGATTCCTTATGCTTCAGCAATAGGATCTATCATGTACGGTATAATATGTACTAGACCAGATGTCACTCATGCACTTAGTGTAACAAGCAGATATCAGTCGAATCCACGAGAAGAACACTGAAAGGCAATGAAAAATATCCTAAAGTACTTAAAAAGAACTAAGGATGTATTTCTTGTCTACGGTGGGTCTGTATTGAAACTAGAGGGCTTCACAGACTCAAGTTTTCAAATAGACCAATATGACAGTAAATCCATTTCGGGGTATGTGTTTACCATAAACGATGGCGCAGTGAGCTAGAAGAGTTCCAAACAGCAAATAGTTGCTGATTCAGTGACAGAGGCAAAGTACATAGCTGCAAGTGATGCTGCAAAGGAAGCTATTTGGATGAAGAAGTTCATTACTGAACTTAGTGTGGTTCCTAGCATTAGAGGACTAGTTCCTTTATTCTGTGACAACACTAGAGCTATTGCGCAGGCTAAGGAACCCAGGTCTCATCAGAAATCTGAACACGTGTTGCGGCGGTTTCATTTGATTAGAGAGATCATTGAAAGAGGAGATGTCACCTTGGAGAGTGTGGACTCTTAAGACAATATTGCAGATCCATTTACTAGAGAGTTAACATAACAGCAGTTTGATCGTCACTTAGAGAAGATGGGTATGAGAGACCACGACGATTGGCTTTAGTGCAAGTGGGAGATTGAAAGTAGTATGCATACAAACCAATCATGTATGATGATAAAGCATATACTTTGTAATCAATCTTATTTATTTATTAATAAAAGAATTATTTATTAAAGGTATTTATTATCCACATGGTGTTGTTTTAATAATATGTGATAAACCCATAGTTTTAAGCAATACTTTTAGAATCGTGATAAGATCATGCTAATGAGATCTAAATTCTTAGATAGCTTAAAACTAAAATGTTCCCAATCAATAGATTACTAAAAAGGGGATTAGTGAATCTAGATAGATTGGTACGTACGTTGCTTGCTCATTAGATGAGGATGATTGATCTCATGATCATTTGTGTGGAGACACTAAAGCAAGTATGTAGGTGCTTATTAGAGAATAAGTTCACTGAACGTGACTCACTAAGGAATACCTAATGGAGTTTTACATTTCCTGTCAATAGTAATTCCTGTAGTGATAGTAGTACAAATGATCCTTAGACTTGAGATTATCATAATATCTTATATATAATGATTACACTTTAGCTTATTCCTTAAGACTCTTAGAGTATATCAAAGGGTATGCTTGGGTGTAATAAGTTATCTATGAAGATAGTGAATGATCAATAAAGAATCTACCACTTCTAGTAAAAGAAGAGAAATGTCCTATGTGATTCGATAAATGACAACCTAGGAATCCTTGGGCAAGGTGGAATGAAATTAGAAAGTAGTTTCTAATTTGCATTCATTAGGAGTTGTGCATTTAGGAATAAAAATACATATAATTAAATAAAATAAAACTTGACAGCAATTCCATGTCGTATATTTAATTAGGACATTGTATGGTGGAAGGATTGAATTGTGCGGTAACTATTAAGTCAAATGTTCTTTTATGATTAATGTTGAAATCTATATTATCTGGAAAATCGTTGATCGCTAGGGAGGCTTATCCCTATTGTAGAATAAATATTATTTATTTAAATAAATTAATCGTTTAATTTATTTATTTAAATAAGATTAGAATTGTTCTAATTGATTTATTCATAACCAGTTTAATATGGATAACCTAGAGGGTCACACCATAAAAGGAAGAATAATTATTTAAGAAGTTAATGACATAATCATAATAATATGTTAAGTATATTTAATTTAATCTATGGTGATAGAATAAATTAAATAACTTAATATTTATTATTTAATATTTTAGAAATATTAAATATAAATTAATAAGAGGAGTCTTATTAATATTATTACAATTATTATTATTTTAATTTCTAAAAGAGTTTAGGAATTAATTTATTATAAGTACTCTCATTTATTCTTAATAGGATTAGGAGGGAAAATTAGTTAAAAGAGTTTAATTAATTATCCCTAATAAGATTAGAGAGTCCATTTAATTAAAAGAATTTATTAAATAAATAATACCTTATTTTAATTAAATAGGGTTAGCTGATATCTTTATAAGAGGAGTCTTATATCAGATATCAGATATATACGCAATTCCAATTGTTAGAGAGTACGCCCTCTTTTTCTATAGAGATAGGAAAAAACTAGGGTTTGAGCCAATACACCCTTCTTCTTGAAAATTCTTCTTCCTCGGTGGATCACCTCTAGAGGCCATACACTTGGGTGGCTAACATTGATCAAGGGAAGGAATCTACCCGAAGATTCAAGGAGATCGCGGAGAAGTAGGAGGTGAACTCGTACCCGTGGAAGCTCGCATCTACAATGATATGATTCCATAACTTCTTGTTCTTCGTTTTAATTAATAATATGAATAAAGGATGATCCGGGTAATTGGTTTGTGAAAAATTTTAAAATCTGATTTTATTATGCTTTCGCTAATTTTTGCAATTTGATTGCTACTTTGATTTTCACAAAACCTAACAGTTATTCCCTCTATGACTGAGTTGAAAATGGTTATGACCTTCATAGACATACAAGAAGCTCCCTTCTATAAGAGAGTCTTAGCTGGCATTGGCAAACCATTTTCTGAAATGATCAAACACGGAGAGAAGGCTGAGATTAGATTGAAGACAGGAAAGATTCAAGACCTAGCCCCTCTAAAAGCTGTTGCTGAGCACATCCAGTCTGGAAAATATGGAAACAACCCCAAGAGGATCCATAAAAAGAAAGAGGAGGATGTTTCCTTGATACTACAAGGTCTGAAAGGCAATCAGAACATGCCTATCCAGAGGAGAAACTAATCCCCCTTTCAAGCACAATCTTCAAACCCTCCATTGCAAAAAAAGTGGAGAAGTCAGGCACAATTGAGTGTTCACACCTCTAGGGGACTCAATCTTCTGACAACTCAGAAGAAAATTACCCATCTTCTTCCACTAGCCAATCCGAATGGGAAGGGTTTTAATGCTACCCGAAAGTGTGCCTATCATGCTAAAGCTCCAGGACATGATACTCAGGATTGCTGCGTCTTGAAACACCAGATCCAGGACTTAATTGATAATGGTGAGATCGTGGTGACTAAACCCGACCAACCTCACGTGCAAGACAACCCTTTTCCTTAACACAAATAAGAAGAGGTTAACATGATTAATTGGAGCAATGGACATAGTTCTAATTATGGCGGTGAATCCTCCCAAAAGAGCAAGGAAAGTGCTGACAAATGGGATTATGCGCAATTCCATTTTATGATAGAACAGAAGATGAAAGCTCTTTGTAATCAAGTTGAGCAATTGGTAGAACTGGTGATTCATCAGCACCAAGTCACACGCCAATTAGTCACCCAGGAACATGTTAGTTTCCTTCCTTTTGTTATGAATACTCCATCATCGTCTCCAGAAAATAAAACACTGAAGGATAAAATTGCAGAAAGAGCAAGTGCTAAGGCTCGTTGGGATTTTGCCAACAAGAGGGAATTTACATACCTTGGCCAACTAATGGAGGAGATATTTCAGATGCTTGTTAATGAAAGAAGAATTACAGCTCTGCTACCTCCAATCAATCCTCGTTCTAGACGGTTCAATTCTAATGGAGTATTTCAGTATCACTCCCACTCTCGCGGACACAACACAGAAGAATGTTGCGCACTCCGCCCTCTTATTCAGAATTTAATTGACAGCGGTGTCCTGCAGTTGGCAGACGATGACACTGTGCTCCTTCAGAGTGGGGACACATTTCTTACAAAATGGAAAGAAGTCGTAGCAGTTATATTCGTTGAGGATGATTTGGCTACCAATCCACTCACAATATAAGCAATTCAACTCAAAGATGCTGACAATCCTTTGAAAGTGGCTGCACTAAAGCCAATTCTATTACCATACAGAGCACATTATCCTATTTTCAGCCTACAAAAAGTACCATGGAATTATGGACAGGCTGAAGGATCCACATCCCATATAACTGCTACAGTGTTGAAGGAAAATCCACTTTATCTTAATGACCAGGTGATGAAGCCTACCATCCAATCAAAAGGGAAAATTCCCATGGAGAAAATTGAAGAGTTCCTCCGTACTATGGGTCATAATAAAGCCAAGGTGGTTTTAAGCTTGAAAGAAGCTCCAAAATAAATTTCTATACTGGACTTGGTTTTCTCTTCTGAAGATCACAAGAAGGTCTTGCTAAAGGTTTTGGAAGAAGCCCATTTGCCAAAATCAGTGGATTTTAAAAAGTTCAAACATCTGGTTGATCACATTTTTAACAACAATGTGATATCTTTCACTGATGACGACATACCTCCTGAAGGGACTGGTCATTGCAAATCATTGCATATAGCGGTTCTGTACTCCGGATACATGGTGGGAGGAGTTCTGATAGATGTAGGTTCATCTTTAAATATCTGACCTTATGCCATTTTGGAGAAGCTGAACATAAATCTCGAGAAGATTAAAAGCAGCCATAGGATACAACCTGCTTTTGGGAAAACCGTGGATTCATATGGCTGGAGCCTTCCCTTCCACGCTTCATCATCAACTAAAATACATCATTAACAACAGCCTAGTCACTATTAATGCTTAGCCGGAATGTCCTAAATAGGGTGACACACCATTCATCAGCTTCAATGCAGAAGTTGAACCAGTCAGTTTTCATGCCCTAGAGGTGAGCAACACTCACTATCATCCTATTGGGGCGCCTTCTATCATACCTAAGATTTTTGCCAAGGTAATGGCAGCAACCCAAGAGATGATATCATTGGGCTATCAACTTGGACAAGGGTTATGCAAACATCATCAGGGCATTAAGTGCCCAATTCAAGTTCCTAGTCAAATTGGGACAACCGAACTAGGCTATTCTGCTGGTTCCAGTCATAGGAATCCTCATAAGCACAAACAGATTCCTTCAGCTTCAGCCACACGGTGATTATCTCAACCTACAGATCCTGAGCTTATATAGTCTCCGGTAAAGGTGTCTGCCCATGTAATGGTTATGTTATTTCCTAAATCGATACCGGTTATAGCAAAAGAGGTCTTAATTCCTGATCCCGAAGTGGAAAAAAGGAACAAAAACGTAAATAAAACATCGCCAAGAGATTGCCTCACCTACGCATCATTTTCCATGATGAACACACAAATAGAGACACCCTAGACGATGATTGTCCAGATATTATGGTCATCATTCGGGAAAAGGAGGATGATAAAAGCCCCTTTATCACTGTAGTCCAATAGGACTTCACCCTTGACAATTGGAGCAGCACTCCTTGTATTTGTCAACAAGGGTAAAAAAAGGGTAGAAACTCCCTCTGCCCTGTAGATAGCTATAACTGCTTACTTTTCTGTACAATATTAGCAGTTGTTTTGTCATTACAGGCTAACACTTTGTATGATTGAACAGTTTCATATATTAAGTGAAAGAATATTTTTTTTTCAGGACTCTAAATTTAAATGTGCCTATACTTGCTGACGAGGTGCCTTTTCTTCACAAGGACTGTAACTTTAATGAAAAGTTGGACTCAGACTTGATGGTAATACAAGAGGACACTGATATATCTTAGGAGATCAAAAAATGGGTCGAGGATAAACCCAAACCAAATCTTGATCAAACAACACAGTTGAGTATGAAGGCTGTATCATGGGACTCAAACTTGCCCAATCAATGGGTATCAGGCGATTAACTGTCTATGGGTATTCCAAATTGGTAATTAGATAAACCACCGGAATCTATCACACCAAAAAACTACATTTGTTACCTTACAATCGGCAGGTTATCCAGATGTCTTCGGAGTTTGAAGAAATAAACTTTGTCAACATTCCTCGGAATAGGAATGACTTTGCAAATGCGCTAACAACTTTGGCCTCCTTTATCAACATATTTGACAAGGAAAACATGCCAAGCATTTCATTTGCCCTACAAAAGGCTCCATCCTATAAGTATTACATTGGAGAAGTATCGGATGAGCTACGTCCCATATATCTACCACCCTTGGTATCAACACATCAAGGAGTATCTACGAGGTGGATCTACACCCGCTGAGGCGAGTCCTGCTGAGAAAAAGTGGATCCATCGAATGACTATGAAATTCTACCTGAGAGGAGATGCACTCTATAAACGAGATGCAGGACTAGGTCTCCTTAGATGTATGGACAAGGACCAAAATCAAAGGCTTGTGGATGAAATCTATGGTGGAGTATGTGTCCCACATATGAGCGGCCCTCTACTTGTCAAAAAGATCCTCAGAACAGGGCATTATTTGCTCTCTCTCTCAAGGCTGACTGTGATGATCACGTCAAGAGATGTTATCAATGCCAAATTCATGGGAATGTTATCCATGCCCCTCCAAGGGAACTCCACAATATGAGTTCACCCTGACCCTTCTTAATGTGGGGAATGGACGTGATCGAGTCCATCGAGCCCAAAGCCAGTAATGGGCATCAATTTATCTTCACCATGATCGACTACTTCACCAAATGGGTAGAAGCAGCCTCTTTCCCCTGGGTTACCAAAGAAGTCATCATTGGTTTCATCAGAAATAATGTCATTTGTTGATATGGACAACCAGAGGTAATTGTTCTAAACAATGCTAAGAACCTCAACAACAAAATGGAGGAGTTGTGCAAAGAATTCCACATCAAACACCTTAACTTCGTCATCTTCCGTCCAAAGATGAATGATGCTGTTAAAGCGGTTAATAAGAACATGAAGAAGATCGTGCAAAGATGTTCGCCAATCACAAAGGGTGGCATAACCTCTTGCCTCTGACTCTACTAGCCTACAGAACATTAATGCGTACTTCCATTGGGGCAACCCCCTACAAATGAACCTACGGGAACGAAGCTGTGCTCTCCATAGAAGTGTAAATGGAATCCCTCAGAGTGTTGATAGACGCTCAGCTAAATAAAGACCAATGGTTGCAAGACATGTATCACCAATTGTCTCTAATAGATGAAAAGTGAAGTGATGTTATCTTTCATGGGCAATTATACCAACAGAGGATCGCCAGATTCTACAACAGGAAATTTTGGCTACCACAGTTTAGATAATATGACTTGGTTTTTAAGAAAATCATTGACAACCAAGAGCAATCAAAGGGAAAATTCACTCCAAACTAGGAAGGCTTGTTTATTGTCAAAGAGGTATTGACAGGAAGTGCTCTCAGATTATAAGAAATGGACGGCGATGAATTTCCACAACTTATTAACTAAGACACCGTGAAACGATACTGTATATGAGGTTACCATCAAGCAAACATCCTGGTTTTGGATCACCAGATCCTCAGTCATTTCAGGTTTTCTTACTCTTACTACATACAACCTTTCTTCTTACCCATTTGCCCCATCAAGGAAACACACTCTTCAAGCTAGCATCCTGGTTTTGGATCAGCAGATCCTTCACTCCATTTCATTTCAAAACCTATCACACAACTTTAGTTATCCAACCAGGGATTGAACCTTTCACACCTACAGTTTTGTCCAACTACGGATAAGACTTTTCACACCTGCAATTTATCATGTACATGGGATCAAACTTTCTCCCCTACAGTTTGTCCTGAACATGGGATCAAACTACGTCGACCTAATATCCCCGATACCTGGGAGTACGTAGGCAACCATTTTTATAATGGCTCAGTCGTAATAAAAAAACAAAAAATAAAAACACTTATACACCCTTTTACACTTCTCAATCCTTCTAGACCCTTTCACATGCAGCGTTGAACCTCTTACACCAGGTTTGAACTACGCAAACTAGATCTCCTCTTTAATAGGAGTACGTAGGTAGCCATTTATGGTTCGGTCTTACCCCTACCAAAACACAAAAACTTATCACATGGTACTAGGATCATCCTTTAATCCACCACTTTTTATCGGATTCAGAACAAAAGGATGGAACTAACTAATCTTCCCACACAAATGGGAGAATTGGCGACCATCTGAGCTACGGTTAAATCCTCAAAGAGCAATAACAATCCATAAGAGATGGAACTACTTGGGATCTCCTCTTCAATAGGAGTACCAGCGACCATCTATGGTGCGGTCAATCTTAAAGAGGAAAGCCACATTCCTCTCCACATCTACATAAAGAAATCAGTCCCAAGACAGCAAAAAGGGTAGGGATACACACAGATTAATGATCCATTCTAAAAGATCCAGAGACATCTCAATGTCCACCCATCAAGAATGAGTTTAGAATACATCAAGATTGCAAGCCATGAAGAAACAGGCAAATATCAAGCAAGTAGCAAGGCAAAACTAAATGGGAAGTAAATCAAAATATATTTCCCAGCCATATATAATGATGTTTGATATATACAATATGTACTGTATATGACAAAATGGCTAAGCTAGTCTATGCAAGAACATACAAAGCTCATCTACAAATTAGTGTATATGCAAGCTATCAAGTCTAGCATGGCATCTCTCTCCAAAGAAGGAGGTAACGTTGTGGTCTCCTACCCAAGGGTATCTACATGAGCCAACAGATCCACGGTCAACTGCATAGTGACATGTTGCTCATAAATATATGCACTCATCTCGGCAATCATGCCAGTAGTAAGGGATCTCACTGAACTACTATCTGTAATGACTATGTCCCGGGCATATATGACAGCATCCCGCTCAATAATCAAAGCATTTCAAGATAATCTAGCCTCATCCCGCTCAGTAATAGTGATGTCTCTATGAGCTAAGGCATCAACTCTCTCTAATAGAGTGTCATCTCTCCCAGTAAGAGCTGTCAACATCAAGGCCCTATCCTGATCTCTTTTAAATGTCATCAAATACAGACTCTTCACTAAATACTCTGAAGGAGGAGTCACAACTATAGAAGTACTAGAAGAATCTATCACAGCTGCTGGAAACCCAACAAAAAGCTCCTCCTCGGCAGGAAAATCAATGTCCTCTATGGGCTCTCCACCCTCCAAATCAATCCCCGACCCTGTGGATACAACCGCAACCGATGCAGTCTGTGTCTCCATCCATGCTGAATAATCTATCGAATTGCCCGGATGGCTAACAGAAAACTCAGTTAGCTCACGCTAATCCCAACAGGCATACACCCTGGATCTGTCATCTGTTGACAAGTGGAGAGAAGCCAAACGCTGACCTAATGCCGCCTTAAAAGGATGGAAGTCCTAATATTAGTCAAACTATGACATCACAACTAGTAGGTGGTAAGTCGTCATACCCCTCAAACCAGTCAGAGGGAGATAATCCATTCCAGGAGCATGAGTAATGATGTTGTAGGGTGAACTGAGCCCTGTACAAGGTAAAATGCCAAATGGATGTCCGATCCCTGCCAAAAACACCGATCAGGATGTAGTATTTGTACACTCTGCTAGCTGAAAGGAGTAAGACATGGCTATCTCATAGGTAAAATAATATTCATGTCGTCGAAAGGTGCCAATCTGTCTCAGATGTGACATGAACCACACATATAACATGACTGAGCTGCCTATGAATACCCTTGCGGGATAGGTATGACTATACATGGAGGATCTCAATGTTTCTGTTACAATCATCGGCACAATGGTATGACCCTCCCTGAGAGCTCTCACTGCCATGATCACACCAATGTCAAAATCATCCATATACCGTGGCATGTATACGTATGATAATACACACATCATCAATATGTCTACCTTGGCTACACGCTAATGATCCTCTGATGTGGTGAAATCCCCGGAGTGCCGTAAATAACTGTCCTCTGAGCCAAATCTGTCTATCAAAAAATGCTGGGACACAACATGGTCGGATGTAATCTCATCCTGTACTACTCGACACCTCAGCCCGGTGATGGTCATAAACTGCCGGCACATGTCGTCGATAGCCATCCGCGCACAAAGTCTATCCAAGGGCAGAGTTGTCAACCGTGTATACTCCTCTAAAGTGGGAGTCAACTCATGGATCCCAAGCCAAAAAACCTGCCTCTCTAGTATCCAATGCTCCAGCATACCCTCTACAAAGCTTGCACGAACTTGAAACATCAGGAGGGTCATAGAATGCTATAATAACTGATCTACGGTCACCCTATCTGAAGGTGACAAACTATCATGCCACGACCTCAGACGAGAGACTACCAACACTGGTTGGGTGTGATCAGTGTGGCTAATTATCAAGGAAGACATCTGTGTGGGCCGTATCATAAGACCATCTAGGGGTCAATGCTAAATATCTCTAGACATACATACATATGCATAACATAATACATTTATGATAAATAATAGATGGCAATATGATGTAGGGAATAACAGTATATGCATTCCAAAGTACAACATCATATAATACATCTCTGTACAGCTAAAAATACAGGGAAATGTGGCTCAGACGCCCACCAACTAATAGAGTCCTATCAAAAGATATAGTGAGAATGGGGAACAACCACCTAGTGTCTAACCGAGGCCTATCAAAAGATGTAACAAGAATATACATCAGAAGAAGACAATAGTGTCAATATCTACATCATCAATCTTTTCCACCTGATGTAACTTCTCATAAGTCACTAGATCTCCATCAATGGGGATGTAAGGCCTATACAACAGAGGATCTACACCAGTAAATCCATATGGCTCACCTGAGGGGCCAGCACCTGAGCTAGAAGGATCAAAAGTATATGCCTCTGAGGGATCTCTGCCCAAGTGCCGGATAAAGAAATATGCCCTGTCCAACTGCCGGGTAAAACTGTCAATATGTGTCAAATGAGTTGGATCTCGGACATAGGCCATCCAATCCATTATCATCATGGATCCAGGAACTATATCCCCCATAAACTGAGTGGCGCGGGTCTGGGCTTCGATGGTACGAGGGGACCACCAATACTGGAACATCTCCTGAGTATAGGGACCCTCTGATAATGTAAAGTCATCAATGCCCATCAATGGGATATCAATGACAAACGAATATGATACAGGCCAATAACACCTAGTAGGAGGCAAGATCGGTACACGAATCTCCCCTATAGTGCTTCTAATAGCACGATCTCCTAAATAGAGCTCTCATCCTCCATCTGTGAAGAGAGGAATCCTACGGGTGTATATTATGTACTCGAAACCAGTCGGGTACCCGTCCTCAAACCCAATGGTCAAATGGTTTCCGGAATAGGGAATCCAAGTGATATCATCAGCTGTCAACAACTCCAACTGTAGACGACAATGGGTGAAACCCTCAACTACAAGAACCTCTGCCAGTATGGAGTGATGCCATCGCCGTCCTTGTGGATAGGTATCTAACCCTAACACACTCACAGGACGCAAGCATGAGAGCCTCTCAAAAGCCCAGAACTGCTAACACAAAGGCACACATCTGCTCTTAGTTAACACTCTTAACCTGTACATGGGAAATCAAAAGAGAAACATTCACCAACAGAAATGGGTAAAATCCTAGCCAAGCCTTCGTCAAGCCTTGCAAACGTATGTGCATGCCCTTGAAAAAATAGGCAAAGGTATAGGAACCCCAATCATACTCTCCGATACGGTCCACATCTCGTATGGCGCTCACTAAAACAAATTATACCATGGAAGAGTTATCCTCTATGAAGCAGCCCCTAATGATTATCAAGAACAAGCAGCCCCTGACTCTCATGTCATCGGGAATGGACTCACTTAACAGCCCGCTCATAGCATCTATGCCCAAAGGACATGTATGGACTGTCTTGCCCTTAAGCACCTCAGTCGGGACTCCTAGCAAGGATCTAATGGCATTCAGGGTAATATTTGTTGTACATGGCACTGACGCTCCTCTAACCTCCATACTGGTGATAGATCTCCAATCCATCGGCGTCATCATCACCTCACATTCTAACAAATAGAGAGACTGAGTCTGGTGAAACCTGCACTCAGACAATGCCCTGAGATAACCCTAGAGACAACAATGGGGGAGAATGGAAAAGAATGCCACAAAGCCCCATCTATGCACAATCGCTTGATAATCGGGATGCAGAGCCTGATATATAGAGTAAAGTTGAACTAGTTCCCTCGAGGCTGTGTAAAGCCGGGAACCTACATCACAAAAGCGGATCAACATCAGAATCCTTTACTCCTCATCAATAGGAAAGAAGGAAGATCAAAATCCAGCTTGTACCTCGTTTGCATGCAAGTAAACTGAAGGGTGTCGACTCAAATCACCCAGAAGCTCTGGGATCGCCACCTGAATACCTGGAAAAACCCTACGGCAAACATTAGCAGCAGGAGTAGGGTCCACAACTGGTACATCCTCCTCCTCGTCCTTAACATCCGGTATCCTCAACCCGGATAGGACGTATCACCGCCTCCGCCAGACAATGAGGTTGTCTAACTGAATGGCGTTGAGGCACATCAGAAGCCCTCCTCCGCACACCTGAAGTGGTCCTACGGGAACTACTTGGCTGATCAAGATCCATATAACTGGACACAAGTCTCCAAATTACCTTAGAAAGGGTGTGGTAAACTCTAACCTGGAGCTTTTTCAAATGTATCCTATGACTACATGCATGCATGCATTACTTTAAGATACATCCACATTAGAGTTAAAAATGCATGACTACTCAATGCCTATATTTTGGAAAAAATTTGCCATAGTATCCTTTGTAAACAGGACTATCCACATGCACATAGGCATGACTTGGTGGCCATTCTTCAGTAGCACACCTACCCATAGTCATAAGAATCTTATATGCATTATACTATCAAAGTCAAAAGCCGTAAGGGTAGCCTAATTACCAGGATTACTTTGCTTTACCACCTTTGCTCATTTGTCCTCAGATAGGATAAGAAATAGCATGAAAAAAGTGCTAATTTGGTTGTGTCAAAAGTCAAATTTTTTCACATCATTATGTTCAGCATGGTTAAATACTAACATTTACTATGTTGAATATTTTTTATCAAGTCATATGAGCATGCATATTCACTACTATGTGTGTAGAAGCATTTCATGTGATAATTCATTTTCCAACGGATAAAAACTGGAAAAGAAGACATGTATACATTACCAGGGCAATGTAGAACACTTGTATGGTGACAGAATTTGCAGAAACACGCTCGAACCCAGCAGATCTAAAGAAGAGCTATCAGATTTCCTATATGGCGCAACTTAGAAATGACTTGTGACATTAACAAGCCATTTAAGGCCACCACGGCTGGCCGTATGTCTGCTTACGTCTACTGTAGTTGTACCTGCGGTTCCCCTGGGTGGGACCCACACCTCCGGCTCAATTCAGGTTGAGTTGCAAAGGAGGGTTCACAAGCTGAAAAAGCCAAATCAAGAAAAAAGATGCTATGCGATTGAGCGGGAGAGCCTGAAATCCTTATTTTCAGAGACCAAACTGCAGGTCTATATATCAATCATTGGTATTCGCCCAAACACAGAGTTCACTATACCGATGATCACAACAGTTGCAAACTACATTCACGAAGGTCCGAATGCTATCTGTTTGGGGCCGGAACCCCAAAACCTTTCTTCCCCAGCAGAAACTCTATCTAACTCAGTCATTGATGCACACATCAACGAAGGTTAAGCAGCCTTGACATTATCCTCAGCAGGGATTTCATCTGTTGCTGTACATTTCATCAAAGGTCAAGCATCCTTGACATCATCAGCTATTGGCAGTTAAACCCAACGAAGCGTTGGGAATGGTCCGATGATGGTATCCATTGATGTACATTTCAGTGAGGGTCAGGTAGCCCTGACAACACAAAATATTGGCAGTAACTTCGATAGAGCAATGGAAGGACCATGCGACACAAACCAGGAAGGACCATCCTCGTCGGGGAGGACTGATGATGGAATATGTTATACAAGGTCTCCTCAGACAAAACACATCCCCACAAAGTCTCTTGTACATGAGAGATACATCCTCAGTGTAAAGTTTATACCAAAGATTAAGGACTTTGGTGATAACCCCAACGTCAACATCTTGGAAGTTCCTGAGAACTTTGGATCACACATCTAAGATAGTTCATCAGCATTGTCAGTGATAACTTCAATCCCCATCAGAAGTCATGGGGGCAAACAGTAATCACAGTCTGTTGGAGAACAATCCAACAAACCACATACATCATATATTTGCATCATGCTACAGTACATTGCATCATGATTATCTTGTCACATTTAAGTGTCTAGTATTCTTTATCCTATCCATGCCATGACATTGCATGAATATGATAAAGAGGGGTATCTGTAGACACTTGAAATTTTTCGCATTCATGTAACTAACATTGCAGGAGGGCAGAATCATCTTTCAAAGATAACCTTGTAGGACAGCTCAGCTCAATCCCAGAGATAACTCTAGGATACTCAGTTCTTACCATCTCAGAGATAACCCCGAGATAATCAGTCCCATCCCAGAGATAACCCCGGGAGTTTCAGTTTCAACCTTGAAGATAACCCCGATGAATTCAGTTCATGTTCTGAAAATAACACCGGAGAAATCTCTATCATCTCAGAGATAACCACGAGCTAGTCAGTTTCATCCCGAAAAAAACACCGGGAGTTTCAGTTCTAACCTCGGAGATAACCCCGAGGAGTGCAGGTGCAGTTCCGAAGATAACCCCAGAAAAGCTCCTTTCAACCTTCACAGTCAGCTTCAACCTCGGAGATAACCCCAAGCCACTCAGTTTCAGTCCCAGAGATAACCCTGGGGGGTTAAGCACACCTCAGAGACAACCTTGAGGACCTTCAGTACTCACCGTAGCCCAATCTCATAGATAACCCTGAGCAACGACTTCTATATCTGTCCAAACCAGAGATAAACCCGGTGAGGGAAAAAATCATCATTTTACCACCTCGATTCTACATTCGTGCCGTCTTAACACATTTCAACACATATTCTACACAGTTGTGATAGCCCCGAATCCGGGCACCAAATCGCCGCGAATTCGGTACACTATTACTATCATTATTTGCGGAAGATATAAACATAAATTGTTTATACATTAAACTTACACATAATCCCCAAGGTCGAGTAACCTTAACTTAATACACATTTCATAACTTTTCTATCACATAACATCTTTATCAAACTATACTATTACAAAATAGCTGAACGTTTTATCCCAAACTAAACATGGCCTTAACCTTTTCCTGTATCCGAACGCATTCGCATTACCTGCAATGTTTTATCATGATATAGCAAGGGTGAGCATGAAAGTTTCTCAGCAAGTTTAAGTTCAACAATATAACGATATATCATGATTGAAGAGTATGAATAATAAGCTGGCAATAATTCATCAATATAATTGAGAACTAGCACGAACAAACTTTTGACTGAACAAGTATTAAACATGAACAAACATTTCTGAACCAACTGGTAATGAAGGTGATCAGCCTTTCATACATGACTTATACATGCAAGATGAACAGAGTACAATTTTTGTGGCAATCAGCAATAATTAACCATAAGCTTGAATAAAATACTCTTAGTAGAGTTTAGTAAAAAGAAAATTGCCTGAACCGTTGATTACTACAATGCAATTTATAACGCTTTACCCGAAGACGTAATATTAATAATATAGATATCTGATATTAGAATAATATCATCACAGTATAATACTGTTATATATATATATATATATATATATATATATATATATATATATATATATATCCACAGAATAACCTAAACACATAGCACATAATCCCATCAATCTATATAACACATAAGACATAGCATCAAGTCAAAGTATTGAAGTCTGAGTTGAAATCGACATAATTCTATCATCCCGACGGTCTAGTCGGACAATACTCGAGTTTAAGTTCAGTTAAACTCTGCTTAAACGCTTAACCATTATAACAGATAATCTTCTTAGCAGCCAAAAATAATTTTTAAAGACTTATAATAATTTCCAGATAATTATTATCATTTATCAACATTTTTCAATCCTTAAAACCGTATTTAAATAAATTAAATACCACATAATTCCTTAATCATTAATATTCATTTAATATAAAATATTAATAAAAATCATAACATAATATTATAATATATCAAAATATTTTTAATATCTTAAAATCATAATTATATGATTTTTAAACACTTAAATCCATTATCAGATAATTGATATTAATATTAAAATATTAATATTTTCATGCCAAAATATCAAAAGTTATATTTTATAACTTAAAATATTTTTATAACACTTAAATCATTTTTATATGATTTTTAAAAAATTAATTCTATTTTTTCCATAATTTATTTAATATATTTATTAAATAAACTAATAATCATTAATATAAATTATTAATGAAATTCATCACAAAATATTAAAAGTCATCAAAAATAACTTAAAATATTTTCTGATATCATAATATAATTTTTCATGAATTAAAACCATTTTTAAATAATTTATTTGATATAATAATTAAATAAATAAATACCTTTTATATTCCAAAAATACTAAATATTTTAGAAATATACCCAAAATAATTAAAAACTATTTTTTAGACTTTAAAATAATTTTTCATAATTTAATATGTATTTATAATAATTAAAAACTATTTATTTCAATTTATTTAATTAAAATAATCATTTTTAGAATTAATTAATTAATTTTCAAAATTATCTGTCGCTAAAGGGCTTTCTAGCGACAAAAATGTCACTAATTGTGTTCTTGGGCATGTTCATGTCAGTCACCGAGGGGCATAGTTTGACCGATTCTAGATTCATGATCATTACGTTTCTGGGCATCTAATTTGATTAGAACTGAAGTACTAATGTAGTACTATAGTTACCAACTTGTTCTATGGCCAAACAATATCATATCCGAGAGATCTAAGTCTCCAAACTATCTGACAACGCTGTTCTTCATTTTCTGGGTTTTCCAGAAAATGAAGAACAGATAAGGGTGCTAGGTTTAGGTCATTATAGTTTGCATTCTGAGCTTGGTTAGTGTGATATTAAGGTTCGTGATCGTAGTAGAGATGTCATTGCACTCATATATATCCTTAGTTCAGTCTAACAACAACACAAAACAAAGATGTTAGCCGGTCAAACTACATAGCTGGAACTTGTTCTAGAAGATTTTGGGTTTTCCAGAATCTTCATTCGGCCAGTCGGTCAACGGTGGTTTGACCATGATTCTATACTATCTTATTACAGATCTGAGTATTGTAAAAATTTTAGTATGTATACAACATGTCATACTACAAGGATCAATTAACAATCTACCCATAACATCAAACAACAGGAAGATTAATAGTTTGGAAAAACTTGTCAGACAACATAGAAATTTCTGGGCTGCCTAGAAATCATAATTTATGATCGGTCAACTAGGTTTGACCGTTCATAACTTTTGATCTAGGCAAGATCTGGACATGATTCAAGTTGGAGATCAAAGACCACATGGCATAATAGAGATGTATAACATAAAACACCAAAATATATTAAGAGAGACAGATCTATAAGACCTGACATTTGCTTGTCAGTCAACATTTTTCCAGATTTCTAGATTTGAGAAATCTTTAAATTCGTGCACTTTGATGTTATAGATTCTTGATCTAACAACCCAGATCACTTATTAACACCCTAATACACAACTTTAAACAATCAATTACAACAAATAACATAAGATCAAAGGATTTCTAGAATTTAGGGTTTATACCTCTTTTGAACTTTGATCTACAATCTGATCCACAAGATTTGTTCTTGGTGTTTTAAGAACTTGAATAAGGACTGATCTACTTCTAATTTTCAGAGGTCTTGTATGGAGGAGAGTTGGTGAGAGTTTTGGTGAACAATAAGCAAAATAATCAAATTTCTCTCTCTAATTCTTTAAAAACTCAACAAGTGCAATGTATTTGATGAATTGGCTGGCAATATAGGCTGATGTGTTGTTTTTAGTCACATGCTAGGGCTAGGTTAGAGCTAGGGTTTTTCACCAACTTAATTTCTTGGCCAAAATTGCAAGCTACTAATTAAAAAATGTGACATAAGGGCAAAATATCCATTTTCTCCACCATATTTATTCTAGTTTGGTCATTTATTACAAACACTTAGGGTTTAGGGTTTGGTTAGGGTTTAGAGTTTGGAGCATTTAGGGTTTAGGGTTTAACCCTTAACTTCCAAATTAAATTTCTAAAATTTCAAATTTAGATTTTCAAAAATAGAAATTAATATTTTTAACTTATAATTAGTATTTACTAATTATATTATAATTTCTTAATCATACTTTAAATCTTGCTAATTAGGATTAATAATTCCTAATTAAAATTGCTAATTACGCAATTAGGGTCAAAATGGTCATTAGGGTTTATAACCCAAAAATTAGGATTTCTAATAGAAAATTAATTTTCTAAATTAGAAATTAGATTTTCGTAATTAGATTAGGGTTTTCTAATTACTATAATTTTTCTAATTACATTAGGTCTTAAACCAATTAGGATTAATATTTTCCTAATTAATATTGCTAATTTAGCAATTAAACCCATAACTGTACATTAGGGTTTCAAACAGAATAATTAGGGTTTATAACTTCTAAAAATTAGGGTTTGCTAGATAATTAAGCTTTTCCCTAATTAATGTTATACTTAATACCACATAAGCATTATAATTATCCTTTCTATTCCCAGTTTAGGGCTTCAATTTATCAGAATCTGAAACTAGGGTTTTCAGATCTGGTATTAGGGTTTTCTAATAATTAATTTATGGTTTCAGGTAATTCATTAGGGTTTTCCCTAATTAATTTCTAATTAATGACGTTTAACATTATACATAGCATTGCATTCCCAATCTAGGGTTTTTAATATCCGATTTAGGGTTTCGGACTCCCGGAACTGAAACTAGGGTTTCCAGAACTGATTCCTAGGGTTTTTTTATCAGACATTAGGGTTTTCTAACTGAACGTTGGCGTTCTTAATATACGATTAGGGTTTGACACATATATAATTAATCTGGTCAATCATTGGCCCTTAACCACATTCTGAACACATACATAACCATTTTCACATAACTTATTCACATAAATTCCTTAATCCTGAATAATTCACCTAAAAGCCTTCACGGAATTTTGAAATCCTCAAAATTCCATCCTAATAACATCAAACGCATACACTTATTTTCTGTCTAGGTCTAATATTTGACCTTAAATCAATCATTTAAGATTTTAATAAATTGTCCAAATTCTCGGGTTGTCACATTCACCCCTCCTTATAAGAATTTCGTCCCCGAAATTCACCTTACACCTTACACCGTGCACCTTACACCAATCACACATATCACATGCTACCCAATACACCACTCACAAGAGTAAAAGATTTAAAATTGTGCTGAGGGGTCATATAGACCATGAACACATAGATTTAACGGTATTTATACCGCAAAACAAAAAATTACTTGGTATGTTTACAATCACAAAGAAGGTAAACTACCGTTGCTTAGTACTTTAGGTGATTAGCCCATCGTACTCTTACGTCATGCATAACGTATTAGTCATTTTTAGCGAATATTTACGCTACTAGATTGGATTATTTATCCAAACAACATTGTTCACCTCAGTCTTATCATAGGATTCCGCACCAAAACAATTTGGTTCGGGAATTTTCTTTCAATGAACACTTAGAGTTTTTATAAACACTAGTCTAGCTGAATCGAATAGCATAGACTCATATCAATAATTCAATTCAATCAAATTATTTAGGTGTAGCCAAACCCCGTTGGCAAATTAAAAATTTTTGGAAAACATTTTTGAGAATGACGTCATGATGCCGCACTGTATTTACAGTCCGTTGAGGATTCCGTCATTTGGTGATTTTGTCATGCTACATCATACCATAGTGGAATAGTGACTTTAGGTCTAATTCACACTAAGTAATACTGCATTGATGACTCCATCATTTTTATCATCTCTGCACCAGGTTACATGGTACATAAGTGATAAATAAAAATATATTTTTTTGATATTTCAAATCATTTGCGTCTAGCCGAAATAAGTAGCATAAACTGTACTTTAAACCGTTTCAAAAATGGTTACGAGTCTACATTTTTTTAAAAGGCATATAGTGCTTATTTTTCTTGATGTCAATCATTTCGAAGTTTAGCATAGCTAGGAGTTTAGGAAAACCTAAGTCTCCACTAATGATCATTTGCTTAATAATCTATCTGTTCCTATAATCCTTAACACTCCATTCACACACAACTATACCCAATTCATAAAACCACACTTATGAGTTCATAACCTGGCCACAATTATATGAGTTTACGAACTTACCCTAGTCTGACCTTTGGCGTCCGTTCTCTGAGGGGCTCATAAACATTTCATATAACTATGCGTCAAGAATGTCACCTAAGTATGAGTTCTAAGAATTCGTACTAAATCCTATATTCTCTACCTATGACCTATTTATATGTATATAATAACTAGCGTGACACAACATTTCAATGATTACCCATGCCACCAACTAAGTAATTTTTACACCAAGTACAATTCCCCGCCCATACAAGAAATCATACAACTCAGTTTCTAACACGAGTCCTCATTGAAATCCCCACATAATCTTAACCCCCCTTTTCAACACGAATTTCATTTAATCCTTATTCATAATCCATAACTCTTTTATGAGTTTTCATTGTACCATTTCATAGTACAACTGATACACAACATCTTGCTGTAAACTTTTCAATCATCAGATTGATTCTTTCCGGTTGTCATAACCTTAACAGATCACGGAGTGATCTCATTGTATATATTACGATTCAATTCTATGACTTGATCGTTTTGTTTTACGATCTCCTATTCCTGCACTTTCAGTCTTTTAGACTCGATCTATTCACCATTACTGTTCAACTTTATTATCAGAGTTAGGGAACTCTGTATCTTAACAACTTACCGAGATTCGTCTTTGAATCTTACCGACCAACTAACTCTATTTGAGTTAGCACTTATCCTAATCACTGCGGTTATTGGTCTCAGGTATTCCTACCTAAGCTTTATAACCAACATCTTTGATACCAACTGTGATAGCCCCGAATCCGAGCCCCAAATCGCCGCGGAATTCGGTACACTATTACTATCACTATTTACGAAAGATATAAACATAAATTGTTTATACATTAAACTTACACATAATCCCCAAGGTCGAGTAACCTTAACTTAATACACATTTCATAACTTTTCTATCACATAACATCTTTATCAAACTATACTATTACAAAATAGCTGCACGTTTTATCCCAAGCTGAACTTGGCCTTAACCTTTTTCTGTATCCGAACGCATTCGCATTACCTGTAATGTTTTATCATGATATAGCAAGGGTGAGCATGAAAGTTCCTCAGCAAGTTTAAGTTCAACAATATAACGATATATCATGATTGAAGAGTATGAATAATAAGCTGGCTATAATTCAGCAATATAATTGAGAACTAGCACGAACAAACTTTTGACTGAACAAGTATTAAACATGAACAAACATTTCTGAACCAACTGGTAATGAAAGTGATCAGCCTTTCATACATGACTTATACATGCAAGATGAACAGAGTATAATTTTCGTGGCAATCAGCAATGATTAACCATAAGCTTGAATTAAATAATCTTAGTTGAGTTTAGTAAAAAGAAACTTGCCTTAACCGTTGATTACTGCAACGCAATTTATAACGCTTTACCCGAAGACATAATATTAATAATATAGATCTCTGATATTAGAATAATATCATCACAATATAATACTGTTATATATATATATATATATATATATATATATATATATATATATATATATATATATATATATATATATCCACAGAATAACCTAAACACATAGCACATAATCCCATCAATCTATATAACACATAAGACATAGCATCAAGTCAAACTATTGCAGTCTGAGTTGAAACCGACATAATTCTATCATCCCGACGGTCTAGTCGGACAATACTCGAGTTTAAGTTCAGTTAAACTCTGCTTAAACGCTTAACCATTATCACAGATAATCTTCTTAGTAGCCAAAAATAATTTTTAAAGACTTATAATAATTTTCAGATAATTATTATCATTTATCAACATTTTTCAATCCTTAAAACCGTATTTGAATAAATTAAATACAACATAATTCCTTAATCATTAATATTCATTTAATATAAAATATTAATGAAAATCATAACATAATATTATAATATATCAAAATATTTTTAATATCTTAAAATCATAATTATATGATTTTTAAACACTTAAATCCATTATCCGATAATTGATATTAATATTAAAATATTAATATTTTTATGCCAAAATATCAAAAGTTATATTTTATAACTTAAAATATTTTTATAACACTTAAATCATTTTTATATGATTTTTAAAAAATTAATTCTATTTTTTCCATAATTTATTTAATATATTTATTAAATAAACTAATTATCATTAATATAAATTATTAATGAAATTCATCACAAAATATTAAAAGTCATCAAAAGTAACTTAAATATTTTCTAATATGATAATATAATTTTTCATGATTTTTCATGAATTAAAACAATTTTTAAATAATTTATTTAATATAATAATTAAATAAATAAATACCTTTTATATTCCAAAAATACTAAATATTTTAGAAATATACCCAAAATAATTAAAAACTATTTTTCAAGCTTTAAAATAATTTTTCATAATTTAATATGTATTTATAATAATTAAAAACTATTTATTTCTATTTATTTAATTAAAATAATCATTTTCAGAATTAATTAATTAATTTTCAAAATTATCTGTCGCTAAAGGGCTTTCTGACGACAAAAATGTCGCTAATTGTGTTCTTGGGCCTGTTCATGTCAGTCACCGAGGGGCATAGTTTGACCGATTCTAGATTCATGATCATTACGATTCTGGGCATCTAATTTGGTTAGAACTGAAGTACTAATGTAGTACTATAGTTACCAACTTGTTCTATGGCCAAACAATATCATATCCGAGAGATCTAAGTCTCCAAACTATCTGACAACACTGTTCTTCATTTTCTGGGTTTTCCAGAAAATGAAGAACATATAAGGGTGCTAGGTTTAGGTCATTATAGTTTGCATTCTGAGCTTGGTTAGTGTGATATTAAGGTTCGTGATCGTAGTAGAGATGTCATTGCACACATATATATCCTTAGTTCAGTCTAACAACAACACAAAACAAAGATGTTGGCCGGTCAAACAACATAGCCGGAACTTGTTCTGGAAGATTCTAGGTTTTTCCAGAATCTTCATTCGGCCAGTCGGTCAACGGTGGTTTGAACATGATTCTATATTATCTTGTTACAGATCTGAGTATTGTAAAAATTTTAGTATGTATACAACATGTCATACTACAAGGATCAATTAACAATCTACCCATAACATCAAACAACAGGAAGATTAATAGCTTGGAAAAACTTGTCAGACAACATAGAAATTTCTGGGCTGCCCAGAAATCATAATTTATTATCGGTCAACTAGGTTTGACCGTTCAAAACTTTTGATCTAGACAAGATCTGGACATGATTCAAGTTGGAGATCAAAGACCACATGGCATACTATAGATGTATAACATAAAACACCAAAATATATTAAGAGAGACAGATCTATAAGACCTGACATTTGCTTGTCAGTCAACATTTTTCCAGATTTCCAGCTTTGAGAAATTTTTAAATTCGTGCACTTTGATGTTATAGATTCTTGATCTAACAACCCAGATCACTTATTAACGCCCTAATACACAACTTTAAACAATCAATTACAACAAATAACATAAGATCAAAGGATTTCTAGAATTTAGGGTTTATACCTCTTTTGAGCTTTGATCTACAATTTGATCCACAAGATTTGTTCTTGGTGTTTTAAGAACTTGAATAAGTATTGATCTACTTCTAATTTTCGGAGGTCTTGTATGGAGGAGAGTTGGTGAGAGTTTTGGTGAACAATAAGCAAAATAATCAACTTTCTCTCTCTAATTCTTTAAATACTCAACAAGTGCAATGTATTTGATGAATTGGCTGGCAATATAGGCTGATGTTTTGTTTTTAGTCACATGCTAGGGCTAGGTTAGAGCTAGGGTTGTTCACCAACTTAATTTCTTGGCCAAAATTGCAAGCTGCTAATTAAAAAAATGTGACATAAGGGCAAAATAGCCATTTCTCCACCATATTTATTCTAGTTTGGTCATTTGTTACAAATCCTTAGGGTTTAGGGTTTGGTTAGGGTTTAGAGTTTGGAGCATTTAGGGTTTAGGGTTTAACCCTTAACTTCCAAATTAAATTTCTAAAATTTCAAATTTAGATTTTCAAAAATAGAAATTAATATTTTTAACTTATAATTAGTATTTACTAATTATATTATAATTTCTTAATCATACTTTAAATCTTGCTAATTAGGATTAATAATTCCTAATTAAAATTACTAATTACGCAATTAGGGTCAAAATGGTCATTAGGGTTTATAACCCAAAAATTAGGATTTCTAATAGAAAATTAATTTTCTAAATTAGAAATTAGATCTTCGTAATTAGATTAGGGTTTTCTAATTACTATAATTTTTCTAATTACATTAGGTCTTAAACCAATTAGGATTAATATTTTCCTAATTAATATTGCTAATTTAGCAATTAAACCCACAACTGTACATTAGGGTTTTAGACAAAATAATTAGGGTTTACAACTTCTAAAAATTAGGGTTTGCTAGATAATTAAGCTTTTCCCTAATTAATATTATACTTATTACCACATAAGCATTATAATTATCCTTTCTATTCCCAGATTAGGGCTTCAATTTATCATAATCTAAAACTAGGGTTTCAGATCTGGTATCAGGGTTTTCTAATAATCAATTTAAGGTTTCAGGTAATTCATTAGGGTTTTCCCTAATTAATTTCTAATTAATGACGTTTAACATTATACATAGCATTGCATTCCCAATCTAGGGTTTTTAATATCTGATTTAGGGTTTCGGACTCCCGGAACAAAAACTAGCATTTCCAGAACTGATTCCTAGGGTTTTTTTTTATCAGACATTAGGGTTTTCTAACTGAACGTTGGCGTTCTTAATATCCGATTAGGGTTTGACACATATATAATTAATCTGGTCAACCCTTGACCCTTAATCACATTCTGAACCCATACATAACCATTTTCAGAGAACTTAATCACATAAATCCTTAATCCTGAATAATTCACCTAAAAGCCTCCACGAAATTTTGAAATCCTCAAAATTCCATCCTAATAACATCAAACGCATACACTTATTTTCTGTCTAGGTCTAATATTTGACCTTAAATCAATCATTTAAGATTTTAATAAATTGTCCAAATTCTCGGGTTGTCACATTCACCCCTCCTTATAAGAATTTCGTCCCCGAAATTCACCTTACACCTTAAATCGTGCACCTTACACCAATCACACATATCACATGCTACCCAATACACCACTCACAAGAGTAAAAGATTTAAAATTGTGCTGAGGGGTCATATAGACCATGAACACATAGATTTAACAGTATTTATACCATAAAACAAAACATTACTTGGTATGTTTACAATCACAAAGAAGGTAAACTACCGTTGCGTAGTACTTTAGGTGATTAGCCCATCGTACTCTTACGTCATGCATAACGTATTAGTCATTTTTAGCGAATATTTACGCTACTAGATTGGATTATTTATCCAAACAACATTGTTCACCTCAGTCTTATCATAGGATTCCGCACCAAAACAATTTGGTTCGGGAATTTTCTTTCAATGAACACTTAGAGTTTTTATAAACACTAGTCTAGCTGAATCGAATAGCATAGACTCATCAATAATTCAATTCAATCGAATTATTTAGGTGTAGCCAATCCCCGTTGGCAAATTAAAATTTTTTTTGAAAACATTTTTGAGAATGACGTCATGATGTCGCACTGTATTCACAGTCCGTTGAGGATTCCGTCATTTGGTGATTTTGTCATGCTACATCATACCATAGTGGAATAATGACTTTAGGTCTAATTCACACTAAGTAATACTGCATTGATGACTCCATCATTTTTATCATCTCTGCACCAGGTTACATTGTATATAAGTGATAAATAAAAACAATTTTTTTTTTGATATTTCAAATCATTTGCGTCTAGCCGAAATAAGTAGCATAGACTGTACTTTAAACCGTTTCAAAAATGGTTACGAGTCTAAATTTTTTTTTAAAAGGCACATAGTGCATATTTTTCTTGATGTCAATCATTTCGAAGTTTAGCATAGCTAGGAGTTTAGGAAAACCTAAGTCTCCACTAATGATCATTTTCTTAATAATCTATCTGTTCCTATAATCCTTAACACTCCATTCACACACAACTATACCCAATTCATAAAACCACACTTATGAGTTCATAACCTGGCCACAATTATATGAGTTTACGAACTTATCCTAGTCTGACCTTTGGCGTCCGTTCGCTGAGGGGCTCATAAACATTTCATATAACTATGCGTCAAGAATGTCACATAAGTATGAGTTATAAGAATTCGTACTTAATCCTATATTCTCTACCTATGACCTATTTATCTGTATATAATAACTAGCGTGACACAACATTTCAATGATTACCCATGCCACCAACTAAGTAGTTTTTACACCAAGTACAATTCCCCGCCCATACAAGAAATCATACAACTCAGTTGCTAACACGAGTCCTCATTGAAATCCCCACCTAATCTTAACCCCCCTTTTCAACACGAATTTCATTTAATCCGTATTCATAATCCATAACTCTTTTATGAGTTTTCATTGTACCATTTCATAGTACAACTGATACACATTATCTTGC
The DNA here is from genome assembly GCA_020205505.1 of Panax japonicus. Classification (NCBI taxonomy): domain Eukaryota; kingdom Viridiplantae; phylum Streptophyta; class Magnoliopsida; order Apiales; family Araliaceae; genus Panax; species Panax japonicus. The sequence continues at coordinate 44,899,407 of CM035102.1, read as the reverse complement.
TGTAAACTTTTTAATCATCAGATTGATTCTTTCCGGTTGTCATAACCATAACAGATCACGGAGTGATCTCATCGTATATATTACGATTCAATCTATGACTTGATCGTTTTGTTTTACGATCTCCTATTCCTGCACTTTCAGTCTTTTAGACTCGATCTATTCACCATTACTGTTCAACTTTATTATCAGAGTTAGGGAACTCTGTATCTTAACAACTTACCGAGATTCGTCTTTGAATCTTACCGACTAACTAACTCTATTTGAGTTAGCACTTATCCTAATCACAGCGGTTATTGGTCTCAGGTATTCCTACCCAAGCTTCATAACCAACAGCTTTGATACCAACTGTGATAGCCCCGAATCCAGGCCCCAAATCGCCGCGGATTCGGTACACTATTACTATCACTATTTGCGAAAGATATAAACATAAATTGTTTATACATTAAACTTACACATAATCCCCAAGGTCGAGTAACCTTAACTTAATACACATTTCATAACTTTTCTATCACATAACATCTTTATCAAACTATACTATTACAAAATAGCTGCACGTTTTATCCCAAGCTGAACTTGGCCTTAACCTTTTCCTATATCCGAACGCATTCGCATTACCTGCAATGTTTTATCATGATATAGCAAGGGTGAGCATGAAAGTTGCTCAGCAAGTTTAAGTTTAAAAAATATAACGATATATCATGATTGAAGAGTATGAATAATAAGCTGGCTATAATTCAGCAATATAATTGAGAACTAGCACGAACAAACTTTTGACTGAACAAGTATTAAACATGAACAAACATTTCTGAACCAACTGGTTATGAAGGTGATCAGTCTTTCATACATGACTTATACATGCAAGATGAACAGAGTACAATTTTCGTGGCAATCAGCAATGATTAACCATAAGCTTGAATAAAATACTCTTAGTAGAGTTTAGTAAAAAGAAAGTTGCCTGAACCGTTGATTACTGCAACACAATTTATACGCTTTACCCGAAGACATAATATTAATAATATAGATCTCTGATATTAGAATAATATCATCACAGTATAATACTGTTATATATATATATATATATATATATATATATATATATATATATATATATCCACAGAATAACCTAAACACATAGCACATAATCCCATCAATCTATATAACACATAAGACATAGCATCAAGTCAAACTATTGCAGTCTGAGTTGAAACCGACATAATTCTATCATCTCGACGGTCTAGTCGGACAATACTCGAGTTTAAGTTCTGTTAAACTCTGCTTAAACGCTTAACCATTATCACAGATAATCTTCTTAGCAGAAAAAAATAATTTTTAAAGACTTATAATAATTTTCAGATAATTATTATCATTTATCAACATTTTTCAATCCTTAAAACCGTATTTGAATAAATTAAATACCACATAATTCCTTAATCATTAATATTCATTTAATATAAAATATTAATGAAAATCATAACATAATATTATAATATATCAAAATATTTTTAATATCTTAAAATCATAATTATATGATTTTTAAACACTTAAATCCATTATCCGATAATTGATATTAATATTAAAATATTAATATTTTTATGCCAAAATATCAAAAGTTATATTTTATAACTTAAAATATTTTTATAACACTTAAATCTTTTTTATATGATTTTTAAAAAATTAATTCTATTTTTTCCATAATTTATTTAATAATTTTATTAAATAAACTAATTATCATTAATATAAATTATTAATGAAATTCATCACAAAATATTAAAAGTCATCAAAAATAACTTCAAATATTTTCTAATATCATAATATAATTTTTCATGATTTTTCATGAATTAAAACCATTTTTAAATAATTTATTTAATATAATAATTAAATAAATAAATACCTTTTATATTCCAAAAATACTAAATATTTTTGAAATATACCCAAAATAATTAAAAACTATTTTTCAGACTTTAAAATAATTTTTCATAATTTAATATGTATTTATAATAATTAAAAACTATTTATTTCTATTTATTTAATTAAAATAATCATTTTCAGAATTAATTAATTAATTTTCAAAATTATCTGTCGCTAAAGGGTTTTCTGGCGACAAAAATGTCGTTAATTGTGTTCTTGGGCCTGTTCATGTCTGTCACCGAGGGGCATAGTTTGACCGATTCTAGATTCATAATCATTACGTTTCTGGGCTTCTATGGCCAAACAATATCATATCCGAGAGATCTAAGTCTCCAAACTATCTGACAACGTTGTTCTTCATTTTCTGGGTTTTTCATAAAATGAAGAACAGATAAGGGTGCTAGGTTTAGGTCATTATAGTTTTCATTCTGAGCTTGGTTTGTGTGATATTAAGGTTCGTGATCGTAGTAGAGATGTCATTGCACACATATATATCCTTAGTTCAGTCTAACAACAACACAAAACAAAGATTTTGGCCGGTCAAACTACATAGCCGGAACTTGTTCTGGAAGATTCTGGGTTTTCCAGAATCTTCATTCGGCCAGTCGGTCAACGGTGGTTTGACCATGATTCTATACTATCTTGTTACAGATCTGAGTAATGTAAAAATTTTAGTATGTACACAACATGTCATACTACAAGGATCAATTAACAATCTACCCATAACATCAAACAACAGGAAGATTAATAGCTTGGAAAAACTTGTCAGACAACATAGAAATTTCTAGGCTGCCCAGAAATCATAATTTATGATCGGTCAACTAGGTTTGACCGTTCATAACTTTTGATCTAGACAAGATCTGGACATGATTCAAGTTGGAGATCAAAGACCACATGGCATACTATAGATGTATAACATAAAACACCAAAATATATTATATGAGACAGATCTATAAGACCTGACATTTGCTTGTCAGTCAACATTTTTCCAAATTTCCAGATTTAAGAAATCTTTAAATTCGTGCCTTTTGATGTTATAGATTCTTGATCTAACAACCCAGATCACTTATTAACATCCTAATACACAACGTTAAGCAATCAATTACAACAAATAACATAAGATCAAAGGATTTCTAGAATTTAGGGTTTATACCTCTTTTGAGCTTTGATCTACAATCTGATCCACAAGATTTGTCCTTGGTGTTTTAAGAACTTGAATAAGGACTGATCTACTTCTAATTTTCGGAGGTCTTGTATGGAGGAGAGTTGGTGAGAGTTTTGGTGAACAATAAGCAAAATAATCAACTTTCTCTCTCTAATTCTTTAAATACTCAACAAGTGCAATGTATTTGATGAATTGGCTGGCAATATAGGCTGATGTGTTGTTTTTAGTTACATGCTAGGTTTAGGTTAGAGCTAGGGTTGTTCACCAACTTAATTTCTTAGCCAAAATTGCAAGCTACTAATTAAAAAAATGTGACATAAGGGCAAAATAGCCATTTTCTCCACCATATTTATTCTAGTTTGGTCATTTGTTATAAACCCTTAGGGTTTAGGGTTTGGTTAGGGTTTAGAGTTTGGAGCATTTAGGGTTTAGGGTTTAACCCTTAACTTCCAAATTAAATTTCTAAAATTTCAAATTTAGATTTTCAAAAATAGAAATTAATATTTTTAACTTATAATTAGTATTTACTAATTATATTATAATTTCTTAATCATACTTTAAATCTTGCTAATTAGGATTAATAATTCCTAATTAAAATTGCTAATTACGCAATTAGGGTCAAAATGGTCATTAGGGTTTATAACCCAAAAATTAGGATTTCTAATAGAAAATTAATTTTCTAAATTAGAAATTAGATTTTCGTAATTAGATTAGGGTTTTCTATTTACTATAATTTTTCTAATTACATTAGGTCTTAAACCAATTAGGATTAATATTTTCCTAATTAATATTGCTAATTTAGCAATTAAACCCACAACTGTACATTAGGGTTTCAGACAGAATAATTAGGGTTTACAACTTCTAAAAATTAGGGTTTGCTAGATAATTAAGCTTTTTCCTAATTAATGTTATACTTAATACCACATAAGCATTATAATTATCCTTTCTATTCCCAGATTAGGGTTTCAATTTATCAGAATCTGAAACTAGGGTTTTCAGATCTGGTATTAGGGTTTTCTAATAATCAATTTATGGTTTCAGGTAATTCATTAGGGTTTTACCTAATTAATTTCTAATTAATGACGTTTAACATTATACATAGCATTGCATTCCCAATCTAGGGTTTTTAATATCCGATTTAGGGTTTCGGACTCCCGGAACTGAAACTAGGGTTTCCAGAACCGATTCCTAGAGTTTCTTATCAGACATTAGGGTTTTCTAACTGAACGTTGGCGTTCTTAATATATGATTAGGGTTTGACACATATATAATTAATCTGGTCAACCCTTGACCCTTAACCACATTCTGAACACATACATAACCATTTTCACAGAACATAATCACATAAATCCTTAATCTTGAATAATTCACCTAAAAGCCTTCACGGAATTTTGAAATCCTCAAAATTCCACCCTAATAACATCAAACGCATACACTTATTTTCTGTCTAGGTCTAATATTTGACCTTAAATCAATCATTTAAGATTTTAATAAATTGTCCAAATTCTCGGGTTGTCACAACAGTAGTGTCCTACAAGAACCAATGGCTCCAATCTCGAGTGACTACTATACAGGACAGCACACCAGATAGAATTTGAAGACTTGAAAACTAAGGGCATGGTCCCATCTTCCTGACTTCGTAAAACCTCTAATCCCATGTCATTGTGTATCTCTCGAAAACAACACTCTAAAAAAGGTCTTATACACCTCGATCAGATGTCCATATTGAAGTTCTGAAAGTTCGAGCATACATCACGTTGCATGCATACACGTACTTCGAGACAGCAGGACTCGCAGAGCGCAGGGCACCCCGGGAAGTTGCAGGGGCACCTACGGCACCCCCCTCTATAAATAGAGGGCTTGGAGTGGCCATTTTGTAAGAGAAAAAGGCGAGTAAGCCCTGTCCAATTTGCTCTGTACACACTATAAACTGAGTGTTTTCTCATTTTAAACACTTTTGAGCTTATATTTGGCTATATTTTTACCGGTGGGAACCGAGTGTTCATCCATTTAAAGCTATAGAAGTCTTCTTTGGCAGTACGCTGTAAGCCTTCTTACATCTTTTAAAGCCTTTCTCCACTACTGTGCACACACCATTCTTCACGTTGAGAGTCGTGTTGCGTGTGTATGCCCGAGCTTCGGTCCATGGTTTTTTATTTCATTTTGTATATATATTTATATATATGGACTAATATTATCGAGTTATGCCTCGATTGAGCATGGAATCACGTCCAGAGCGTTTATTACCTTTATATATATACACTAATATAAAGTATTATCTTTTGTCGAACTCTGTTCGAAGAGCTTGGATTTTATATCCGGAGCGTTTACTAATTATATATATATATATATATATAAATACTTATATATATATATATATATATATATATATATATATTATTACCATCAAACTATGTTTGATTGAGCTTGGATTTTATATCCGGTGCATTTACTGCTTATATATATATATATATATATATATATATATATATATATTTTCATTTCTGTCAGGCCTGGAGTTTACTTCGTGGCCATTTACCACTTTCTTTACGTTTCGTCCCGTCTGGAGTTTAATTCATGGCGGTTGATCATTTTTATTGCTTTATTTACTTTTTCGATTCCCCATTGAGGTGCTTCGTGGTGGTTGATTGTGTCTTTATATATATATATTTACCATTTTTATATATTTACATTTCCAATCCCCCATGAAGTTTGTTTCATGGTTGTTGATCATTTGTATATATATATTTACATCTTTTATATATATAACTACTTACAACTTTCATACAAATTGCTACATCATGTGAGCCTAGGAATCATTTGATCACAGATTCAGACTCCTAAATCTAGATTCGGTTCCCGTGGTGGACATTTTCGGCTGTAATCAGCTTATACATTATTAAAGGTGTTTAAATTTTCTTAGATGGCTCTCATGCCCCACAAGGAGTTCGGAACTGCTATGTATATTATTTTCTCGAAGATGCTTCGCATCTCAAAAATAAAAGCAATCAAGCCGAACACGTAATAAAATGGAAGTATCAAAGGCCTCAATTACTATTGATCACAAGTGTTTGAAAAAGTTCTTTTACAAACCATCATTGCTATATCTTGTTAAAACTGAATTTTTATACACGATTCAAACCCTTTGTATATAGGTGCAAACGAGGCATAACACTACTTCTAGATAATTGCACATTGATCCACACACACATTCATATAACAGTTTAATTGAAAAGTGGCGGTCACAGTGGTAACACGGATGTCGGGGGGTTCCTAACACCTTCCCTCTGCATAAGCAAGTCCCCGGACCTTAACGAATCTCGGTTTCACAGACCTGTTAAACAGTGTCACATCACTGGGTCAATGTACAAACCTTTTCTCGGTTGAGTTGGTGCAACCATTTAAAAATACCAGCTGTCAACTCCTACAGTCCAATCGTCGACATATACATGTCGGATATTTTCATAAATTATTTTTTCAAACAAATCTCACCTAACATGAGAACACCAAAAGACAAGAACAAAAAGGGGACAATAAAAATCCCGACGTCGACAGGTGCAAAGATAAATTATTATTTGGCATGATCATGACCATTGGTGATAACACGATTATCCTTGACCCGTAGTGCATGGATAATTCGTGGACATGATACTAATGAATATCCTTGGCCCATAGTGCATGGATAATTCAGTGATGTGAATTATTTATTAAGCTGAGTCTCAGCGATAAAATTGATGACAAACTTTTAAATCATAGAAGATAGTAGATATCATGCTATACTTGACTCTTCTAATGTATTGCTTAATCTATTGTAGTTGTTGATCAAAAACTTATTTTTTATTATATTCTATCAGTTGTTATACTGTTGAAGGCTAATGATAATTTATTTTGCATTTTCTTAGTCATATATTTCTTACTAGGCTAGTTGAGCTCACCCTTTTCTTTCACCGATCTCTTCAGGAAATGAGAATATAACTGAGACTAGGTGGGGAATGGATTGACTATCCAGATGGTTAGTTAGTAGTTCTCACTATTTTATGAAATAGTGTGATAATAATTATAATGAGGACTCCATTTGAGTTTGGAAATTTTCTAGAAGACAATATTCGTGTTAAAACTCTCAGTTAAGTTTTGTCGTATTTTTACACAATAATTATATTATTAAGTTTGTATTTGAATTATGTACCATATATTTGGCGACTCAAAATGGGTGATGTATACCTATTTGGAGGGCGTCACAATTGGTATCAGAGCTTAGGGATATGATCCCTGGCTGAGATGTTAGGCTAGAACTAGGAGGGGTGAGACGAGTACAACCTTCACTAATATGACCTACCTAAGTTTATTTTTTATTTAACTGGTCAGTTAGAATATAGGGATAATATGTGGTATGTCGATTAACCCTTGTTTTGGGATAGTGTTTGAGAATGGCATCTGAAATTGTTGAGATAAGCAATGGAGAACATGAGACCATTGAGTCACCACCGATCAATAACAAGGATAATGTGCATCAGGAAGGCAATAATCCTCGTGTAAACATTAACATCGATCAAATAACGAACGATGGTACGTTTAGGAGTTTTTTAGAATTCATGAAACACAAAATGAGAGAGACTCCTGTTCATAATGCAAGTGGAGTTAATGGAAACTCACGGCTGGTCACCGCTAAGTAGTTCAAGGAGCTGGGACCACCAGAGTTTTTGGGAAAGCCAGAACCACTTAAGGCAAAGACGTGGATTAAGCAGATCACCAAGATATTTGATGTCTTGGAATGCTCAAAGGAGAAAAAGGTTCCCTTTGCTACCTTTATGTTGCGTGAAGAAGCAGATTACTGGTGGGAATCTGTAAAACGTACTCATCTTTTTGCATTGAAGATGTCTTGGGAGAAGTTCCAAGAATTGTTAAATGACAATTACTTTCCCGAAAGTATTCGTCACGTGAAGGAGGTAGAATTCATCAAGTTGAAGTAAAATAATATGACCGTATCGTAATATGAGACTAAGTTTACAGAGTTATCCCAGTTTGCATCCCATTTGGTCGATAATGAGGAGCGAATAACGCGAATGTTTCTAAGAGGTTTGAAACCCGAAATACGTTAATACCTCATTTCTCACAAACATTTTTTATATTCAGATATTGCGAATAGGGCTTAGTTAGTGGAGCGCGATAATGAGTCAACTCAACCAAAAGGTAACGACCAATAACACCATAACAATCGTACTGGTGGCAACAACCATCGAAATAACGATAACCTTCGTGGAGGAAATTATCATGCCAGAAATTGTAACCACTTTGGTGGTAATCATGACCAAGATAATAGGAAAGGTGAACTAAGTGGGAATAATTTTCAGAAGAAAAGATTCAACAATGATGGAAAGACATCGACGGCAGCACCAGCGCTCTTTGTCAAGGAATGAGAATGACCACTGGTCATATGTTTCAAATACGGACAGAAGGGACACATCCGTCCAAACTGTACGCAGCAACCCAAAGCGTATTTTAATTGCGAAGGAGAAGGCAAAGGTTGTCCCAGACAAGTCAAAGTCGGTAGTTTATATGAGAGCGTTTGTCGAGGAACTCGAACGAAGTTATCACGGGCAAGTTAATCATAAATTCTTGCGAAGTCTATACCTTATTTGATAACGGTTCTACCCACTCGTTAATTTCACTTAATTGTGCTCAACGTTTACATTGAACTCCCGAGAAATTAGACTTTGACTTATCTGTTGAAACTCCATTGGGAGAAACCTTTATTACATCCACTATTTATAAATCTTATTCGATTCAAATCGATACCCTCACAGTACCTGTCGATCTCATCTCTTTGAAAAAACTTGTATTTGATGTGATTTTAGGAATCGACTGGTTAACTACTCATCATGCTAAAATTAATTATTTTCGTAAGGTTGTTAGCTTTCATATTCCTAACCAACATATTATGCGAATTCAAGCAACAAAACCACTAAAGTCAATCACTGTCATATCAATCCATAAGTAAAGAGCCTCGACCCTTTCGCTAGTGACTTCCAATTCTTAGAATACACTGAAGCCAGACTCTACGTAGGGGATGTCGTGAATAACGGTGGCAAGTTGATGGGTATCATTGCGAGGTGCAATCCAAGTCTTGGATGAGAGTCACAGTTTTGAATGATATTTCTATCGTTAATAAATTTCCTGACGTATTCCCTGAAGACTTCCTGGCATAACCCTAGAACATGAAATCAAATTTTGTATCAACCTTGAACCCGATAAAAAACCCTAAAATATTTCTTCACCCAAAATGAATGTAACATGTGCCAAAGATGTTGGCTCGAGATGTTGAAAGATTATGACTATACCCTTCAATACCATCCTGGTAAAGCGAACGTGGTAGCTGACGCGTTGAGTAGAAGATCGTATGTGGTTATGCGTGCGACGTTGTTAACATAAAGACTCATTTCGTACGACTTACAAAAGATGGAGATAGAGTTAAAGACACTAGGGAGCCATGTGATGATGCCAATAAAAGTAATATGCACACAAGCCAATCATATTTGATGAAAAAGCATATACTTTATAGCAATATTATTCATTTATTAATAAAAAATATTTATTATTAAAGGTTTTTAATTATCTACATTATGCTGCTTTATAGTATGTGATAAACCCATAGTTTTAAGAAATGTTTTTAGAATAATGATGATGATCATTCTAATGAGATCTAAATTCTTAGAAAACTTTAAACTAAAATAGTTCTCAATCGTTGGTTTACTAAATTAGGGATTAGTGAATCCAGATAGATTGGTACATACGTTGCTTGCTCATTGAATGAGGATGATTGATCTCATGATCATTTGTGTGGAGACACTAAAGCAAGTTTGTAGGTGCTTATTAGAGAATAAGTTCACTAAAAGTGGCTCGCTAAAGAATACATAATGGAGTTTTACTTGTCTGTCAAATATGAATTCCTATACTGATACTAGTATAAGTGATCCTTGGACTTGAGATCATCATAGTATATTGTGTATGATGAATTATACTTTGACTTATTCCTTAAGACCCTTAAGGTATATCAAAGGGTATTCTTGGGTATAGTAAGTCGTACATGGAGATAATGTATGATCAATAAAGAATCTACCGCTTCTAGTAAAAAAAGAGAAATGTCCTATGTGATTTAATAAATGACAACCCATTAGTCCTTGGCCAAGGCAGAATGAAATTAGAAAGGAGTTTATAATTTACATTATTTAGAATTGTGCATTTAAGGATCGAAATACATATAATTAAATAAAATAACACTTGGCAGTGATTCTATGTCTTATATTTAATTGGGAAATTGTATGGTGGAAGGATTGAATTATATGACTATTTACTCAAAGGTTCTTTTTTGATTAATGTTGAAATCTATATTATCTAGAAAGTCATTAATCGCTAAGGAGACTTATCCCTATTATAGAATAAATATTATTTATTTAATTAAATTAATGGTTTAATTTATTTATTTAAATAAGATTAGAATTATTCTAATTGATTTATTCGCAACCGGTTTAAAATGGAGAACCTAAAAGGTCACACCATAAAAGGAAGAATAATTATTTAAGAAGTTAATGGCATAATCGTAATAATATGTTAAGTATATTTAATTTAATCTATGGTGATAGAATAAATTACATAGCTTAATAATTATTATTTAATATTTTGAAAATATTAAATATAAATTAATAAGAGGAATCTTATTATTATTATTTAATTCCTAAAGAATTTTGAGAATTAATTAATAAAAGTACTCTCATATATCCTAATAAGATTAGGAGATTAATTAATTAAAAGAGTTTAATTAATTATTCCTAATAAGATTGGGAGCCTAACTAATTAATGGAGTTTAATTAATTAAAATAAAACATAATTCCTTAATTGTTAAAGAGGGTTGCCTACATCTATAAATATGAGAAGTCTTATTATGGATAGTGGTTGTTGACTTTTTCACAATAGACGTAATTCCAATAGTTGGAGAGAACACCTTTTTCTATAGAGATAGAAAACTAGGGTTTTGTCAAATACCCATCTTCTTGAACTTTTCTTCTTCCTTGGTGGATCACCTCTAGAGGTCAAACACTTGGGTGGCTAACATTGATCAAAGGAAATAACCAAACCCGGTGGATTCAAGTTGAACACGAAAAAGGCTGGAGGTGAACTTGTACTTGAGGAAGCTCGAATCTTCAAAGGTATGATTCGTGTTCTTCATATTTTTCGTTTAATTAATAATTGTGCATAAATGATGATCCGGGTATATGGTTTGTAAGATTTTAAAACTCTGTTTTTCCTTGATTTCGCTCACTTTGTGTAATTTGATTGTGTTCATGAATCTTACAAACCTAACAGTGACATAGAGTTAAACCTTTATGCGAATTATTAATTATTTTGATTTGATATGTATATTGATTTGTGTTTAGAACAATTTAATTGGATATAATTTGTTGTATAAAATTTATTTAAAAAAAACATGAATCATATATATATATATATATATATATATATATATATATAATCATGACCTGTAATGTTACAAATGATGTGAAAAAAGTAATCATTGGCCCGTAGTGCATTGATGGGTTGTTATGATCATGACCATGCGTTCTCTTTGGCCAAGGGTGCAAAGATAAATTGCTGTTTAGCATGATCTTGACCAATACGATTATCCTTGGCCCATAATGCATGGATAATTCGTGGACGTGATACTAATGAATATCATTGTCCCGTAGTGCATGGATAATTCAGTGATGGGGATTATTTATTAAGCTGAGTCTCAGCGATAAAATTGATGATAAACTTTTAAATCATAGAAGATAGCAGATAGCATGCTCTACTTGACTCTTCTAATATATTTCTTATTCCGCTGCAGTTGTTGATTTAAAACTTGTTTTCTATTGTATTCTATCAGTTGTTATACTGTTGAAGGCTAAGGATAATTTATTCTGCAATACCTTAGTCATAATATTTCTTACTGGGCTAGTTGAGCTCGCTATTTTCTTTCATTGTTCTCTTTAAGAAATGAGAATATAACTGGGACTAGTCGGGGAATGGATTGATGGTCTAGATGGTTGCTTTTGTATTCCTCACTATTTTATGAAATAGTGTGATAATAATTATAATGAGGACTCTATTTGAGTTTGGATATTTTCTAGAATATAATATTCGTGTTAAAATTCTCAGCTATGTTTTGTCGTAATTTTACACGAAAGTTGTATAATTAAGTTTGTATTTGATTTTTATACAATATATTTGGCGACTCAAAATGGGTGATGTATACCTATTTTGGGGGCGTCACAATAAAGCATATATTTTGTAACAATCTTATTCATTTATTAATAAAAAGTATTAATTTCTTAAAGGTTTTTAATTATCTACATGATGCTGCTTTATAATATGTCATAAGCCCATTGTTTTAAGCAATACTTTTAGAATAATGATGATGATCATTCTAATGAGATCTAAATTCTTAGAAAACTTAAAACTAAAATAGTTCCCAATCGTTGGATTACTAAATTGGAGATTAGTGAATCCGAATAGATTGGTACATACATAACTTGCTCATTGGATGGGGATGATTGATCTCATGATCATTTCTGTAGAGACATCAAAGCAAGTATGTAGGTGTTTATTAGAGAATAAGTTCGCTGAACGTGGTTCGCTAAGGAATACCTAATGGAGTTTTACTTACCTGTCAATAGGAATTCCTGTAGTGATAGTAGTATAAGTGTTCCTTGGACTTGATATCATCATAGTATCTTGTGTATGATGAATTATACTCTGAATTATTCCTTAAGACCCTTAGGGTATATCAAAGGGTATGTTTGGGTATAATAAGTTGTACGTGGAAATAATGTATGATCAATAAATAATCTACCGCTTCTAGTCAAAGAAGAGAAATGTCCTATGTGATTCGATAAATGACAACCTAGTAGTCCTTGGCCATGGCAGAATGAAATTAGAAAGGAGTTTCTAATTTGCATTATTTGGGTTGTGCATTTAATATTCGAAATACATATAATTAAATAAAATAAGACTTGACAGTAATTTCATGTCTTATATTTAATTGAGACATTATATGGTGGAAGGATTGAATTGTACGGTAACTATTTACTCAAAGGTTCTTTTATGATTAATGTTGAAATCTATATTATCTTGAAAGTCGTTAATCGCTAGGGAGGCTTATCCCTATTGTAGAATAAATATTATTTATTTAAATAAATTAATAGTTTAATTTATTTATTTAAATAAGATTAGAATTGTTCTAATTGATTTATTCACAACCAGATTAATATGGAGAACCTAAAGGGTCACACCATAAAAGGAAGAATAATTATTTAAGAAGTTAATGTCATAATCGTAATAATATGTTAAGTGTACTTAATTTAATCTATTGTGATAAAGTAAATTAAATAGCTTAATATTTATTATTTAATATTTTGGAAATATTAAATATAATTTAATAAGAGGAGTCTTATTAATATTATTATACTTATAATTATTTTAATTTCTAAAGGAGTTTGAGAATTAATTTAATATAAGTACTCTCAATTATTCTAATAAGATTATAAGGAAAATTAGTTAAAAGAGTTTAGTTAATTATCCCTAATAAGATTAGGGAGCTTAATTAATTAAAGGAATTTAATTAAATAAATAATACCCTATTTTTTAATTAGATTAGAAATGTTAACTGATATCTTTATAAGAGGATTCTTATATCAGATATCATGAGATGTGATTCTAATTGTTGGAAAGTACACCTTTTTCTATAAAGATAAAAAATTAGGGTTTAGCCAACCACCATTCTTCTTGAATATTTTTTTTTCATTGGTGGATCACCTCTAGGGCCAAACACTTGGATGGCTAACATTGATCAAAGGAAGGAACCAAACCTGATGGATTCAAGTTGAATGCGAAAAGGATTAGAGGTGAACTTGTACCTAAGGAAGCTCGAATATTTAAGGGTATAATTTGTGTTCTTTATCTTTTCGTTTAATTAATAATTGTGCATAAAGGATGATCCGGGTATATGGTTTGTAAAATTTTAAAACTCTATTTTATCATGTTTTTGCTTATTTAGTACTATTTGATTGCATTCATGAATCTTACAAATTAACCTAACAGTGGTATGAGAGCCAAACCTTTATGCGAATTATTAATTGCTTTGATTTGATATGTATGTTGATTTGTGTTTAGAACATTTTAATTGGACATAATTTTTTATATAAAATTTATTTAAATAATAATAATAATAATAATAATAATAATAATAACGTTATTGTGCTACTGCACTATTACCGTGTTCGGTTTATATATATATAATTCGTGATTCGTGAATCAGATCATGTTTCCTGAAGTTAATATATATATATATATATATATATATAGAGCTTAATATTTATATATAATATTTAAATAATTTTATAATTAAAATAAATAGTTTATTTTAATCTTAAAATTGAATTTAATGCTAATTAATTAGAGTTGGAATTGCATTCTATGATAACTAATTGGAGTTGAAATTGGATTCTATATTTTCTATATAAAGGAGTTTATTTAGATATGGAATAAGATTTCATATTATTCAAAATAAAGGAGTTTATTTATGAATATGAAAGAGAATCTGTGCTTCCTTGAATAAAAGAGTTTATTTAGATATGGAATAAGATTTCATATTATTCAAAATAAAAGAATTTATTTATGAATAGGAAAGAGAATGCGTGTTTCCTTAAATAAAGGAGTTTATTTAAATATGTAATAAGATTTCATATTATCCAAAATAAAGGAGTTTATTTTGACTTATAATTGGATTCCATAATTTATTAAAATAAATGAGTTTATTTTGATTAAAATAAAATAATTTATTTTATTCAAAATTGGATAAATTAAAATAAAAGAGGTTTATTTTGATTAAAATAAAGGAGTTTATTTTGATTCAAAATTAGATTTTATGCTAACTAATTTTGCCCATTAAATGATATCAATATATATATATAGGATGTTTATTATTCATGAGATGAATGTTATTTATTGATGCATATGGTGATGTGTATGATAATAAATGAGATTGATTATGGACTATTGACCAATGTGATTTGATTTTATTTTAGTTGGATGCGTGAATGTATGAGTTTTATTAAAAGGTGTTTATTTACCTCGGATTCTCTATTTTTTTATTCTTAATGTAAATTCTTACTCTCTCCTATGTACTTCCCCTTGACTGTTGATCAAGGTTTCTATTTATTTTAAACAATTTTGTAATAGGAATAGTTAGAATTAATTTTGAAGAATTGGAGATCAAGGAGGAAAGAGTGCTTGAAGACCCGTTTGTAATGGAGCCTAGGATTTAAATGTAATAGTTATATTTAAATTTAATTCTTACACCCTAGGTTTGACCTTTTGGTACACTTGGTGGCTCTAGTGAACCAAACTAGAATAAAGTCTATAATCAATCCGGGTAGAATATAATATTCTATATGTGCATTATATATATATATATATATATATATATATATATATATATATATATATATATATATATATATATATATATTATGCAAACATGCTTCGCATGTTAATTAATATGACACGTATTTTATATATATGTGTATGCACGCTAAACAAGATGAGACAAATTAATAACAAACCCCTCAAATATTTTATATTAAGTTGTAACGTTCAAAGATATTTGGAATATCGAATGTCGCCTTCTAGCATGATAGAAACAATAGAGTATTGAATATTTAATATGAGTTTGTTGTGCACACATAAGACAAGTATTAAATATTTAAGATGTTATTTTTATTACATATGATGTTTATAATGAATTGAACATGTAGACACTCAAAATTTTTTGCACACCTGTTACTAACATTGTTGGAGAGCAGATTCGTCTTTCGGGTATAACCCTGGAAGACAGATCACATCCATTTCGGATACTATCTGAAGTTCAGTCCCAGCCCCGGAACACACTCTGGGAACATTAGCCTCAACCCCGGAACACACACCGGGAACATCATTTCCAACCCTGAAACACACACCGGAAGGATCATTTCCAACCTCGGAGATAACCATGAGTTTCGTCCTTGGCGATAACACTAAGAAATGTTGTTGCAGTTCCGAAGATTACCCCAGAAATGCTTGTTTCAAATGCATGCGATCAGCTTCAATCAAACCTCCTGTCGAGGCACTCATACCTCAGATCCGGAGCTAACACCGGGCAGAAAGACATTCTCACAGATGACATTGTGGCATTCAAACAAGCAGTCCAATCTCATATGTAACCCTAAGCAACGTCTGCTTTCAACTCAAATTGGCGATAACCTCGGTGAGGAGTCACATGTCATCTTGCTACCTCAACACTTGCGCATCATCTCAACACTTCAGACATACATACATACAACAATGTCCTACAAGAACCAAGGAGTTCCAATCTCGAGTGACTATTACGCGTGGCAGTACACCTGATAAAATTTGAAGCTTGAAGACCATGGTCATGGTCCCTCTTCCTAACTTCGTACAACCTCTAATCCATGTCATTGCGTAACTTTTGACACAAGCAGCCCGAAGAAGATCGTATATACCTCGTTCGGATTCTCGGATTGAAGTTCTGCAAGTTCGAGTAGACATTCTAGTGCACGAGTGCACGTATTTCGAGACGACAGGACCCGCGGATCCCGAGGCACCCCCGGGCAGCCGCAGGTGCATCTGTGGCTATCGTAGGTACACCTACGGCTCCCCCCTCTATAAATAGAGGGCTTAGGGTAACCATTTTTAAAAAAAAGAAAAGGCGAGGAAGCCCTGTCCAATTTGCTCTGTACACATCCTATATTGAATGTTTCCTTATTTTAAACACCTGTTAGCCCACATACAATTATATATTTACCGGCGGGAGCTGAGTGTTTATCCACTTAGAGTCATAGAAGCCTGCATTGGCAGCCCACTGTAAGCCTTCTTCTACTCTATAAAGCCTTTCTCTTCATATTTGCACACACTATTCTACACATTGAGAGTCGTGTTGTGTGCGTATGCCCGGACTTCCGTCCGTGGTTTTCATTTCTGTCTGTATATATATGCTTATATATGTATATATTTTTATATGGACTAACATTATCGAGTTATGCCTTGATTAAGCCTAGACTTATGTCTGAAGCGTTTACTCGCTTATATATATATATATATAATTGTTGTCATACATATCTGATGAGCCTGGATTTTACATCCGGAACGTTTATTGCTTTTATATATATATATATATATATATTTCTATATATATATAATTATTTTTGGGCATATCCGATGAGCCTGTATTTTACATCCGTTGCGTTTATTGCTTATATATATATATATTTACATTTCTGTCAGGCCTGGAGTTTACTTCATGGCTTTTTACAGCTTTATTTACATTTCGTCTCACCTGGAGTTTACTTCGTGGCGGTTGATCGCTTTTACAGCTTTATTTACATTCAAGTCCTGCCTGGAGTTTACTTCGTGGCGGTTGATAGCACTTACAGCTTTATTTACATTTCTGATCCCCCATAGAGTTGCTTTGTGGTGGCTGATCATGCACACACACACACACATATATATATATATATTTACAGCTTGTATATATATATATATATATATATATATAATTGCTTACTGCTTTCCATACAAACTGCAGTATTATATGAGCCTAGGAATCACGTGATCACAGATTCAGTCTACTGAATCTAGATTCGGTTCCCGTGATGGACTTTTTCAGCTGTAAGCAACTTGTACATTATTTACAGTGTACGAATTTCCTTTGATGGCTGTCATGCCCATGGGGAGTTCGGCACTGCTGTATATTATTTTCTCGAAGATGCCTCGCATCTTGAAAATAAAAGCAAACAAGCCGAACATAATAATAATAAAAAGGAAGTATGAAAAGGTCTCAATCCCTATTAAGCACGGGGTTTGAAAAGCCTCTTTTTTTATAAAACTTCATTGCTATATCTTGGTTAAAACTAAATTTTTCTATAAATTAAAACCTTGTGTATATAGGTACGAACGAGGCCTCGCACTACTTTCAAATAATTCCACATTGACACACATACACACACACACACATTAATATAACAGTTTCTTTGAGAAGTGGTTGTCACCGTGGTAACACGGATGTCAGGGGGTGCCTAACACCTTCCCTCAACATAATAATGCCCCCGAACCCAAATGAATCTCGGTTTCACAGACACATTTAGCAGTGTTACATCACTGGGTCAATGTGCAAACCTTTTTGGTTGCATTGGTGCAACCAGTTAAAAACACCAACTGGTGACTCTTAAAGTCAAATAGTCGAAATTATACATGTCGGACCTTTTTCACTTATTTTTTTCAAACAAATCTCACATTAACATGAGAACACCAAAGAACAAGTAACGAAAAGGGACACCTAAAAATCCTGAATGTTATATGCTTGTGTGTGAATGTTGCATTTACATTTATAATGAATGTGTACGAATGCATTTTACTTACTGCTCTGCTAAATATCTATCTGTAATATTAGTGCTTCGCACATGTCATCATTTTGCATAAATGGTGAGACACGTTGTTTGTGAATGTATGTTGTGTGGTCCCTCCACCAGGAGGCTATCCTGTTGGTGTTTGATTACTAGACTCGTAGGAAGACTAATTCCAACGAGGCTCAGGAAAGGCACCACCCAGATTCGCTCCAGTTGAAAGATCGGATTAACTTCCCGTTATGTAGATTGCGATTATCTGGGAGCCTTCATTCTAAAAAGTCGTGAGAGTAACCCTAAGATAGTTCAACCTCTGATAAACCAAACGCAGAGGAAAGTCTCTTCATGCTTTCCATTTTTAATTACTTGTAAAAGCATTTACTTGTAATTTTATTCCATGATCATCTATATGTAATGGAAAATATGAAGAATACCTGTGCATATATGACATGTTATCAATTAACAACCATTTTTGCAGGACTATATTCCTAAAATGGGCACATCATGATAACATTTACATTATCCCTAAGACTAAAATATATAAGTCTTTTGTAGGGAAGCAATTGGGTCTGTTACCCGCTTAAAATCCAAAAAAGGCCACGAGCCTACAGCCAATCATGTCTTCTTCTGACCAGTCTAATACTGTTTCCCTAAAAGAATTTGATGGATTGAGTAAACAAATTACAGATTTGGCTGTTGTGCTGAAAGAATTGCATCAATCTGCTCAGGGTACAAAGATGCCTACACATACAGAATCCTCTTCACAAGGAGGAGTTCAAGGTTTGGAAAAAACCATTCTAGAACCTCAGTTGGATACAACCAACAAAGACCCTGAAAAAACCTATCTCAAAAGAGATCTAGACACCGGTGACATAATGAAGAAGGTCCTCCAAATGGATGAAACTATCCGTGTTCTCAAAGGGATTGGAACACATGAAAGTGTTTCATACGCTGACCTTTGCATATTTCATGGGGTTCATTATCTAGAGAAATTCAAAACCCCTGATTTTATAAAATATGACGGATTAGGGGATCCTTATACACCTTTGAAAGTGTTCATTGGAGAACTTGGATCTTATGGGAAAATGAGAAGCTCGGAATGCAGCTGTTCCAAAAGAGTATGACTGGAGAAGCCCGTTCATGGTATACCAGATTAGACAACTCAAAGATCCATAGCTGGGAAGAGCTAGTTCACGCCTTTCTCACTCAATACAGTTTTCAATCTCAGATGGCTCCTGACTGGTACCAAATTACCAAGGTCAAGAAATAGTCTAATGAGTCATTTAAAGAGTATGCTCAAAGGTGGAGGTGCCTTACTGCTCAAGTTATTCCTTCCATGACCGAATCAGAAATGGTCATGACTTTCATAGATATACAAGAAGCTCCTTTCTATGAAATAGTTTTAGCCGGTATCGGTAAACCATTCTCTGAAATGATTAAACACGGAGAAATGGCTGAGATGGGATTAAAGTCTGGTAGGATTCAAGACGTAGCTGCTCTTAAAGCCATTGCTGAGCATATCCAATCCGGATCTTATGGAAACTACCCCCGTAGGGTCCATAAAAAGAAAGAGGAGGATGTTTCCTTGATACTACAAGGACAGAAAGGCAGTCAGAATATGCCTATACAGAGGAGAAACTACTCCCATTTCCAAGCACAGACTTCAAACCCTCCATTGCCTAAAAGTGGAGAAGTAAAGTGTCTTCGAACGTTCACACCCTTAGGGGACTCGCTCGAGAATATTCTGGCTCTTCTTACTACTCAGAAGAAAATTACACATCTTCTTCCACCAGCCAACCCTAATAGGAGGGGTTTTAATGATACTCGAAAGTGTGCTTATCATGCTAGAGCACCTGGACATGATACTCAAGATTGTTGGGCCTTGAAACACAAGATCCAAGATTTAATAGATAACGGTGAGATTGTGGTCACCAAACCAGATCAACCCCATGTGCAAGACAACACTCTTCCTCAACACAAAGAAGAAGAGGTTAACATGATCAGTTGGAGCACTGGACAGAGTTCCAGTTTCAACAACAAATTATCCCCGACCATCAAAGACGGTGTTGATAAATGAGATTATGCAAAGTTCCAGTTTACTATGGAACGAAAGATGAAAGCTCTTTGCAAACAAATTGAGCAATTGGCAGAACTGGTGACCCACCATCATCAAGTCACACGCCAATTAATCAGACTTGAGCATGCCTATCTCCTTCCTTTTGTTATGAATGTTCCACCATCACCTTCAGAAAGCGAAGCTATGGAGGATAAGGTTGAAAAGAGAGCAAATGCTAAAGCCCGTCAGGATTATGCCAATCAGAGGGAGTTTACCTATCTGGGCTAATCTATGGAGGAAATATTTCAAATGATGATCAATGAAGGAAGAATTACATCCCTTCTACCTCCAATCAATCCCCATGCAAGACAGTTTAACTACGATGGAGTGTGTCAGTATCATTCCTATTCTCGCGGTCATACCACAGACGAATGTTGGGCACTCCGCCATCTCATTCAAAATCTTATTTATAGCGGTGTCTTGCAAATGGTAGATGATGACACTGTGCAACTTGAGGGTGGGAGTGCATGTACTACCAAATGGAAGGGATCAGTAGCAATTATATCCGATGAGGATTATGAAACTGTCAAAACATTTCTCATACAAACAATTCAACTCAAAGGAGCTGACAATCCTTTGAAAGTGGCCGCACCAGAGCCAATTTCTTTACCTTTCAGACCACAATATCTTGTTTTCAGCTTACACAAAGTTCCATGGAATTATGGAAAAGCTAAAGGATCCACGTCTCATACTACTGCTATAGTGTTGAAGGAAAATCCACTGTATCTTCCTCAGAGGGTGATAAAGCCTATTCTCAAAGCAAAGGGGAAGATTCCCATTGAGAAGATTGAAAAATTCCTCCGCACTATGGGCCATAATGAAGCCAAGGTGGTTCTAAGCTTAAGAGAAGCTCCACATCAGATATCAATACTGGACTTGGTTTTCTCTTCCGAGGATTATCGGAAGATTTTATTGAAGGTTTTGGAAGAAGCCTACTTACCAAAATCAGTGGATGTGGAAACATTTCAACATATGGTTGATCACATTTTCAACAACAATGTGATATCCTTCACTGATGACGACATACCTCCCGAAGGGACCGGTCATTGCAAACCATTGCATATTATAGTTTTGTCTTCCGGGTATATGCTAGCTGGAGTTTTGATAGATGGAGGTTTGTCTCTAAATATATGTCCTTATGCCACCTTGGTGAAGATGAAAGTCAATCTCAAACAGATCCAAAGCAGCCATACGGTTATCAAAGCTTTTGATGGATGCCGACGAAATTCAGTCAGAAAGATTGAGCTGCCAATTAAGATTGGTCCAAATACATTCAATGTATCCTTCCACATCCTCAAGATAGATTCAGGATACAACCTACTATTGGGGAGACCATGGATACACATGGATGGAGCTGTTCCCTCCACACTACATCAGCAACTCAAATACATTATCAACAACAGTCTAGTCACTGTTAACGCTTAGCCGGAATGTCCTGAACAAAGAGATCTGCCAATCACCAGCTTTAACTCAGAAGTTGAGCCGGCCAGTTTTCATACCTTGGAAGTGAGTAACACTAAATACCATCCTATTGGAGCACCACTTCCCGTACCCAATATTTCTGCCGAGGTTATGTCGGCCACTCAAGAAATGATGTCATTGGGTTATTAGCCTGGACAAGGCCTTGGTAAAAATCAGTAGGGTATTAAGTACCCTATTCAAGTGTCCAGTCAAATTCGAACAGTCGGACTAGGCTATGCTGCCAGTTCTAGTCATAGGAATCCTTATAAGCATAAGCAGGTTCCTCAAGCTTCTGCCACACGGCGATTTCTTCTATCTGCACTGCATGAGCTGATACAGTCTCCAGTACAGGTGTCAGCCCATGTTATTACTATGCTGTTTCCCAAGCCAGTACCATGCAAAGCAAAAGAGGTATTTATTCTTGATCCCGAAGTGGATGAAAAGGAGCAGAAACGTAAACATGACATCGCTTTGATGATGTCAGGCATACGCGTCATTATTCATGATGAACATACAAACAGATATACCCCAGACGATGATTGCCCAGATGTCATGGTTATCATTCGGGAGAAGGAGGACGATGACAACCCCTCCATCACTGCAGTCCATCAGGACTTTGCCCTCGACAATTGGAGCAGCACTCCATGCATTGGTTGACGAGGGTAAAACGGGCAGAAAATCCCTCTGCCTTGTAGATAACTTTAATTGCTTGCTTTTCTATACAGTATTAGTAGTTATTTTATCAGTATATGCTAAAGAGATAGAGATCAGCGTGGATGACATCATTGTCAAGTCCTGAAGGGAGGAAGACCACTTAAACTATCTTAGAAAACTATTCAGTAGGTTGCGTAAGTACAACTTGAAGTTGAATCCAGCCAAGTGCCCCTTTGGTGTCAAATCAGGCAATTTGCTAGGTTTCCTAGTCAGTCACAAAGGGATTGAACTGGATCCTACCAAAATCCAGGCCATCAAGGAAATGCCCATTCCTAAGACAGAGAAGGAAATACAGAGATTTTAGGGAAGAATCAACTTCATTAGCAGGTTCATCTCTCAACTCACAGCAACCTGTGAGCCCATCTTCAAGCTGTTAAGGAAGAACTCCTCCACGAAATGGAACGATGAGTGTCAGAAAGCCTTCCTTACCATTAAAGAGCAGCTAGTTAACGTTCCTATTTTGGTACCACCCAAAGATGATGTTCCCCTGTTCATGTAGCTGTCCATTAATGACAATGCCATAAGCTGCATGCTGGGGGAAAAAGATGATAGAGGCCAAAAATGAGCTATCTATTACCTCAGCAAAAGATTTAGCATCAGTGAACATAAGTAGACTTTTATTAAGAAGTCTTGTTATGCTTTAGCATGGGCTTCCATGAGGTTACAACATTACCTCCATGGTCACACAACCCATCTCATATCCCGCGTGGATCCTCTCAAGTATGTGTTTAGTAAGCCCACACTGAATTATCGGCTGTCCAGATGGCAGTTGATCCTGCAATAATTTGACATCGTCTACGTGACGCAAAAGTCTTTCAAAGGTCAAGGAATTGTGGATCAATTGGCCATCGCACCTGCAGAAGATTATAAAGCCTTAGAAACATACTTCCCCGATGAAGGGGTAATGACAGTTCAGCAACACCATCAGTACGATGCATGTCATATATGGAAAATGTATTTTGATGGAGCTGTTAACACAGAAGGCTCTGGAGCCGGAGCAATTTTAATATCAGATACGGAGGAGCAGTATCCCGTCGCCGTCAAATTGGAGTTTGTCAGCACCAATAACATAGCTGAGTATGAAGGCTATATCACGGGGTTAAAACTTACCTGTTCAATGGGCATCAGACGGTTAACTATCTTTGGGGATTCCGAATTGGTAATCAAACAATCCACAGTAATTTATCAAACCAAAGAATAACATTTGCTGTCTTACCATCGACAAGTTTTACAGATGGCTTTGGAGTTAGAAGAAATCTCATTTCTATACATTTCTCGTAATAGGAATGATTTTGCGGATGCAATAGCTATGTTGGCTTCCTTGATTCACATACCTGACAAGGAAAACATGTAAAGCATCACATTTGCTCTACAAAAGGCCCCAGCTTATGGGAATTATGTTGGAGAAGTATCGAATGAGCTACCTCCCATCCAAAACTCTTGGTATCAACATATCAAGGAGTATCTACGAGATGGATGTTAACCCGTTGAGGCAAGCCTAACTGAGAAGAGGCGGATCTGTCAATTTTCTATGAAATTCTACCTGAGCGGAGATGCACTCTACAAAAGAGATGTAGGATTAGGTCTCCTTAGATGTCTGGACAAAGACCAAGCTCAGAGGCTCATGGATGAGATCCATGGTGGAGTATGTGGCCCACACATGAGCGGCCCCTTACTTGTCAAGAAAATTCTCAGAACAGGGCATTATTGGTTTACACTTAAAGCTAACTGTGATGATCATGTCAAGAGATGCTATCAATGCCAAATTCATGGGAATGCTATCCACGCCCCTCCAAGGGAACTCCATAATATGAGTTCGCCATGGCCCTTCTCAGTGTGGGGAATGGACGTGATCGGGCCTATCGAGCCCAAAGCCAGTAATGGACATCGATTCATATTCACCATGATCGACTACTTCTCAAAATGGGTAGAAGCAGCCTCTTTCCCCAGGGTTACCAAAGAAGTAATCATTGCTTTCATTAGAAACATTGTAGTCTGTTGATATGGACAACAAGAGGTCATTGTGTCAGACAATGCTAAGAACTTCAACAACAAGATGATGGAGGAGTTATGCAGTAAATTCCACATCAAACTCCTTAACTTCGTCATCTACCATCCAAAGATGAATGGTGCTGTTGAAGCGGCTAATAAAAATATCAAGAAGATCATGCAAAAAATGTCCGCCAATAACAAAGGATGGCCTGACCTCTTGTCTTTGACTTTATTAGCCTACAGAACTTTAATACGTACTTCAACTGGGGCAACCCCATACTTATTATCCTATGGGATGGAAGTAGTGCTCCCCATAGAGGTAGAAATGGAATCCCTCAGAGTGTTGATGGATGCTCAGTTGGATGAAGACCAATGGGTACAAGACAGGTATCACAAATTGTCTCTAATAGACGAAAGGCGAACCGCGGCTATCTTCTATGGTCAGTTATATCAGCAAAGGATCGCACGATCCTGCAACAGAAAAGTCCAACTACAGCAGTTCAAACAACGTGACTTAGTTTTGAAGAAGATCATTGACAACCAAGATCAATCTAAGGGAAAATTCGCTCCTAACTGGAAAGGTCCGTTTGTTGTAAAGGAGGTATTGACAGGAGGTGCTCTCAGACTATAGGAAATGAATGGCGATGAATTACCACAGCTAATCAACTCGGACTCCATGAAACAATACTATGTCTGAAGTTACCATCAAGCAAACCTCCTGGTATTGATCACCCAATCATCAGTCATTCCAGTTTTTAACCCTCTCTTTCTACAAACTCTTCTGCCCCTTAGGGAAACATACATTTCAAACCAGCAGCCTGGTTTAACTTCATTTCAAACCTTTTCATGCCTGCAGTTTATTCTGAAGATGAGATTAAACTTTTCTACACTTGCAGTTTATCATGAAGACGGTATTAAATTTTTCACACCTGTAGTTTATCCTAAAGACGGATTAAACTTTTTTACACTTGCAATTTGTCCTGAAGACGGGATTAAACTTTTTCCACGCCTGCAGTTTATCCCCATTATGGGATCAAACTTTCTTCTCTCCATAGTATAGCCTGCACATGGGATTCACACTTCTCTTTGGCTGCGATTCGTCCTGAGGGGCGAACTACGTCGACCTGATCTCCTTGATACCCGAAAGTACGTAGGAAACCATATTCTATATGGCCCGGTTGTAATAAACAAAAAAATAACAAAAACATTTCTGCCCTTCCTCTACAAAAAACAAAAATAACAAAAATACTTCTACACCCATCTGCCTTTCACATTCAGCGTTGAACCTCTTACACCAGGTTCAAACTATGTAGACTTGATCTCCTCTTCAATAGGAGAACGTAGGCAGCCATTTATGGTTTAGTCTAACCCCTACCAAAATAAAAGTGCTTGTCACACGATACTAGGATTAACCTTAAATCCACCACATTTCATCGGCTTTAAACCAAGGGGATGGAATTACCCAACCTCTCCTCACAAATAAGAGATTCGGTGACCATCTAAGCTTCGGTTGTGCCTCGAAGAGAAACACCAATCCATAAGAGATGGAATTAACTAGGCTTCTCACAAATAAAAGTACTGTCTCAGAGAGGAAAAGGCACACTCCTCTCCATATTTTTATACAAATACCAGTCCCAAGACACCAAAGATGGTAGGGATACATACAGTTCAATGATCCGTTCTGAGAGATCCTGTGATAGCTCAATGTCCACATATCAAGGATAAGTTCAAAATGCATCGAGATCACAAGGCCCTGAAGAAAAAGGCAAATATCAAGCAAGTATCAAGGCATAACTGAAAGGGAAGTAAATTAAAATTTATTTCTCTGCCATATATACTACTGTTTGATATATACATCTGTGTTGTACATGAAAAAATGGCTAATCTAGTCTGTGCAGGAAAAT
Source organism: Panax japonicus (assembly GCA_020205505.1). Taxonomy (NCBI): domain Eukaryota; kingdom Viridiplantae; phylum Streptophyta; class Magnoliopsida; order Apiales; family Araliaceae; genus Panax; species Panax japonicus. Next base: position 44,872,656 of record CM035102.1, on the reverse strand, counting down.
ACAAAGCTATCTACGGATCTGTGTGTATGTAGTCTATCAGATCTAATATAGCATCCCTCTCTGACGATAAAGGTAAAGCTGCAAGCTCCTGCCCAGTGGCATCTACACGAGCTAGCATATCAAAGGCTAACTGCATGGTGGCATGATGGTCATTTATGTATGCACTCATATCGGTAAGGATACTTGTCGTATGGGATCTCACTGAGGTACTGTCTGTAATAGCCATATCCTTAGTAGATAGAGCGGCATCCCGCTCCACAATCAATGCATCCCTAGCTGATCTAGCCTCATCCCTCTCTAACAAAGCGACGTCTCTCCCATCTAGAGTTGTCAACATCGCGGCCTTAGCCTGATCTCTATAATAGGTCATCAGATGTAAGCTCTGCTCCAAATGATGTGCTGAATACTGAGTAACAGTGGCACTCGGGGTGGGAGAATCCATCACAAATGCTGGCAGCCCAGCAGTCAAGTCCCCATCGATGGGAATGTCAGCCTCCTCTATAGGCTCCTCATCGACGGAATCAATATCCTACACTGTAGATACTACCATAGTCAATGCAGTCTTTGTCTCCATCCATGCTGAATACTCTGCAGAATAACTCAGATGACTGACAGAAAAATCATCTAAGTCTCACTGATCCCAACAGGCAAACAACCTGGATCTGTTCGCTGATGATAAGTGGCGAGAAGCGAAACGCTGAATCACTGCCCCTCATATGGGTGGAAATCCTAAAACTGGTGAAACTGACACATCACGACCAGTGGATGGTAGGTGATCATCCCTCTCAAACCAGCTAGAGGTAGATAATCCATGCCCGGAGCATGAGTAATGAAGTTGTAGGTTGAGCTAAGCCTTGAACATGGTAATATAGCAAATGGATCTCCAATCCCTGCCAGGAAAGCTGACCAAGATGCATCATCTGTACACTCTACAGGATGGAAGGAGTACGACCTCCCTATATCATGGGTGAAACAATATCCATATCATCTGAATGTGCCAATCGGTCCCAAGTGTGACATAAACCACACGTACAGCATGACCGAGCTGCCTATGAACACTCCTGTCGGATAAGTGAAGCAATATGTGGCTGACCTCAGAGTCTCTGCCATAATCATCGGTAGGATGGTGTGACCCTCCCGAAGAGCTCTCACTGCCACAATGACACTGATGTCCAACTCATCCATGTATAGTGGCATGTAGACGTATGACAATACATACAGCAGTAGTACATCCACTCTGGCCAAACGCCACTGATCCTCCGGTGCGGTGAAATCCCCGGAATACCGTGCATAACTATCCTTAGAGCCAAATCTGTCAAACAGAAAATGCTGGGATATCACGTGGCCAGATGTAATTTCGTCCTAGACCACTCTATGCCTCAAGCCGGTGAGGGTCATGAACTGTCTACTCATGTCTCTGATCGCCATGTGCACGCAACATCTGTCCAACGGTAGCATTGTCAACCGTGCATACTCCTCCAAAGTAGGAGTAAACTCTCAGGTCCTGAATAGGAAGACCTGTCTCTCTGATACCTAATGCTCTAGCATACCATCTATGAACCCTATGGGAACCTAAAACATCAACAAGGTCATAGTGTCCTGTAGCAAATCTTCTACGGTCACCCTGTCTGGTGGTGACATACTATCATACCATGAGGGGTATGATCAATACGGCTAACTGTCGAAGAAGACATTTGTACGGGCCGTGTCATAAGACCATCCAGGGGTTGATACTAAATATCTCTTGATATACATACATATGCATAACATAATAACATGCATTATACAATAGATGGAAATATGATATAGGGAATGGAAAATTGTACATACATTCCTAAGTATATCATTATCTAATACATCTTTGTACAGCTAAAATATAGGGAAATGGGACGAAGCTACCCAATATCTCAACAGAGGCCTATCAAAAGATATAGCGAGAATGAGGCGAAGCTACCTAGTAGCTAACAGAGGCTTATCAAAAGAGATAACGAGAAATATACATCAAAAGAAGTTAATGGTATCGATGTCTACATCGTCGATCCTGTCCACCTGATGTAACTCCTCTTGAGTCACTGGTTCTCTATCTACAGGGATGTTAGGCCTATACAAGGGAGGATTTGCACCAGTAAAACCATATGGGTCACCTAAGGGGCCAACGCCAGAGCCGGAAGGATCAAAAGTGTCCGCCTATGAAGGATCTCTGCCCAAGTGCCGGATAGAGAAATGTGCCCGGTCCAACTGCTATGTTAAACTGTCAATCTGTGTCACATGAGTTGGATCTCTGACACAGGCTAGCCAATCCATCATCATCATGGATCCTGGAATTATATCTCCCATAAACTGTGTGGCACGAGTCTGAGCTCCAATGGTACGAGGGAACCACCAATGCTGGAACATCTCCTGAGTGCAGGTGCCCTCTGATAATGTATAACCGTCAATCCCCAACAATAGGATGTCAATAATAGGTGACTGCGAAACATGCCAATAACACATGGCAGGAGGCAAGATCGACATGCGAATCTCTCCTGTAGTGCTCCTGATAGCACGTTCTCCTAAATAGAGCTCCCATCCTCCATCTGTGAAGAGAGGAATCCTATGAGTGGACATAATGTACTCAACTCTAGTCGGGTACCCATCCTCAAATCCAACACTCAAGTGTTCCGCAGAATAGGGAACCCATGTGATGACATCCACTGTCAACAACTCCACCTATATGCGACAATGAGTGAAACCCTCAGCTACAGGGACCTCCGCTAGTATGGAATGATGCAATCTTCATCCTCGTTGATAGGTGTCTAAACCTAACATACTCACAAGATGAAAACATGGAAGCCTCTTATAGGCCCAAAACTGCCAACACAAAGGCAAACATCTGCTGTCAGTCAATGCTCTTAACATGTACATAGGAAAAGACAAGAAAAATACTCACCAACAGAAATGGGTAGAATCCTAACCAAGCCTCAGTCAAGCCCTGCGATCGCATGCGCATTCCCCTAAGGAAGTAGGCAAAGGTGTAGGAATCCTAATCATAATATCCTATACGGCCCACATGTCGAGTGGCGCTAATCAAAGAGAAGGACACCATAGAAGAGTTATCTTCTATGAAGCAGCCCCTAATGATCATCAGGAACAATCACCGAAGAATACGGTCCCTGACTCTCACATAATCGGGTATAGGCTCACTCAACAGCCTGCTCATAGCATCTATGCTCAAAGGACCTGTACGAATAGTCCTACCCTTGAGCGCCTCCGCCGGAACTCCCAACAAGGATCTGACGATAGTAGGGGTAATATCCACTGTACAAGGCACTGGATCCCCTCCAAACTGCATACATGTGATAAATCGCCAATCCATCGGCTTCATCATCACCTCACAGTCCAACAAATTGAGTAACTGAGTCTGGTGAAACCACCGCTCAGACAATGCCCTAAGATAACCCTAAGGGCAGTGATGGGGAAGAATGGAAAAGAACGTCCCGAATCCCCAGCCATGTACACTCTCTCTATAGTCATCATGTAAGGCCTGATACATAGAGTGGATGCTAAACTAATTCCCTCGAGGCTGTGTAAAGTCGGGAACCTACATCAAATGCAGATCAACATCAGAATCCTTTACTCATCATTAACAGGAAATAAGGAAGATTAAGATCTAACTTCATTCCTCATTTGCGTGCAGGTATACTGAAGGATGCCGACTCAAGTCACCCATAAGTTTTGGGTTTACCACTTGAATACCTGGAAATTCCCTACGGGGAACACGTACAACAAAAGTAGGAACCTTAATCGGTACATCCTCCTCCTCATCCTCGACATCCATCACTTCAACCCGGATAGGACGAATCACCACCTCCACCAAATGACAAGACTGTCTAACAGAACGAGGTCGAGGTACTTCAGAAGCCCTCCTCCGTACACCAGAAGTGGTCCTGCCAGAACTACTCGACTGATCTGGATCCATAATATCTGGACAACAAGTCTCCAAATCACCTCAGAAAAGGTGTGGTAAATTCTTACCTTGAGCTTTTCAAAATGCATTTTATGATTACATGTATGCATGTATTATTTTAACATACATCTACAGTAGAGCTAAAAATACATGACTACCCAATGCCTACATTTTGGAAATTTTTGCAACAGTCCCTTTGTAAATGGGACTATCCACATGCACATAGGCATGACTAGGTGGCAATTCAGTAGCACACCTACCAACAGTCATATACATCCTAAATACATTTAGTACATTGCAGTAAAAAATCCGTAAGTGTAGTCTAATTACCAGGGTTATTTTACTTTTCTACCTTTACTCATTTGTCCTCAAATAAGATAAGAAATGACAGTTTAAAAGTCAAGCATGGTTTAATACTAACATTTACTATTTTGAATATTTTTTATCATATCATATCAGCATTCATATTCACTACTATGTGTCTAAATGCATTTCATGTGATAAGTCATTTTCCAACGGATAAAAATTGGAAAAAAAAATACATGCATACGTTACCAGGATAGTGAAGAACGCTTGTATGGTAGTAGAATATACAGAAAGTTTCCTGAACTTAACTGGTCTGAGGAAGAGCTCTAAGATTTCCTTCGTCGCGCAGCTTGAAAATGACTTATGAAAGCAACCCGCAGGATTTGTATAGCCACAGTTGGCCGCAGGTCCACATGTGGCTGCTATAGATGTACCTATGGCACCCCATTATGGGTCCCCACCTCCGAATCATTCTAGTTAGAGTTGCAAAGGAGGTCTCGCAAGCTGAAAAGGCCAAATTAGGAATAAAAACGCTACGCGATTGAGCGAAATAGCCTGAAATCCTAGTTTTTATAGGCCGCAATCTGGCCTCATCTCTCTCATTGGTATTCACCTTTGTACAAGGTATACTATATCAATGGCCTCAGCTTTTACAAGTCATGCTCGGAAATACCTCACAAAGGTCCGATGCCGTCAGTGCAGGGTCACAACCCTAGATGTAACCCCGACGGGGGTTACAATGCCGAAGTTATGAAATAATGAAGTATCCTCGGTGGGGGTTACATCACCGAAGTTACAAATCATCCACGTATCCCCGGCGGGGGTTATAATGCCGAAGTTATGAAATAATGAAACCATCCCCAGCGGGGGTTACAACGCCAAAGTTACAAATCATCCACGTATCCCCGGTGGGGATTACAACGCAATTCAGCCATTGATATACGCATCAATGATGGTCAAGAAACCTTGATGTTATATCAGCCGATGGCAAGTAAATCCATCGAAGCAACCTTCCCCAGCAAGGGTCACAACGCGATGCAACCATTAATACATACATCAATGAAGGTCAAGCAGCCTTGATAATGCACCCAACAGGGATCTATCCAGTGATACACACATCAACGAAGGTCAGAAAACCCTGATAAATGCATATAATGTTGGTAGTAACTCAACAGGATGATAGGATATGTTATACACATCCTCAAATAGACAAAGCTTTATCCCCACAGATCTCTTGTACACAAGTGGCACCTCTATGGAGAATGAAGTCCGTGTCTAGGATTTACGACATTGGTGATAGCCCCAACGTCAAAATCCTTGAAGACTTAGATCGCATGTTCAAGACATCAGTGATTGTCATCCCAACAGGATTAGACGACAATCATTCAATCATGCATCAAACATTTGCATCATGTTACTGCACATAGCATCATGTTTATCTTGTTGCATTTCAAGTGTCTAGGATTATTTATCCTATACATGCCTTGCATTGCATGAATATGATAAAGAGGGGCATCTATAGACTCTCAAAATTTTCTGCACACCTGTTACTAACATTGTAGGAGAGCAGATTCGTCTTTCGGACATAACCCTGGAAGACAGCTCACATCCATTCTGGATACTACCGGAAGTTCAGTCCCAACCCCGGAACACACACCAGGAACATCAGCCTCAACCCCAGAACACACACTGGGAACATCATTTCCAATCCCGGAACACACACCGGAAGGATCATTTCTAACCTCAGAGATAACCTCGAGTTTTGTCTTTGGCGATAACACCAAGGAATGCAGTTGCAGTTCTGGCGATAACCCAAGAAATACTTGTTTCAAATGCATGCGATCAGCTTCAATCAGACCTCTTGCCGAGGCACTCATAACTTAGATCCGGAGCTAACACCGGGCAGATAGGCATTCTCACAGATGACATTGTGGCATTCAAACAAGCAGTCCAATCTCAAATGTAACCCTGAGCAACGTCTGCTTTCAACTCAAATCAGCGATAACCCCAGTGAGGAGTCACATGTCATCTTACTACATCAACACTTGCGCATCGTCTCAATACTTCAGACATACATACATACAACAATGTCCTACAAGAACCAAGGAGTTCCAATCCCGAGTGACTATTACGCTTTGCAGTACACCGAATATAATTTGAAGCTTTGAAGACCATGGGCATGGTCCCCTCTTCCTGACTTTGTACAACCTCTAATCCATGTTATTACGTAACTCTCGACACAAACAGCCCGGAGAAGGTTGTATATACCTCGTTCAGATGCTCGGATTGAAGTTCTGCAAGTTCGAGCAGACATTACAGTGCACGAGTGCATGTACTTCGAGACGACGGGACCTGCAGAACCCGGGGCACTTCAGGCAGCTGCAGGTACATCTGCGGCTACTGCAGGTACACCTGCGACTCCCCCCTCTATAAATAGAGGGCTTGGGGTAGCCTTTTTTTTTTAAAAAAAAAGAAAAGGCGAGGAAGCCCTGTCCAATTTGCTCTGTACACACCATATATTAAGTGTTTCCTCATTTTAAACACTTCTTAGCCCACATACAGTTATATATTTACCAGCGGGAGCTGAGTGTTTATCCATTTAGAGTTATAGAATCCTGCATTGGCAGCCCACTGTACGCCTTCTTATACTCTATAAAGCCTTTCTCTTCATATTTGAACACACTATTCTACACATTGAGAGTCGTGTTGTGTGCGTATGGCCGGACTTCGGTCCGTAGTTTTCAATTCTATCTGTATATATATACTTATATATGTATTATTTTTATATGGACTAACATTATCGAGTTTTGCCTCAATTGAGCACTTATGTCTGGAGTGTTTACTCGCTTATATATATATATAATTATTGTCAGACATGTCTGATGAGCCTAAATTTTACATTCGGAGCGTTTATTGCCTTTATATATATTTGTATATATATATAATTGTTGTTGGACATATCCAATGAGCCTGAATTTTACATTCGGTGCGTTTATTGCTTATATATATATATATATATATATATATATATATATATATATATATATATATATATATATATATATATATATATATATATATCTACATTTGTGTCAGGCCTGGAGTGTAACGACCTAGAAATTGACTTAGTTTAAAAATTAAGTTTTGAATATTATTTGTATTGTGTGTTTAAATGTCATTTTATGACCTAGGATGGTGATAATATTGTACTATTTATGTTGCGTGCAAGAATAAATAATTAAGAATTTTGAAGACGAAAATAAAAAAATTTCGAGAAAGTTTGTGTAAAAACACTATTCACGTGAAGAACGATACGAGTTAGGTTTTGACCCTAAGTTCTTTTGAGAAATCTGTACGTCATATTGACTTTCCATTTCAAGATCTACCGGTAATACGTCGTGAAAAGTTTTGTTATCCAATACAAATTTTCCTCCAAAAAACGTCGTGCTTAAAAAATTTTCTTGTGTTTTTTGACTTTTCGGTATATTCATTTTGACAAGTTGCTTTGTCATGCTTACATTGAAAAAATGCTTTGTCGTGCTTACACTGACAAAATGCATTATCGAGCTTGGTTGCAAGCTGCTGTGTCGAGCTTAGTAGATATTTTTTGTGGCAAGCTGTTGTGTCGAGCTTGGTTGCAAGCTGTTGTGTCGAGCTTAGTAGATATTTTTGGTTGTAAGCTGTTGTGTCGAGCTTAATAGATATTTTTGGTGGAAAGTTGTTGTGTCGAGCTTGGTAGATATTTTGTGGCTTAAAGACAAAAATACCCTAACCTAGGAACTCCTATAAATAGACCATTCCTCCTTCATTTAAATTTGCCAATTCACAAAGTTATAATCTTAAGTTGCAAAGAAATAGTTAAAGCTTGCAACTACAAGCGGTAAACAACTCTAGTTGTTGTTATGTTCGATTTTATTCATTATATAGTCTATAAGCTCAACAACATAAGTCGTTACCATGTTCGGATTTTCCAACTCCGTGTTTCTTCATGTGTTCTTGATCAAATCTAATATTATTTAAGTTTATGTTATTTCTTTTAAAAAAATTTATAATCACCTATGCAAGCCGTTATAATGCCCAAAATATTTTAATTATGAAAACAAAAAGCTCAAGAACATAAGTCGTTACCATGTTAGATTTTTCGTTCTCCGTGTTCTTCGCGTTCTTCGTATATTCTTGATCAAAAGTCATAAATTTTACATAAGTAGGTTTATGATTATATTATTTTAATGTTATGATATGTTATTAAGTGTTAGAACATGTTATCCTAGCAAATTAATGCTCGTAGTATCATGTTTTACTAAATGAAAAGAAGAATTGTGAACCAAAATCACAATTTTGACATTTCTGTCCATTTTTTGAAATTTTAAAATGGTAATATGCTTTTGAATGATTAATAAATTGTAGATATGGAATTTAGGAGCGCGTATGTGCAAGAATCACCCAAAAATGTTTTAAAACGAAAACGTTATGGTAATTTCCGTAAAGGACATCAAAGCTGAAAATTTCTTGGAGACTCTCTAATTTAAGGGCTTAAAAGAGCTAGGGTGTTAAGAAGCTTAAATCACCTATGAACATAGTTAAGTTAAGTTATTATATAACATATAAAGTTATATAAAACGATGAATCTAACCGCTTATGCACTATATGATTGTGTAGGGTTATTTTAACAAGGTTACACTTATAGTTTAGTGTACTAAACATCAAGGCAAGTTTCCTAAACCCTAAACTTATTTCTTCATTATGAAAGTCTTCTAACCTATCTTGTTATTTATACAAGTTCTTGAACCCTGTGTATTCGTTAAACAAGATTACCATCTTGAATTGCTTTTGATATGTTATACCAAACCTAAACCTGAATTGCTAATTGTTATAAAGTTATTGCTATAGTATCAGCATAACTCAAAAATGAATTGTTTATTCATATGATAATGTTTATTGAGTACAAACTGTTGAGACAAACCAATTTTTTTGGTAAGACATCCTATACTGAAGTTGGGTATCTCGTAAGGGATCGAGATATGGTCAATGAATATGTTGATACTAATGTTGGGTGCGTTTGAGCACTGGTAGGATGAAATGCATACTCCTAGGATGTTGAATGGGCTGATCCCCTATCTCATATCTGAACAAAATTTCTAAGTCTGTGTGACTTACGGAAATAAAGAAAAATTCCAGAAATGGTTGAAATAAATAAAAATCCATAAATGGTAACAACTATCAGTCGAAATTTGAATTGTTGTATTTCTTTAAATCATATATTGTTATAAATACAAAACTTGCTGAGCATGTCATAGCTCACTCTTGCAAATTATTCCTTTTGCAGTGTTAGATGATAAAACCGGAACATCTGGGATGCATAATGGAAAGAAGTTATGCTTAGATTAGCTTATATTCTTGTCTAGTTTAATACTTTGTAATAAGAAATTCTTTATGAGAATCATGCAATCGAACCTTAATATATGATATATAACATCTTTTATTTCCACAACCGTGTTTTCCTTACATATATAGATGTAATTAGAATCTTCAATTTAGTTGAGATCGTTGGGAATGATTTATCTGAGTGAGGGTATTAGTATCATGGACTGTTCATGTTGTTATTAATAATCTAGATTTCGGATAGATAGTTACAATCGATATGATAGTGTAAATTTGCATGATATAGAATATACATCTGAGTGAGGGTATTGGTAATATGGACTGTTCATGTTATTACTAGTACTCTGAATTTTGGATAGATAGATACTATTCGTAGATACAGTCTATACATCCAAGTGAGGGTATCCAAAAACTACAATAGTTCTGACGAGAACTATTATCTGTTATGGGATACTGTGAACCCTGGATCTATGGGAATTGTATCTTGTAATAATTGTATAGTAACTCGATTACATATAAGCATTGAATCGGATACCATGGGCTTATAGATTTGAATATGTTATATTACTTGATTAGTCGTGAGCACCAAATCGGATATCACGGACGTATAGATTTGGGGGCGTCACATGGAGTTTACTTCGTGGCCTTTTACATGTTTATTTGCATTTCATCCCGCCTGGAGTTTACTTCGTGGCGGTTGATTTCTTTTATAGCTTTATTTACATTCAAGTCCCGCCTGGAGTTTACTTCGTGGCGGTTGATAGCATTTACTACTTTATTTAAATTTTTGATCCCCTATGGAGTTGCTTCGTGGTGGTTGATCATGCACATATATATTTATTTATATCTTATATATATATATATATATATATATATATAACTGCTTACTGCTTTCCATACAAACTGCAGTATCATGTGAGCCTAGGAATCACGTGATCACAGATTCAGTCTACTGAATCTATATTTGGTTCTTGTGATGGACTTTTTCAGCAGTAAGCAGCTTGTACATTATTTACAGTGTACGAATTTCCTTGGATGGTTGTCATGCCCATGAGGAGTTCAGCACTGCTGTATATTATTTTCTCGAAGATGCCTAGCATCTCGAAAATAAAAGCAAACAAGACGAACATTATAATAATAAAATGGAAGTATAAAAAGGTCTCAATTCCTATTGAGCACAGGGTTTGAAAAGCTTCTTTTTATAAAACTTCATTGCTATATCTTGGTTAAAACTGAATTTTTCTATAAATTCAAACCTTGTGTATATAGGTGCGAGCGAGGCCTCGTAATACTTTCAAATAATTCCACATTGATACACACACACACACACAAATATTCATATAACAGTTTCTTTGAGAAGTGGCGGTCACCGTGGTAACACGGTTGTCGGGAGGTGCCTAACACCTTCCCTCCGCATAATCAAGCCCCCGAACCCAAATGAATCTCGGTTTCACAAACCCATTTAGCAGTGTTACATCATTAGGTCAATGTGCAAACCTTTTTAGTTGCGTTGGTGCAACCAGTTAAAAATACCAACTGCCGACTCTTAAAGTCAAATCGTCGAAATTACATATGTCGGACCTTTTTCACTTTTTTTAAACAAATCTCACATTAACATGAGAACACCAAAGAACAAGTAACGAAAAGGGACACCTAAAAATCCCGACGTCGACAGAACATTACTACTTTGTTGTGCACAGACAAGGGTTATAGTTTTCTCTTCACTTATATGAAAATGTTGGGTCTGACTTAACTTAAATCATTTTAGTTCGAATGTGCACACACTTGACCATTATGATTTAAGAGGCAAAATACAAGTAGTTGATGTAATTGACAAGAGATGTCCACCTGTTTATTTATATATAGTTTGTTGTGCACACACAAGGCTATATACATTTGAAATGGGATCCTTAGTCTCACTAGCATATCTTTAATTAAATATTTCTGAAATATATATATTGAGGGTAATATAGTTTGAAGAAAATAGTGGGATATACTAATTTAAAATATGACCTAATTTATTTTGGTAATTAATAAAAGAATGTATGCTAAAATGTTGTTAATTACAAATTAAATTATAGAATTTTATAATATCTAAAATTACTATCACTGCGTATCATATTAGATGCTAAATTAATCGGTCTGAATTAAACGTATTGGTTAAGGAAATTGAGAATAGTTCTCACGACTGAAAAGATATCTTATGTCCTTAATACGCCTATCCCTGCAATAGTTGCAGACAATGCCTATGAGGAAGAGATTGTTACTTTTAAAAAGTTTCAAGATGATGCACAGTTGGCTCAATGCATCATGCTCGCATCCATGAGTAACGAGCTTCAGTGTCAGCATAAAACTATGGATGCTCTTACTATATTCCTGTACATCAAGAAGTTGATGGTGAGGAAATTAGGACTGATAGATATCAGATATCTAAGGAGCTCTTCCGATCTAAAATGACCAATGACACTACAATACAGATAAAAGTCCATTATCAATTTGATTGAATAATTAGGACAACGGGTTTTTCCATGGATGGGGAGTGTGACGCCCCCAAAATAGGTATACATCACCCATCTTTAGTCGCCAAATATATGGTACATAAATCAAATAAAAAACCTTTTTAACACAACTGTCGTGTAAAAATACGACAAAATATAGCTGAGTTTTTACATAAATATTGTCTTATAGACAATATCCAAACTCAAATTCAATCCTCATTATATTTATTATCACACTGAGTAGTGAGGACTACTAAAATAACCATCTCGGACCGTCACTCCATTCTCCGTCTAGTCCCGGGTAAATTCTCATTTCCTGAAGAGAACAGTGAAAGCAAAAGGGTGAGCTCAACTAGCCCAGTAAGAAATACTATGACTAAGATAATACAGAATACATTATCACTAGCCTTCGACAGTGTTGAACTGATAAAATACAATAAACATCAAGTTTAACTGCAACGGAACAAGCAATCCATTAGAAGAGTCAAGTAGAGCATGATATCTACTATCTTCTATGATTTAGAAAGTTTTTCATCCACTTTATCGCTGAGACTCATCTTAATAAATAAACCATATCATCGAATCATCCCTGCACTACGGGCTAAGGATATTCATGTAATCATCAATGTTCGTGATTATACCGAATAATCCCTGGTCATAATCATACCAACAACTGTCCATCAATGCACTACGGGCTAATGAGGACACTTACCACATCACTTGTAACATTACAGGTCACTATTATACCGAATGATCCCTGTTCATAATCATACCAATCAACAGTCCATCTATACATGTAAGCCAAAGATGACTTTCATCACATTATAATCATGAGGATGATGACAATGATATAAGCATTAATCAAACGAAATCAAGGATAAATATTAAAGACTTTAAATTTATCCAGAGTTTAAAAATATCCAAATTGTCAACATGATACTGCTTTGTGGAGTTAAATTCAAGAATAATATTCATGTATCAAAAATAATTTGGACAGAAAAGAAATATATTTTTGGGTGAATATTACCCCGTAAATAGTACCATGTGAATAGTACTTCGAGAATAGTACCTCATGAATAGTATTCCAGCATAAAAAGTGCCCCTATTACCTAAGTGAATAGTAACCTATGAATAGTAACTTGTGAATATTACTCTGGCATGAAAAGTACCCCGAATATCTGAATAATATTCGAGTGAATAGTAACTGGGTGAATAGTAACCAATAAAAAGTAACTCGTGAATAGTATTTCAGTATGAAAAGATAAATAATTATCATTAAAACTCAGAATAATATTTTCATGAAAAGATACTAGATGAAGGGCAAATATTAAGGATATTTTACTAATTTCACGGAGTATAGAAAATATACTTTAACAGAATGAGTGTAGAATTAGGAATACGAAACGAAATAATATTACTCGCATACTAAAGAATATGGAAGAAAATATTATTACTACGAATACGGAAAAAAATAATATCTCTTACCTCAGAAGAAAACTGGATACTAGAATTGTGAAGTAGCAGACTTCTCTTCTTCTTTCTCTCTATAGCTTCTCTATCTATAATTGCTCTTGTGAGTCTTAGTGAATTGGTGAGAATGGAAGAAGAATGAGCTTCTATTTATAGGAAAATATAGTTTTGATAATTGCACGTTTTGGGGCTCAAAATATTACAGTATAATACCTTCATCTTTTCCTCAATGTTTAATTTAGTCCTACAAGTATTATCAAACTTTTACCACCTCCCCTAATATTACATCATGTGAATCAATAGTACATTCCTGTGAATCAATAGTTTTACACACGTGAAAACATAGTTACAGTATAGTACCTTCATCTATACCTCTATTTTTAATTTAGTCATGCAAGTATTATTAATCTTGCACCAACTCCTTAAATAGTACATGCATGTGAATCAATAGTACATACATGTGAACAAATAGTTATAAGCACTTGATTTAATAGCAATTAATTACTTATTTATCCGATTAATTACCCGATTGGCCAATATAACCTCCAAAAATCAATTATTATCGAAGTAAATGTCAATTTTCACTAACACTAATAATTCTAACACAATGGAACTATCAATTTCATCTTTAATCAACACAAACTTATTCATCATTAATATTATAATTCACAATATTTAACAACCACGTTATTCACAAAAAAAAATAGGGGGCTTTCCGATAAGGATTTCTCCATATTGACGCGTAATTAGGTGACCGAACCTCTCCTCGACAGAACTTTCTCGACATCGTCAATATTGTAAATAATAATATGAATAACTTTGTCGTCTCAATTATTAATTTAATAATATAAAATATTATGCAGATGATATAGTGACAATTATTGAATCAATAATATGAGAGATATTATGCAGCAATTACTTTAGCAATAATTAAGTATAACTAAGTGACTTCTCACGTAAGCATCAATAATCAACACCGTGTGCTACTATGCAACCAAGCGTATTACTGTACTTTTACCACCGGGTAATTCAACAGTTTAACGGTAAAACTTTCGTCATTATTTTTATAAAATAATATTTCTGTCGTTTTCTAACTACGACAAAACTTCCGTTGTGGGGTCCACAAATGATTGTGTCGTCGTACGAATATTCCTTGTTAAAACGAATATTCCCAGACCAATCGAATATTTTATAACATCTTGCTTACTTTGCAAAATTTGTAAATATTACCCACAACTATAAAATTATATCATATCGAAAACATAATATTCAAAAATATATTTCGAGAAAAATTATTCTTTATTCATAAAAGTTTTGGTCTTAAAACCTCCCCTTCTTATGAAATTTCATCCTCGAAATTAGGGTACGTACCTGGTATGTCGAAGAGATGAGGATACCTTGACTTAATTTCAGATTCTAACTCCCAGGTCATTTCCTCAACATCGTGGTTTCTCCACAAAACTTTGACTTGAGGTATAACCTTGGAGTGTAGAATATGATCCTTCTTATCCAAGATTTTAACAGGTACCTCTTCATACATTAAATCTTCCGCTATCTTGTCCGGTTCTAATTCAATAATGTGGTTCGGGTCATTCACATATTTATGTAACATAGATATGTGAAAAATGTTACGAACACGAGACATACTTGGCGATAAGGCGAGTCGATAGGCCACAGATCCTACTCGATCTAGTATTTTGAATGGCCCAATGAATCGAGGATTGAGTTTTCCTCTCTTTCCAAATCTTGCAACTCTTTTCCATGGAGCAACACGTAACAACACATACTCTCCAACATTGAATTCTATATCTCTTCGATGATGATCAGCATAATTCTTTTGTCGATCTGGTGAGGTCTTTATATGTTCCTTGATCATTTGAATCTTTTCCGTTGTCATGCGTACGAATTCTGGTCCCAACAATGTTACTTCACCCACCTCATCCCAGCATACTGGAGAACGACACTTGCGTCCATACAACGCCTCGAATGGAGCCATGCCAATACTTACTTGATAACTATTGTTGTAGTAGAATTCCACCAATGGCAAGAACTTATCCCAACTTTCTTTGAAGTCAAGGACACAGAGTCTTAATAAATCCTCAAGAGTTTGAATAGTCCTCTTTGATTACCCGTCCTTTTGAGGATGATATGCCGAACTAAATCGTAAATCCGTGCCCATAGCTTTTTGCAAACTAACCCAAAATCGTGAAGTGAATCTTAGGTCTCGATCAAAAAATATGGATACTTGCATACCATGCAGTCTTACAATCTCATTTATGTATAAACGAGCTAGACATTCAAGTGAATAAGTTTCTTGTATAGGTAAGAAATGAACAGACTTGGTCAATCTATCAACAATGACCCAAATTGCATCTCTGGCTTGAGAAACCTTGGGAAGACCAGTAACGAAATCTATGGTAATGTGCTCCCACTTCCATTTTGGAATTTTAAGTTGTTGCAATGGACCTTTTGGCACTTGATGCTCCGCCTTGACTTTTTGACACGTTAAACACCTTGAGATATACTCCGTAATCTCTCTTTTCATATTGCTCCACCAAAATGTATGTGGAAGATCACGATACATTTTGGTACTCCTAGGATGGATTGCAAACGGTGTGTTGTTCGCCTCCATCATGATTTTATACTTCAAGTCAGAATAGTTAGGAACACAAGAATGGAGTGGACTTGTAGTATTCCTTCTTCATCGATTCTTGCTTCCGGAATAGCACCTTCTTGTACTTTCTTCTTCATACGCATCAGCTCCAGGTCTGTAGCTTGAGCAGCTTTAACTTTATCGATTAAAGTCGGTTCTACTCATACATTTGCAATCATCACGTGGGTCCTTGGAGTTTTTAACTCTATCTTCATCCTTTGCATGTCATACAAAATGGGCCTTTGTGGTTACAATATCGCACTCGTACCCACATATGATCTTCTACTCAATGCAGCTACTACGTTTGCTTTTCCAGGATGGTATTAAATGGTATGATCGTAATCTTTCAATAGATCTAGCCAACTTCGTTGCCGCAAGTTGAGTTTCTTTTGAGTGAAGAAATATTTGAGGCTTTTATGATCCGTATAGATCTCCACTTTCTCCCCATACAGGTAATGCTTCCAAATTTTAAGTGAAAAAATGACTGCTGCCAACTCTAGATCATGAGTAGGATAATTCCTCTTATATTCTTTGAGTTGTCATGAGGCATAGGCTATGACTTTCTCATGTTGCATGAGAACACATCCTAAACCTTTGCCTGAAGCATCGCAGTATATGACAAATCCCTTTGAACTAGATGGTATTGTCAGAACAGGTGTTGAAATAAGTTTCCCCTTGAGTTCTTGAAAACTCTTCTCACATTCCTCGCTCCAACCGAATTTTATACCTTTTTGAGTCAACTAAGTTAATGGAGTGATGATTCGAGAAATTTCATCCACAAATCTTTGATAATAACCAGCTAAGCCCAAAAAGCTACGTACTTCGGTCAGCTAACTTAGGTTGCTCCAAGCTTTGAATTGCTTCAATCTTCGCTGGGTCAACAGATATTCCATGATTTGATATCACGTGCCCAAAGAATGCTACTTCATCAATCCAGAACTCGCATTTCTTTAACTTGGCGTATAACTTATTTTCACGAAGCTTTTGGAGTATCAACCTCAAGTGCTTCTCATAATCTTCATGACTTTTGTAGTATATGAGGATGTCATCAATAAAGAAAACCATGAATATATCTAAATATTCTTTGAATACTTGGTTCATCATATCCATGAAGGCAGCATGAGCATTAGTCAATCGAAGAGACATGACTAGGAATTCATAATACCCGTACCGAGTTCTGAAAGTAGTCTTTCGAATGTCATCAGTTTTAATCTTTAACTGATGATATCCAGAACAAAGATTGATCTTTGAAAAGAATTTAGCGCCTACAACTGGTCAAACAGGTCATCAATGCAAGGCAACGAGTACCTATTTTTATGGTGACATGATTCAACTCCCGGTAATCAATACAAAGTCGCATACTTCCATTTTCTTCTTTACGAATAGAACAGGAGCACCCCAAGGAGACATACTAGGACAAATGAAACCGATGTCTAACAACTCCTGCAGTTGGGTTTTTAAGTCCTGAAGTTCAATAGGAGCCATTCGATGTGGGGCTTTGGAAATGGGTTTTGTACTGGGTTCAAGGTCGAAACAAAATTCAATTTCACGCTCTGGGGGTAGGCCATGAAGTTCTTCAGAGAATACGTCAGGAAATTTATTAACAATAGAAATATCATTTAAATCTGACGTATTTTTATTTAAATCCACGACATGGGCTAAGAAAGCTTGACATCTATTTTTTAATAAACGAATAGCTTTATGGCTTGATATGACGGTGATTCACTTTAGTGGTTTGGTTGCTTGAATTCGCATAATAGGTTGGTTAGAAATATGAAAGCTAACAACCTTACGATTACAATCAATTTTAGCATGATGAGTAGTTAACCAATCAATCCCTAAAATCACATCGAATCCAAGTATTTTCAAAGAGATAAGATCGACAGGTAACGTGCGGCTACCGATTTGAATCAAACAAGACTTATAAATAGTGGATGTAATGATGGTTTCTCCCAACGGAGTTTCAACAGATAAATCAAATTCTAATTTCTCTAGAGTTAAATTTAAACGTTGAGCGCAAGTAGGAGAAATAAAAGAATGGGTAAAACCAGTATCAAATAAGGTATAGACTTCGCTAGAGTTTATGATTAGCTTACCTATGATCACCTCGTTTGGATTCCTCACTTTTTGGGAGGTTATGACAAACGCTCTCCCTTGAACTAACAATTTTGTCTTCTCTAGGATGGCATTTGGTGCCTCCGTCCTAGCTGGACTTGTCATCGCTACATGACAAAACCGTGCTAGGTGACCTTCTCTTCCACAATTGTAACACGCTTTGGACTACATCATGCAGTTTGGACTAATGTGTCCCTCCCCTCCATATTTATAACATACGACCAGCGGTCATTCTCCTTCCTTAGCAATAGGTGTTGGTGTTGACGTCTTTCCATCATTACTGAATCTCCTCTTCTTAAAATTTCCACTTCTATTATCTTGGCCATGATTACCGGCGAAGTGGTTACCATTTTTGGCATGTTGATTCCCTCCACGTTTGTTGTCAATGCTTCCATGACTGCTACCACTGGTATTATCAACTTGTCGACTGCTCTCTCTTGGTTAGGTTGAGTCATTATCGCGCTCTAATAACTGAGCCATATTTACAACATTTGAATACAAACACAATTTATGAGAAATGAGATATTAACGTATTTCGATTCTCAAACCTCGCAGAAACATTTGCGACATTCTCTCCTCATTATCAACCAAATGGGATGCGAACCGGGATAACTCAGCAAACTTAGCCTCGTACTGCGACACGGTCATATTGTTTTGCTCCAACTTGATAAACTCCACCTCCTTCATGTGACGAATACTTTTGGGAAAGTATTTGTCGTTGAACAGCTCTTGGAACTTCTCCCAAGATATTTTGAGTGCAGCAGGCTGAGTATGCTTTACTGATTCCCACCAGTAATCTGTTTCTCCTCTCAACATGAAGGTGGCAAAGGGAACCTTTTGCTCCTTGGAGCATCCCAAGACTTCAAATATATTGGTGATCTGCTTTATCCACGTCTCCGCCTTAAGTGGTTCTTGCTTTCCCCAAAACTCCGATGGTCCCAACTCTTTGAATTGCTTAGCGATGACCATCTGTGAGTTGCCAGTGTTTCCACCTGCATTTTGAATATGAGCCGCTCTCGCCTGATGTTGCATGAATTGCATAAAGCCTCTGAACATCCCATCATTTATCATTTGATCGGTGTTGTTGTTTACCTGAGGATTATTGTCTTCCTGTTGTACAGTATCTTGGGTATTGATCATTGGTGACTCAACGGTCTCATGTGCTTCATTGTTGATCTCAACATTTTTAGATGTCATTTTCAAACACTGTCATAAAACAAGGATTAATTGACATGTCACATATTATCCCTATACTTTGACCGACCAATTAAATACCAAATAAACCTAGGTAGGTCATATTAGCAAAAGAATTCCCCGTCTCTCCCCTCCTAGTTCTTGTCTCACATCTCAACCAGGGATCATATGCCTAAGCTTTGATACCAACTGTTACGCCCCCAAAATAGGTATACATCACCCATCTTGAATCGCCAAATACATGGTACATAAATCAAATACAAACTTCTTTAACACAACTGTCATGTAAAAATACGACAAAACATAGCTGAGTTTTTACATGAATATTGTCTCATAGACAATATCCAAACTCAAATTCAATCCTCATTACATTTATTATCACACTAAGTAGTGAGGACTACTAAAATTACCATCTCGGACTGTCACTCCATTCCCTGACTAGTCTCAGCTACGTTCTCATTTCCTTTAGACAACAATTGTTTGGTAAAATCTAATTACGCACAACACGCAAGTATACGTGGTCAACAAGTAATAAAGTGATAAGTTGAGTATCGTTCCCACAGAGAATTAGTTAACAAGAATTACCAAGTACTAACATATAATCAATTTAATCTTATTTAAACGAATGATTTAATAATTTAATTTAAAATAGTTAAATAAAATATTACTAACTATCCCTAGAATGAAACAAGATATTAAAGAATTGAGATTAAAATTTCACTTATTGTTTCATTTAAGTCAATACACTTCCTGTTAAGCCAAGTTATCTATACCGAATTGTTAATCAAGAACACGAAAGTAAAATATGGCCATCTCTCAATGCACCATATTCATATCAAATCAAATCCATAGATGATAGAATCAAATTGAACACCCTAATTAACTAACCCGCTATATCTCTATGTGAATTACCATTAAAAAGGGTTTAAACACAAGTATCATCATGTATGGAACTAAGTATCTTGAATATTAGATCAAAGGTTTAGAGGAAGGAAATGAGCATATGTTCTCCATGGGGTGAAACCCTTGTTTTTCTTCCACTAAATCTTGTGTAACTCAAGTTTTACAACTTGGATTTGTGATCTATCGATGGGGGGTGCTAGATACATGAGTTATCTAGTAAACCCAAGTGGTATAACACAAATCTAGCATGTATTGAAGCAATAGGGGTTGTTTTCCCCAAAATAGTCCACATAGAAAGTTATGGTTTCAAAACTATAAAAAGCTACTATTTCCATTTTTCTTAGGACTGTTTCGGACAGTTGCAAGTCTTTTAAAAATCTGGAAAACACCACAGAGGCACCTTGGGAAGTTATCTACGTGTAGGAGAAATAAAGGACACATTTCAATTTATAGATTGTGCGTAATGACTGTTTCCGTAAAGGACTCCTAAATATTAACACCTGAATATCTCATAGTGTATACATGGGAAAAATCCGATATTTTTACAGTATGTTCATATATATTATGAGAGCATACCCTGAAAATTTCATAATTTTCTGAGCAAAACTCAATTTATGAAAAATAAAGCAAGATCTAAGTGTTTTGGGCACTTTAAAATTAGTAAATCATTTTCTGAAATTCCAGAAACATTTGGGAATCATGGTTGAGTCATATACTGTCCAAATCCAGAAAAGAAGATTTTTTGGAATCAGTTTGCTATTTTTCCTAAAAATGATGAAGTTAATAATAAATGTAAATAAATAGTTAAATGATGTCTTAAATAAGAAAAATGTGATTTTAATGCTTGAATACTCCTAATATATAATATTATGACTATTTTAGGGCATTTTGGTAATTTATAATAGGAAATATTATTTATGACCTTTTATGGATATTAAATAAGAGGCTTTATAAAGGCTGAGCAATTAGAAATAAATTGTTTATTAATCTAAAATATTATTATAATGTTATTATGATATTAATAACATTAGAATATGATATTGTTAAGTAAATAAAAATATTAAAATTAAAACTTCATTAAAATATTATTAAATGGTTAATCATAATTGATTTAAAATATTAATAAATGATTAAAGTATTAGATTAAAATATTAATCTTATATTAAAATATTATTAAAAGATTAATAATATTAAATAAAAGTATTATTAAATGATTAAAATATTATTAAGTAAATAATAATATTCGAGATTAAATAAAATATTATTAATGTAATAACATTAGTAAAGGAAGAAAATATTATTAAATAATTAATAATATTAGTAAATGAATAAAATATTATTACTATTGGTAAATGATTAAAAATATTATTAATTGATTAATGATACTAAAGCATAAGTAAGATATTATTAAAGTAATAATATTATTGCATGATTAAAATATTATTAAGGGGATTAATAATGTTAGTAATGTACTAAAATATTATTAAGATGTTAATAATATTAGTAAGCGAATAAAAGTATTATTAGTGAACTAAAAATACTAGGAGGTGAATTAAATATTATCAAGATTAATAATATTAAGTGAATTAAAGGTATTTGTTATTTAATAGTAACATTATCGAGGTAGGATAATATTTCTAAGAACTAATTATAATATATAATATCTATGTGATTGCATAATCTAATATTATGTTATGGCCAATTGAAAGATTAACTATAGGTCTCTCAAAGGAAGATAATTAGACTGTATAGTGGATATAATTTAATTGTGTAGCCGTAACCTACAAACGAGGTAAGTTTTCTAACTCAAACTCGAGTTATTATTTTCAAAGCATGTTAGTGAATAATTATTGATGATTATTCACATCTATAATGATTATTGAAATTCGCACTTTGTGCAATTGAATTCCAGTTCTATTATTATTGAACTGTGAATTAAATTAAAGTTCTTTCATTCATGAACTATTTATGAGGTAGATCTATGCTAATTGTATCAGCTATATCAAGCATGTTTAAATTTGTTAAATCAAATATGTTTTAAAAAGCCGTTATTATTAAATTGATATGATAAGAACTCTTGACTGAGAAAAATGACGAATTTGATCTAGGCATGATATCGATGCAGGATTATTAAGTGATTATACATAAATCATGGGGTATGAAAGGCTGATCCCCTTGAATACCAAAATGTATTAAGAGGTCCAGTTTAAATGACTGAGAACCTTGGCAAATGTTCATGGTTATTTCAAAACCACTGAGTTCATGTTATTCAATTATTTGAATATTCAATTGTTGATTATTAATTCATGTTCCTTCACAATCTTATATTATTGTTGAACATTGAAAGCAAAACTTCTTTCCAGTCATGATATATCTCCCTTGTATATAAACTTGCTAAGCAAATTAGTTGCTTACCCTTGCTATATCATGACATCTATTTCAGTTAAGCCCGTAGGATCCAACACGAAAGATAAAGGCAAGGGCAAGATCCAAGAATAATTTAGAATGAATGTTAGTTATTATTATCCGATGGGATTTCTTATGTAAACCTTTTGTAATATGAATGGTGTGTTTAAGTTAAGGTTAAGAAGACCTTGGGACCATGTTATGAAACTCTATTATAATGAACATTGTATGTTTATTATTACGTAATAGTTATAGAATGCTTATGATGATGATAGATCGTGAGCACCGAATCTGAGGTTAAAGAACCTGGATTTGGGGGCGTCATAGGTTAGTATCAAAGTCGTAGGTTATAAATATTAGAAATGTGAAACCTAGGTTATAACCTTAGTAGAAAACTTTTATGGAGTATATTAGGAGATGGATTGTGAAAATTCATCGATTATGTGTTGTACTTAATAAAATATTATTTCATTTTACCAATGAATATATTTTATTGTGGTACTGATGTTGGTTTTATTTATGGTGTTTGTAGGATGTCTGAAGAACACCAGAGCAGTCACTCAGTGGACAAGAGCCCATTGAGCGTGAGGTCACAGAAGAAGTCCCTCATGATTCTCCGATAGGGGATTTGTTGAGGAGAATCAAACAATTAGAATGCAGAGTGGGAGAAATAGAGGTTGAAAACCACACACTCCAGTTCACAGAAGGTCAATATAAGGATGTGGCTTATCAAGCCCAGATGGAGGTAGTCGAGCAAAAGGGAAAGTTGGATAAGTCAGAGTTGCAAGTTGGGATGCTAAGGGTGCAGCTTCAGGCCTTCATCGCTAGACCTTGAGGTGGAAAGGCTGGAGAGGACTAGGATTGATGAAGCATGGTATAATGCAGCTACGAGGGTTGACCAGTTGGAAGGTGAGCTATTGGCGAAAGATACCAGGATATAGACACTAGGGCTAGCGCTTGATGCAGCCTTCCAGAGCCAGAAGGGACTGAGTGTTAGGCCTCGCATGGAGATAGGGGAGTCGAGTCGATCCATTCGGCGTAGAGTTATGGAAGGGTTGTTTCCCCAGGAGCCTGTTCAGGTGACCCAGCAGGGCCACTAGTGATTATTATGTTATGGACCAGGTGTAGATAGATGCTTTAGTACCCCTTTTGTGTAATAGGGTTTTTTTATGTTGATGTAAACCTCAACAGGTGTGAGGTAGTAGGTAGTTAGGTAGTATCCCTATTTGGGTTTTTAGGGGTGTATCATTTTGAGTTAATCCCATCTTTTGTGTTTAAAATGGGATAGTAGCATTTATAAAAATATACCTGTATTGAACATGTGAGACACCGAAGATTGGTATATGAATATAAATGCATTATTATGTTATGTGTTGGAAAATTTAAATAGTAAATTGGCTATTTAATGTTATGTGAATCCAGTAGACTGAATTGGAAATTTTTTAAAGCAAACTTAACCCACTAATAAGGGATAAAGACTTCTAAATCTTCGTAATTTAAAACTCTCATATAATGATCATCTGATTATTTGAATACAGTAGTGTATTACATGCTAAGTACTTATATGATAATAAAAAATCCCAAGTAACGTGTTAGAATTTTGTTTCACTAGATAATTTCGCTTACACGTGTACTAAGGAACCAAGAGATCGAAGAGTCAGTTAATAATGCAGCGGGAGCTCAACCAAACCCAATGCAGGACTTTATCAACATGATGGCTGAAGCTATGAGGAACCAAGCTCAACCTGCAGGAAATCAGGCGGGAAACCAATTAGTCAACTTTAAGGACTTCAAGGCAGTAGGACCGCCGGTGTTTAGAGGAACAGCAGACCCGATAGAGGCCCAGACGTGGATAAAGGAGATTGAGATGCCTTCATTATTGCTCGAGTAGTAGAAGAACAGAAAACAATTTTTGCTACCTACTTAATGAAGGGTGAGGCTAACTATTGGTGGGAGGCCAACCAGAACAAAGCTAGGACTGGAATCGTTACTTGGGAAGCGTTCAAGATGTTGTTCTTTGGGAACTACTTCCCCGACAGTACACAAGTGAGAATGGAGATCAAATTTTTGGAATTGAAATAGGAGAATATGTCAGTGCCAGAGTACGCTGCGAAGTTCAATGAATTGGCCAGATTCGCTCCACATCAGGTGGACACGGAGGTGAGGAAAGCAAGAAGGTTCGAAAATTGACTAAAGCCGTGGATTTACAGTAAGGTAGCGGTTTTACAAATCATGTCATTCTCAACTCTGTTGGAGAAATCTCTTATAGGGGAAGGTGGAAGCGAAGAGGTCTCAAGGTATAATCGGGAGAAGAACAAGAAGAAAGTAGAAGGTGGGAATCAAAATGTTAGCAATGGCGGTAGCAACAACAAGAAGCAGAAATGGAGCAGTGGGGGTAGTAATTTGGAGAGTCAGCTAGGAAGTGTGCAATAAAAGAAGTCGGTGTGTGGAAACTGTGGAAAGGGTCACTCAGGAGAGTGCCTGAAGGGAAAAATGGTATGTTATACCTGTGGACAAGAAGGGCATACCTCACCCAATTGTCCTAAGGTGAAGAAGGGAGTTTGTTTTAACTGTGGTGAAGTGGGACATCGGATCAAGGATTGCCCAAGGAAGAAAAGCACGGATGACAGAAACAGTAACAGGGGCAATAACACTAGGACAACAAGTGGAGGACCAGCCCAGCCAAACAAGCCGATAGTAAGGACATTCAATATGACAGTGCATGATGCCATGGCATCTAGGGAGGTGGTGTCAGGTATAATTCCAATCAACTATATAAATGCCTATGTGTTATTCAATTCGAGAGCTTCATGTTCTTTCGTATCTCATGAATTTGCTCAAAGATTAAGTTTACCTCGTAAACTATTAGAACACCCAATGAATGTAGCAGTAGCAAATAAAGAAATTATCCCTGTAGACTACATCCATAGGAACTGTTGTGCGGATGTAAGAGGGTTTAAGCTTCACGTGGATTTGATACTGATTCGACTTAAGGAGTTTGATGTAATCCTCGGGATGGATTGGTTATCGAGTCACGGAGCGGTCAATGACTATAAGAAAAAGTGCGTACACCTAAAGACTCCAAATAAGTCAAAGGTGGTATTTCATGGCAGTAAATCACCGAGACAATCTTGTTGTCTGACGATGATGCAAGCAAAGAAGTTGCTTAGGAAGGGTTGTATATGTTATTTGGCTCACGTTGTGGATACCTGCAGAGTCAAGGGTGAACTGGGTTAGATACCTATTGTAAGGGAATTTGTTGATGTCTTCCCATATGAGATTCCAGGATTGCCACCAGATAGAGAGTTAGAGTTTGTTATCGATTTGGCATCAAGGACATCACCGGTATCCAAAGTGCCATATCGTATGGCTCTGGTAGAAATGAAGGAACTGATGGTTCAACTACAAGAGTTGTTAGATAAGGGATACATTCGACCGAGCGTATCACCGTGGGGAACACCAGTCTTATTCGTAAAGAAGAAGGATGGGTCATTAAGGCTTTTTATCGACTACCAAGAGTTGAACAAGGTCACCATTAAGAAAAAGTACCCATTGCCCAGGATCGACGATTTTTTTGATCAGTTGAATGGGGAGAAATAATTTTCAAAAATTGACTTGAGGACCGGTTTTCACCAACTAAAGGTGAGACAGGAGGATATTCTAAAGACGGCATTCAGAACTCGGTATGGACACTTTGAGTTTCTGGTAATGTCTTTTGGATTGACGAATACGCCAGCAGCATTCATGGACTTGATGAACAGAGTGTTTAAACAATATTTGGATAAGTTTGTTGTTGTGTTCATCGATTGACATTTTGGTATATTCAGAGACGGAGGAAGAACACGCTGAACAACTAAGGATAGTGTTAGAGACGTTAAGGAGGGAGAAGTTGTATGCAAAGTTATCCAAATGTGAGTTTTGGTTGTGGAGAGTGCCATTTTTGGGTCACATTATTGACAAGGATGGTGTTTCGGTGGATCCAACAAAAGTAGAAGCAGTTATCAACTGGGAATAGCCAAAGACGCCGATAGAATTTAGGAGTTTCTTAAGATTAGCAGGATACTATCGGAGATTCATCCAAGATTTTTTAAAGATAGCATCGCCGTTGACCAACCTTACTAGAAAGACGGTGAAGTTCATTTGAACAGAGAAATGTGAAGAGAGTTTCATGGAATTAAAGAAGAGGCTCAATCAAGCACCTGTGTTGGCTTTACCAGACAACACGGGAGGATTTGTAGTGCATAGTGATGCGTCACACAAGGGTCTTGGCTGTGTACTGATGCAGCATGGCATGGTCATTGCGTACGCTTCACGTCAGCTGAAGGACTATGAGAAGGGTTATCCGACTCATGACCTGGAGTTAGCAGTAGTAGTTTTTGCCTTGAAGATTTGGAGGAACTATTTGTATGGTGAGAAGTGTGAGATATATATGGATCACAAGAGTCTGAAGTATATCTTTACGCAGAAGGAGTTAAATATGAGGCAGCGCCGATGGCTAGAATTGATCAAAGATTATGATTGTGAGATTTTGTACCATCCAGGCAAAGCAAATGTAGTGACAGATGCCCTGAGCAGAATTGGCAAAGAGAAGTTACTGAAGTTAACCATTCAAGAGGAATTGGTAAAAGATTTCGAATGACTTGACTTAGAGGTTAAGTATCCGATGGAGACCAATTAGAAATTATTTGTAGTGGCAGCGAGCCTGACTTTATTAGATAAGGTTAAAGAGGCTCAAGAGAAGGACGAAGATTGCGACAACATAAGGTAGCGTTTAGCTGAAGGGAATGAATTGAAATACAAGATTGATGGCACTAGACTGTTGAGATTCAAAGGACGAATTTGGGTACCATTAGTACCAGAACTAAGAGAAGAGATTTTACAAGAAGCACACAGTACGAGGTACTCGATACACCCAGGAAGCAGAAAGATGTATCAAGATTTACGTCAACACTTTTGGTGGCCAACCATGAAGAGAGAGGTTGCAGAATGCGTTAGCAGATGTCTAGCTTGTCAGAGAGTCAAGGCAGAGCATCAACGACCGAGTGTATTACTACATCCTTTGGAGATTCCAGAGTGGAAATGGGAGCACATTATGATGGATTTTTTGGTGGGACTTCTAGCAACGCAAAAAGGGCACAACGCCATATGGGTGATTGTAGATCGTCTTACGAAGTCGGCTAACGTTTTGCAGATCAAGATCAGGTATAGTTTAGACCAGCTAGCCAAATTTTATATCAAAGAAATTATCTAGAGATATGGCGTACCAGTATCTATTGTATCGGATAGAGATCCGCAATTTAAGTCAAACTTTTGGAAGAGTCTTCAAGAAAGAATGGGGACACAACTACGGATGAGCACCGCCTATCATCTGCAGATCGATGGACAAACACTTGAAGACATGCTCAGAGCTTATGTGATGGACTACAAGGGTAGCTGGGAGGATCATCATCCATTAGTAGAGTTCGCATACAACAATAGCTATCATGCCAACATCAGAATGTCGCCGTACAAAGCACTGTATGGGAGAAAATATAGAATGCCCTTATGCTGGGATGAAGTGGGTGAACGTCGACTGTTGGGACCAAAACTGGTGCAGCATACCGTAGAGATCATCAAGGTGATAAGAGCCCAGCTGGTAGCAGCTCAAGATCGCCAGAAGAAGTATACAGACTTACATCGCCAGAAGAGAGATTTTGAAGTGGGAAGCTATGCATTTTTGAAAGTATCTCCCTAGAAAGGGAAGATAAGGTTTGGAAAGAAAGGTAAACTAAGTCCGAGATTTATTGGACCCTTCGAGATCTTGAGGAAGATAGGTGAAGTGGCATACGAGGTAGCTCTACCTCCTATACTGGAACATATTCATAATGTGTTTAATGTGTCAATGCTACGACCATATAAGCCTAATTACAAGCACGTGATATCATACGAGCAAATTCAGGTAGAAAAAGATTTGTCATACGAGGAAATTTCGGTTGAAATTTTAGATAGAAAAGAGCAAAAATTGCGAAATAAGGTTATACATTCTGTAAAAGTTCTTTGGAGGAACCCCAACACTAAAGAATCTATGTGGGAACTCGAAGAAAAGATGAGGGAAAATTATCCACATCTTCTTAAGTAACCCTATATTATCCACTTCTTATAAGGGGGGGGGGAGTATGTAATAACCGTGAATTTTAAGTCACTCTATATGTACGTACATTATTGATATTTAAAACTTTGTGTTATATAGTGATTTAATATGTGACAACATATGTGAAGTGGTGCATGGATCAATAAACATATATACTATAGTTATGGATATATACATTTATAGATTACATTAAAAATGAAAGCTTCGTAACCTAATTATACATTAGGTGAGACAATTAAATAACCTAAGTGTTATGGTAATAAGGAAAGGTTAGTATTTAATATGTATACTAACTTAAGTGGATAATCTTCTTATTTCAAGTGACTAATAATTTTAAACATATTTCTAGTAAACCTAATTAGGTTATGAGCTAAAGTCACATGTATAGGTAATTAAATTTCATAAGATTGGGAATGGAAACCCTAAATAAACAATTTGGGTAACATATATTAAAATTGTTAGACTATGTTTATTACATGACCCAAAACAATTAAAGGAGAAGTCCAAAAGAAATAAAATGCAAACCAATACATAGCTCACTTGATTAAGGGTATTTTAGACTTTTGATTAATCAAATTGGTGCATTAAAATAAAAAGCAAAATGGAGTAGATATTGGGTCAAGGGGGATCAGCCACATTAGGCCATTTAAGGCAACAAAATTAAGCTAATCAAGTTCTATAAGTATAAGCCTTACACACAAGGACAAGTGTGTCATGCTCCCATTGGTGGAAAGCTTAATTAGTACCCTTAATCACATGATTAGGCTTAATTGAAAGAGATAAGGTGAAGTCTTTTATCCATGGGACAACAAACGTATGGGGGATAATAGTTTAATCATAACATTCATTTGCTAGACATTTTCATTTCTCTTATCATTCTTCTTTTTCTTTTTCTCCCAAGCTAGCAACATACAAGAGAGAAAAGAGAGAAAGGGTTCGGTTTTTAGTGAGAGAGAGAGAGGTTTACTATTTTGATTATGCACCCTAAGTTTATACTCTACTTTGGTAAATCAAGGAAGGTTGCCACTAAATCAAGGTATAACCTAATCTTCATCTTCTTCTTCTATTTTGTGTTATAGCAAGTATTGCTGGGGTTATGAACTAATACTCAAGATACCTAGTTCTACATATCATCATGTATGGAACTAAGTATCTTGAGTGTTAGATCAAAGGTTTAGAGGAAGGAAATGAGCATATGTTCTCCAAGGGGTGAAATCCTTGTTTTTCTTCCACTAAATCTTGTGTAACTCAAGTTTTACAACTTGGATTTGTGATCCGTCGATGGGGGGGTGCTAGATACATGAGCTATCTAGTAAACCCAAGTGGTATAACACAAATTTAGCATGTATTGAAACAATAAGGGTCGTTTTCCCCAAAATAGTCCACATAGAAAGTTAAGGTTTCAAAACTCTAAAAAGCTACTATTCCCATTTTTCTTAGGACTGTTTCGGATAGTTGCAAGTCTTTTAATAATCTGGAAAACACCACAGAGGCACCTTGGGAAGTTATCTACGTGTAGGTAAAATAACGGACACATTTCGATTTATAGATTGTGCGTAATGACTATTTCCGTAAAGGACACCAAAATATTAACACCCAAATATCTCATAGTGTATATATGGGAAAAATCCAAAATTTTTACAGTATGTTCATATATATTATGAGAGCATACCCTGAAAATTTCATAATTTTCTGAGCAAAACTCAATTTATGAAAAATAAAGCAAGATCCGAGTGTTTTGGGCACTTTAAAATTAGTAAATCATTTTCTAAAATTCCAGAAACATTTGGGAATCATGGCTGAGTTATATACTGTCCAAATCCAGAAAAGGAGAATTTTTGGAATCAGTTTGCTATTTTTCCTAAAAATGATGAAGTTAATAATAAATGTAAATAAATAGTTAAATGATGTCTTAAATAAGAAAAATATGATTTTAATGCTTGAATACTCCTAATATATAATATTATGACAATTTTAGGGCATTTTGGTAATTTATAATAGGAAATATTATTTATGAACTTTTATGGATATTAAATAAGAGGCTTTATAAAGGCTGAGCAATTAGAAATAAATTGTTTATTAATCTAAAATATTATTATAATGTTATTATGATATTAATAACATTAGAATATGATATTGTTAAGTAAATAAAAATATTAAAATTAAAACTTCATTAAAATATTATTAAATGGTTAATCATAATTGATTTAAAATATTAATAAATGATTAAAGTATTAGATTAAAATATTAATCTTATATTAAAATATTATTAAAAGATTAATAATATTAAATAAAAGTATTATTAAATGATTAAAATATTATTAAGTAAATAATAATATTCGAGATTAAATAAAATGTTATTAATGTAATAACATTAGTAAAGGAAGAAAATATTATTAAATGATTAATAATATTAGTAAATGAATAAAATATTATTACTATTGGTAAATGATTAAAAATATTATTAATTGATTAATGATACTAAAGCATAAGTAAGATATTATTAAAGTAATAATATTAATGCATGATTAAAATATTATTAAGGGGATTAATAATGTTAGTAATGTACTAAAATATTATTAAGATGTTATTATTAGTGAAATAATAATACTAAAAGGTGAATTAAATATTATCAAGATTAATAATATTAAGTGAATTGAAGGTATTTATTATTTAATAGTAACATTATCGAGGTAGGATAATATTTCTAAGAACTAATTGTAATATATAATATCTATGTTATTGCATAATCTAATGTTATGCTATGGCTAATTGAAAGATTAATTATAAGTCTCTCTCAAAGGAAGATAATTAAACTGCATAGTTGATAGAATTTAATTGCGTAGTCGTAACCTACAAACGAGGCAAGTTTCCTAACTCAAACTTGAGTTATTATTTTCAAAGCATGTTAGTGAATAATTATTGATGATTATTCACAACTATAATGATTATTGAAATTTGCACTTTGTGCAACTGAATTCCTGTTCTATTATTATTGAACTGTGAATTAAATTAAAGTTCTTTCATTCATGAACTGTTTATGAGGTAGATCTATGCTAATTGTATCAGTTAGATGAAGCATGTTTAAATTTGTTAAATCAAATGTGTTTTAAAAGTTGTTCTTATTAAATTTATATGATAAGAACTCTTGACTGAGAAAAGGACGAATTTGATTAAGGCATGATATCGATGCCGGATTATTAAGTGTTTATGCATAAATATTAAAATGTCGGATAAGAACTCTTGACTGAGAACATTAGCAAATGTTCATAGTTATTTCAAAACCACTCAGTTCATGTTATTCAATTATTTGAATATTCAATTGTTGATTATTAATTCATGTTCCTTCACAATCTTATATTATTGTTCAACATTGAAAGCAAAACATCTTTTCATTCATGATATATCTCCCTTGTATATAAACTTGCTAAGCAAATTAGTTGATTACACTTGCTATATCATGACATCTATTTCAGTTAAGCCCAAAGGATCCAACACAAAAGACAAAGGCAAGGGCAAGATCCAAGAATAATTTAGAATGAATGTTAGTTATTATTATCTAATGGGATTTCTTATGTAAACCTTTTGTAATATATATGGTGTGTTTAAGTTAAGGTTAAGAAGACCTTGGGACCATGTTATGAAACTCTATTATAATGAACAATGTATGTTTATTATTCCGTAATAGTTATAGAATGCTTATGATGATGATAGATCGTGAGCACCGAATCTGAGGTTAGAGAACCTGGATTTGGGAGTGTCACAGTACATTTAGCACTTAACACATATATAGCACTATCCCTTTTTAAATAATATCAGGATTAACAACACAACTTTAAACAAAAGTTGTAATTCTATGACTTTAAACAAAAAGTCGCAATTCTCCATTCACACATAACTATTCCCAGTTCATCAATCTTACCACAACTATATGAGTGTATGAACTTATCCTTGTCAGACCTTTGGCGTCCATTCGCTGAGGGGTTCAACATATTTCATATAATTATGAGTCATGAACTTACCATAAGTATAAGTTTTAAGAACTCACAAATTAATCAAAATCTTATATTCATATAGAAAATAAAGATTTCATTCATACAAACATATATATTTACATATGCTCACACATCGTTCTCGATATTACATACAATCAAAAGATACTATCGCTTAAACTTAAGTTCTCTACCATCCACTCCCTTCACCGGTCTTCTTTTTGGGACACTTATTGAATCTGTGACCCGTTCTCCCACATGAAAAACACTTTCTCATATTCGGCTTAGGAAAATGTAGGGAAATATGTCCTTCCTACTTACAATTGAAGCACGCATTCTTCCACCTCATGTATTCTCCCTTGTGAGTCTTCCCACACATACTACAGACTTTCTTCTTCTTCAGGTTTGAATTTTCAGAATTATCGATGTCGTTGTCTCTCTTTCTCTTATTCTTGTCCTTCTTATGTTTGATTGTTCTTTCAGATGATCCTCCACCTTCAGTCTTCATACTTTCTACTTTTGCCTTCAGCTTGTTCCGTTCTTCAGTCATTTCGCGTAACGCTCGCTTCGTCTTCCATATCTCCTCCAAGAGAAACACTTTACTCCATATTTCTTGAACTTCTGCAGATTTTTGATCTTGTTCTACAACTTTAGTATTATTCCCTTTCTCCACCTTAGCTTCTTCAGACTCTGCCTCCTTATCACCACTCAGATATATCTTGGGATAATCATCATGATCACTCCCCGATTGATCATAGGCTCATTTTTCCCACTTCTTCAACTAACTCGCTTTGCACTGGCACCTCAGCTACTGGCACTGGTGCAACAGCCGCTAGCACTTCTGTACTTATATCATCTTTTTCTGACATCCTATTTTTACTTTAAATAACTTGATTAGTACTTCACCAGTACGAAATTCTCATACTATGTGTCCACATATCTCACTATCGATACGCTTCAGCAATCCCTCACTTAGTACTCTAAATGAGTATTTTCTATCTCGCTTATGGTTATAATCCTAGGGTCCCCCCCCCCCACTTAAGGTTTTTAACCTACAGCTTTGGTACCAACCTGTGACACCCCCAAATTCGGGTTACCTGACCCCCGAGTTTGGTGGTCATGATCCACAATATAATAACATCTAACTACCCATTCATTGATGAATAGAAACATACACTACAATAACTATTATAGTTAATACATTACCCCAGGTTATCTAACCTTTACATTACAAACTTACCCTTTAAATACAAAAAAAGGGTTTACAAACATAACAGAATAATAATAATGCTATTCATAACTAGTTTATCACTATGCCTTTGCCTTTGTCCTTCACAGCATCTCCTGCCACTTCATCCCTAGCTGAAAAGTTTTATTTAGCAAGGGTGAGCAACAAATTTGCCCCGTAAGTTAAGACATATAATGCATATATAAGAATCTAGAATAACAGACTATCTATTTCGATAGAATGGAACCAAAGTTCAGGGAACTTTGAAATAGCTGAACAAATCTCTAATTTCTAACAAGTCTTCTCACAATCTATGCAACACAATAATTTGATAATGAAAGAGTACAACGCTTTCAAAGTTTTTACGATATTCTAATGAATAATCAAGAATCAATTCTATGCAATAACAAAGTGGAATATTTTCTAGATTTATACCGAGTGATCACAAAGGATCTAGAACTTCTCTTCTCGGGTAGATATCAAAGATTTACTTTAATATATGCGCAGTTGTATCAGATAACCATAAAGATTAAATCATAGCCCTCTGCAAGTATAACAAGTGATTAGCTTTATTAAACCCTATATTATGTATAATAATTAAAATGCGCGCAAAGGCCGAATTTACGACAAAAAATATTCCCTTTGTATAAAAGGTTGTTTTTCTCAATCTTTGAATCAAAATTTGATTTAACAACGAAATATAATGATTTCAATATCTAATCACTTCTTTTCTCTTCTCTTCTCAAACCTATCAAGTTTTCTTTTCTGACCTAGCCGAAATAATTGGCATTGATCTATCAATGAATTCTCTTCTCTTTTGGAATTATCAAGTTTTAACAAATGTTCGTCTAGCCAGAATAATTAGCTAAGACATTTCTCAACACGATTCAACAATAGACAGGAATTATCTGTACTATTTACAATCACTAATAGATTCTACGGATGTGAATATCCAATAACAATTATTCTCCAAGTATATTCTAAGAATCACGAATTCAATTCGAATTAATAAACATGCACTAACTGCGAATAATCAACCATAAATTCTTGGACGTGATCTAATCAACAATAATTAACCACCATAATAATTAAGAAGTTTAACTCAAGGTTGAGTTAGGAAACTTGCCTTCTGTGTTGATTACTGCTACACAATATATTTATTTACGTTTGAAAGACTTATAATCATAATATCGGTCTTACAATTAGCACAATAATTTATAACACACAATACTGTAATTTATAGTCAATCTTTCTCCTAGGCACATTACCACATAGCCACATCAGTGTTTATATACTATATAAACACTTATCATGTCTAACTAGATCGGTCTGGTTGGACTTCGGTCTATTTTCGGTGTTCTGGTCACCCTATCTAACAATTAACACTTAAATTGTAACCTAAACTCGGTCTCTAAGCTTCAATATTATTTTAGATGAGTCAAATATCACTTATAATATTTTTCGGAAGCTTTTAATAATTTTCAAACAATTATTATATTTTATAATAATTATTCTAACACTGAAATTATTTTTAAATGATTTAAATATCAAATAAATCCTAATACCACTAATATTAATTTATTAATGAGAATTCTCCAAAAATATTGGAAATTATATTTTATAATTCAAAATATTTTCTAACACTTTATTCTCATTTAAAATATTTTTTAATTTAATAAAACTATTTTTAACTCATTTATTTAATATGATAATTAAATAAATATAATATCATTAATATTAAATTATTAATGAAAATTCTCAAAAATATTAAAATTTAAAATTTATAACTCAAAATATTTTTAAACACTTTATTCTTATTTAAAATGATTTTTAAAATATTAAAATCATTTTTCTCTAATTTATTTAATATACTAATTAAATAAATTAAATATCATTAATATTTTAATAATTATAAATATTAATGAAAAATATCCCAAATAGTCAAAAATTATTTTTCATAATTTAAAATCATTTTTGTAATTTTTAGAAATTTATCCCTATTTTTAATTAATTTCCAGAAAATCAGAAATTAAAAATATTAAAAATCGTCGTTATAGCCTATAGTGACACTAAGCGTCATTGTTGTTCTTGAGCTCAAGAACACTGACAGCTTAGTTCACAAGGGTCTCGGTTTGACCGGTTGTAATTCTCTGTACATTCATGTTCTCGGCTTGCTTAAAACTCGACCTTGTAGTGTTTTTGTAACATTGCAAGTATCAACAATAATTTAGTTCATAACTTAATCTACCAGCAAGATCCAACGTCCCAAAGTAGTTGTCAGACATCATCTGGGTTTTCTGGGTTACCCAGAAACCCAGACAGTCTCGAGGTACCCCTTTCAAGCTCACTAATCTTGTTGTTCTGATCATCAATAGGTTGTTATTAAGGTTTAAATTTATAGTTCACATGTTATGGAACATATATACATCACCAGATCAGTCCAAAAACAATAGAATCATAATTTATCACTCGATCAAAGGTTGTCAGAAGTAATGCTCTTACAGTTTCTGGAAAACCCCAAAAATGCAAATCGTGATCGAATAGTCAAGTTTGACCATCCACTACATTCGATCAGCTTGTTGTTTAAGAGATCTAAAGGCACGGTTCTAGAGTCTACATAACAGGCTATAAATTGGTTACAAACATATCACTAAAACACATAAATCCTAACAGATCTGGACGTTACAAAATCTTGTCAGATGCTGAAAACCATTTCTGGGTTACCCAAAATTTGACTGATCAAGCCCGGTCAACGGGTTTTGACCGTTTATAACTCACAATTTGGATATCCAATAGTTAGGATTCTTGTTCCAGATCAAAGTAATCATGGTATACTACAAATCCAAAGCTTAAAACAACACAAACCATTAATAGACAACGATCTACGACCACTGACATATGGTTGTCAGACAACATTTTTAGTTAAGAACAGTTTTTTGAAAAACTTTATTTTTAAAGCATTTGATGCTATGGATCCATGATGGATCAACACAGATCATCTAAAAACATCTTATAACACATGATTAAATACATAAACACAAAATATTTCTTACTAAATAAGATCAAATAGGGACTTAGGGGTTATACCTTTTTAGTTCAATTTTTGATTCTTGTTTTCCAATCTGTTCTTGGGTGATCTAGGGGTTGTTTATGTGACTGGTCTACATTAGAATTTCGGAGGTTTAGGAGAGAGAAGGAGTTGGTGAGAGCTAAAGAGAAAAATGGCTAATTTTATGGATTTTCTCTCTCTCTCTCTCAAATCTATATATATGATGATATAATAACTTTGATCTCGTGTTGATGGCTGATATTGCTGGATTTTATATCACAAAGTCAAGCTAGTTGGTCACCTACTACAAAATTTGGCTAGATTTGCAAGTTAGCTTATTAAAGAATGAAAAAGGATAATTTTGTCATTTGCATTTTAATTATAATGGCATATTATACTTTTATCCAGACCCTTAGGATTTAACCCTAAGGTTCTAGTCCTTAGGTTTTACAACATTAGTTTCCAAAATTTTCAGTTTAAGATTTTGAAAATGGGAAAATAAGATGATTAAAATATAAGTAGGGTTTCCTAATTACATTAGAGATTAGCAATCGCATTAGGGCTTACTAATTAGGATTAGGGTTTCCTAATTAGGGCTTAGGATTCCCAAATTTTAAATTAGGGTTTCCCAGCTTACAATTAAGGTTCCTAATTGTGCGTCAGTGTTTTTAAATATGAAATTAGGTTTTTTAATCCCTTATTAGGGTTTACTAAATTTAACCCTTATCTGATCCATCATTGATCAATAATTTCTCTACAGTACAAACACGTACATATCAATACAATTATTAAAATTATATTTTCTACCAAATCCCTATTCGAACTTAGGTTTAGGGTTTCTAAAGCTGTTAAGCACAACTCTACTCCTATTTTTCAGTCAATACACAAATTGACTAATTCTCACAACTCGTATCACATATGCACAACACCATATTAATAGTCGTTATCAATATTAAATAAAAAAAAATTATTCGTAAAATTTGGATTATTCGAAATCCCAGGTTATTACATACTACAGAGTATGGAAGAAAATATTATTTCTACGAATACTAAAAAAATAATATCTCTTACCTCAAAAGAGACTGGATACTAGAATAGTGAAGTAGCAGACTTCTCTTTTTCTTTCTCTCTATAGCTTCTCTCTCTATAGCTTCTCTCTCTATAGCTTCTCTCTCTATAGCTTCTCTCTTTATAATTGCTCTTGTGAGTCTTAGTGAATTGGTGAGAATGAAAGAAGAATGAGCTTCTATTTATAGGAAAATATAGTTTTGATAATTGCACATTTTGGGGCTCGAAATAATACAGTATAATACATTCATCTTTTCCTCCATTTTTAATTTAGTCCTACAAGTATTATCAAACTTGAACAACCTCCCCTAATAGTACATCATGTGAATCAATAGTTCTATACAAGTGAAAAAAATAGTTACAGTATAGTACCTTCATCTATACCTTTATTTTTAATTTAGTCATACAAGTATTATCAATCTTGCACCAACTCCCCTAATAGTACATGCATGTGAATCAATAGTACACACATGTGAACAAATAGTTTTAAACATGTGAATTAATAGCAATTAATTGCTTATTTATCCGATTAATTACCCGATTGGTGAATATAACCTCCAGAAATTAATTATTATCGAAATAAATGTCGATTTCCATAAACACTTATAATCCCAACATAATGGAACTATTAATTTCTTCTTTAATCAACACGAACTTATTCATCATTAATATTATAACTCATAATATTTAACAACCAGATTATTCTCAGGAAAGAGGAGGCTTTTCGATAAGGATTTCTCCTTATTGGTGCGCAATTAGGTGACCAAATCTCTAATCGATAGAACTTTCTAGACATCGTCAATACTGTAAATAATAATATGAATTACTTTGTCATCTCAATTATTGATTTAATAATATAAAATATTATGCAGATAATACTGTGACATTAATTGAATCAATAATATGAGAGATATTATGTAACGCCCGAGAAAATTTGTATTTTTGAGAATTAAATTTTTATTTTTATTATGTGGATTAAATCAATTTAATTAATTATTTATGGGAGTAAGCTAATTAAAGGTCATTCTATGACCTAGACATAGCGCAATGTTGTAGTATTTTGGCTAAGTAATAGAATTAAAGTGTTTGAATTTCCAAGACGAAAATAAAAGCTTTCCGAGAAATTTTTCGAAAAACATTATTCACGCATTTCTGCTCGAGAATTATTTTTGAACTTCCGAGAAATACGTAATGATAGAATATCGAGGTGAGATAGAATATCCAATAATATTTCAGTTATGGTAAACGCATTTTTTCGCCTGCGGATTTAAAATCTAACGATTAGGGAAAATGAATTCCGAGAAAGAACTGGAATATGTATAATGAATTAAAGCAATGATTGTATAATACATAAGTATTGTACGAGGTAATGAATACGAGTATAATACGAGGTATTATACGAGCAAATATGAATGATGGAATGTCGTATAATATGTATACAAGTTAGAATACGAGATTAATACATAAATTATACGTTATAAGGCTTTAAGCCATATGTAATGGACTTGTAGAATTATATGGAACATTGTAAAGTCCAATGAGAATTGATAAGGCCCAAAGGTAGGAATGAATGAGTCCAATTGGAATTAAAGTTAAGGTCCAAGGTTATTTAATTGCAAGCCCAATGTATAAGTTAGGTTAATTAAACCTTAAGCCCAAAATAAGATCCAATGGGTAAAGATTGATCCATAGGGCAACCCATGGGTGAATTGGTGACCAAGTATTAAGTGTGTTAAGCAAGTAGATTTAAGTGTTAAGCAAAGGATAAGTTAAGTAATTTAAAGGTTAAGTAAAGTGCTTATGTGCGATGAATAAGCAAAGTGCTTATAAGTGATGATTAAGTAAACTTAATGGCTAAGTGATGTGATGCCCAAGTACTTTATGTGATGATCAAGTGTTGTAGTGAACAAGAAATTAATGTGGCTAGCAAGTTTACTTAGAGCCAAAGTATTGAATAGTAAGGAGGTTAATAAGGAGGTGGGATTAAGGAGGTGGAGGGCCTAAATGACTATTCTACCCACACTTTGTCAAGCCTATAAATAGAGAGCTCATAATTCATTTGTTTCTTGATCAAATTCCTTTCAACTTTCTCTTGCAAAGTAACTTAAGTGTTAGAGAGAATAAGAACTTTTAAGTCAAAGCTTCCCTTGTTAGATTTTTCAAGAAAAAGAAGTTAGACATCAATGGTATTGATCTTATGTCCAATATTCTTCCATCTCTATCATAATAGGATGATAAGAGAAGTGTAATTAATGAACATGTATGCTAAGAACATATAAAAATTGAGTTATGAATGGAATTAAGCCGAATAAGTTATGAAGAAGCAACTTGAACCTAAATAAGTTGATAACTTATGATGAACTTGTAATATGTTTATCATATGAAGTTAGTATGTTTGATATGATATGAGAACATTGAGTAAAGGATTTAAATCAATAATAAGTCATAAGTAAATGAAATTATGAAAGTTATAAATTGATAAGCCAAGGACTTAGGAAGAATAAGTCAAAACCTAATTTGAAAATAAGTTAATGTAATAAGTAGTTTGAAATATTTATATGATGGTTAGAATCCATTTAGAACAATGATCAAATTGTTAGTAATGAAGTTATACCGGAATTCACACGATTGGACGTTAAGCGTCGAATTCGTGAAATTCTCGGAATGAAAGTTGTATTTTGTGTTTGAACTTGGAAACATTCGTTTTTGATGGAGACAAGTCATATTTGGCAATATAGAGTTGCGGACTCGAAAATGACCGGATTCCAACTTAGAACGAAGAAACGAGCGTTGAACGTTCACGAACGTTTATTGTTTTCGTTAAAAATGAACTAATATGTGAAATTTTTGCAAACAAAGTCAAATAGATAAAAAAAAAGTGAATGTGTAGAGTATGAACGTGTAGAGTAAGGAATTTGTGAACCGTAGGCTTTTGAAAGAGCCAATTCGGACTTATAACGAATAAGTTATGCGTCCGGGAAGTTCACAAAATTAAAAATCTGCAAAAAAAAATTAAGGCACATAGTTGGCGCCGCGGCGCCAACCCAAGGCCAAATGGTGGCGCTGCAGTGCCGTAACAATGTCAGGGCATACTGCTAACTCGCGCCGCGGCGCGATATGAAGAGCTAAGTGAGGCGCCGTGGCGCCAGTCCCAGAGTTTTGACATACAAAAAAGTTTACAAGTATAGAAGGAAAGATAACTCATTAGTAATGAAAGAAGGTGTTAATATAACATTGCTAAGCATTTTTAGACACTTAATGTATGATGATTAAAGGTTAATATTCTATTGAAGATGAACATAATGAGAATAACGTAATGTGTTAAGCCGGCTGTAGAAATTTGTTGACCAAGTTTATTATGAATCTAATGGTTTGCAATACCAGTATGGGTTATGTAATTACTTAATGAACATGATAAGACCTTTCCTAAATCACTGTTATAGTGATAACTTTAGGAATTTAATGTTGTTTAATGAGTAGTTAAACGACGAACATAAAGTATAAAGAACATGAACCGTATTCAGTAATGATAAGGACTATAACGTTAAGAGTTACAATTAAAAGTTGTTAAGTAATACGTAAACGTAAACGGTATGCAATAAAGTGTACTTAACTAACGACGATCAAGTTTCGATTAATAACGTAATAATGTTAGTAAGCCGTCAGGAAGGATGATTAACTCGAAATGAGTTTTATTAATGAAGTAAATCCATGTAAGACATAGAAGAGAAAGAAGTTGGTAAGACTGATGTAAAGATAATGGCAAGCCAGAACCAATCGTAACAAATGTAATGTATGATTAGATTTAGAAGAAGGGTAAGATTCATTAGGAACCGTGTATGTTCATTTATGACCTAATGTGGTATGTTATGTGGTTATGTATTGTAGAGACCGTAAAGACTGAAAAGAAAAGTTATTTTTACTGTAGCAGATGCTGAAGGCAAGTTTTTCTTAAACGCTTGTCTAACCTTCGTGTTAGCCAAGTTTTCTGTGATTTATGCTATGAGATGCATGAACTATTTTACTAAAGGGTCGATGCCAGTTTTACCTCGGCTAGACTAATCTTGAAGAGTTGATTGATTTATTTATAAGTCTTTCAAATATAGAATTGCTAACGCTATCCTACGCCAATTGTTTGGTACGGATTCAAGGTAAGCCTAAGTATGAATAAACAAATGTATTTTTCATCGATTATTCGATGGGCACGCGAGGTTGCCAAAACTTAAACGTACATACATTTAACAGGATGTAGTGTTGATCAACATAGAGTACTATGGGCTGATCACCCAGAAGTGCTCGTAAGATATGTCGGACTTACGAACTTAGTGTCGGGTTGTCCTTTTCAAAGTAATTATGAAATACTCATGGTCTTGAGCCAATATTGATGTTTTACTGAATATTGTTATTCTAAAACGTTTTGAAGGAAAAGAAATGCTATTTTAAATTATTGATAGTACTTCATAACTATTATCCAGTTATTGAAGATATATAATTTCTATGTTTCAAGCAGTTGTTTAAAAGAAATTGTTGTACTTGCTGAGCTTGTTATGCTCACTCTTGCTTGAACCATATGAATGTAGCTAGGACTGAACGAAACGAGAGATCTGACAAGGATAGAGGCAAGACAAAGCTGAACGATTAGTTACCTTGTAATAAACTAGTAAGTTGTATATATTATAGAATGATGAACAAAGAATGTAATGATTTTAGAACTTGGGAACGAGATGTAATATTATTAATGTAATAAGAATGTCGTTGATACACACATTTTGATGTCGTTTTAATAGAATGAATGTACAGTTATGAGTACCGTGTAGCACCATCTGTCGGGTTGGAAGATACCCGGATTTGGGGGTGTCACATATTATGCAGCAATTACTATAGCAATAATTGAGTATAACTGAGTGACTTCTCACGTAATCATCAATAATAAATACTGTGTGTTACTATACAACCACGCGTATTACTGTACTATTACCACCGGGTAGTTCAACAGTTTAACGGTAAAACTTTCGTCATTATTTTTATAAAAAGATATTTCTGTCGTTTTCTAACTACGATAAAACTTCCGTTTTGGGGTCCATAAATGATTGTGTCGTTGTACGAATATTTCTTGTTAAAACGAATATTCCCCGACCAATCGAATATTTTATAACATCTTGCTTAGTTTGAAAAATTTGTAAATATTACCCACGATTAATACATTATATCGTATCCACGCCATAATATTAAAAAATATATTTCGAGAAAAATTATTCTTATTCATAAAGGTTGGGGTCTTATAGGGAGTTGTGCCAAGATTTGATCTTGCACTCACTCCTGGACTCCTTTCACAATTATTATGAATTTTTCATATGAACAAGCTATATATAAGAGACAAGTAATCCTATGTATGGAAATGAAGCAAAGGTTGTTGCATTAGCCATAAGAACTTATTGTTTAGAATTGCCTACGGGAAATTCTATTAAGTCAATAAGTTGTTATTGTATTAGAGTTCTCGTTAGAAACATTACTTCCATTTTGTTATTAGACAATGAAATCTTTGGTATTATATTTAAGAAAAAATTTTGTTCTATTTATAATAATAATGTTTTTATAGAACTGAAATATTACTTAATGGATTTTTGTACTTGACTTCCATAAAAAATTATTTTGTAAATTGAACAAACTAGTATAAGAAAAGGAGATGATCATTCAAAGAGTTGAATGTTTGCATTTGATGAAACCAAGTATGAATTATTTAAAAGGTTCAAAGAATTCAAAAGTGAAACT
Organism: Panax japonicus; assembly: GCA_020205505.1. Lineage (NCBI taxonomy): Eukaryota > Viridiplantae > Streptophyta > Magnoliopsida > Apiales > Araliaceae > Panax > Panax japonicus. The sequence continues at coordinate 44,828,544 of CM035102.1, read as the reverse complement.
AATTTAAAAGGTATTAAGATTCTTTGATTAGATCGAAGAAGGAATCTTGTGCAATAAGTTTCTAGATCATCTTAAAAGGTTTTCTCACAATGAACACCTCCTGATACGCAATAATTGTTGATGTATTTGAAAGAAAAATCTTACATTGTTGTACATAGTGCGGTCCATAATGATTTTACCAACATTCTAGTATCCTTCTAGGGTAATGTCCTAGAAATGGATGCATATTTATGAAAAGGTAACCTCAAAATCAGGCCACAAGACTCTGTAAAAGTTATGGACATGAATGATTCCTAATTTTAATTATGTTAAGATAAGGGGTTGTCCAGCTTATGTGAAAAGGTTTCAAAGGATAAGTTTGGGATAAGATTTGACAAGTATAGATTTGTGGGACATCCTAAAATAAGTTTAGGGTATATGTTCTATAATCCTATTTAGCAAAAGGTATTTGTTGTGAAACACGCTTTTCATCTAAGATAAAGGTGTTTATCATTAAAGGGGCTAGTGGGAGGATAATAGATCTTGAAGAGTTCCAGAACCACAAAATACTATAAGTCAAATAAGAGGAACCTATAGATAGAACTATTGTACCACAGCCAAATCGTAAATCTAGAATAGTACCAAAGATACCTGGTAGGTATGGATTCATCACAGATGATGAGGTACACATTATAGAAGATGATGATCCAGTTACATAAGATGATGTAAGAGTTGTAGACACTCAGAGAAATGGATTGAAGTAAACTTCTCAAAAATGGAACATTCATTTTGATGAAATAATCAAAAGAGTTTGATTTTATTAAAAATAAGAATGAACCTAGTGTGTACAAAAGGTTCAGTGAGAGCGTTGTGACATTCCTAGTATTATATTTTGATATATTACAGATAAGGAATGACATATTAATGCTACAATCAGTAGAGATAAAGTTGTCTAAACATTCATCCATGAATGATTTGGGAAGAGTATCGTAATTGGGAATACAAATCTATATAGATAGATTTAATATGATGTTCAGCTTAACCCAAGAAATGTATATTCATTTGATACTAAAGTCGTTTAGCATGGCAAACTCCATGAGATGTCTCATGTTGATGAGCCCTCGAGTGTATCTCTTTTAATAGTCCCCATAGACTCATAAAAGAGAGATCATATGAGTAACTATCATGTATACAATGAAATGAACGAGACCTGATGCTGATCAGTCATATTCTAGAAAAGTTCATTGTGAGTTACTGAAAAATATCTTAAAGTAATTAATCGTCACTAAGGATGTGATCATATTCATGGTGGGTCTGAATTAAAACTAGAGGGCTTAACATACTCACTTTTTTTTAGACAAACCAAGACGACAGAAAATTCACTTTAATGTAAAGTGTTACCTTGAACACTGGTGCAATAAATTGGAAAGGTTTAAAATAACAAAGAGTTGCTGGTTTAGTGATAAAGACAAAGTATATAGCTATAAATGAAACTGCAAGTTGATTGTTTAGATGAAAAGTTCATTACAAAATTGGGAATTGTTCCTAAGTCTCATCTTGGATCTAAACATTTGTTATAGCACTTTCATTTGATTATAGAAATCATTAAAAGATGGAAAATCACTATAGAGATAGTGAACTCTCAAGAACAACATTACATATCCATTAACTAAAGCTTATCCAACAGTAGGATAATCGTCCCTTATAGAAGAAGGGTATGAGCATGACGATTGGCTTTAGTGCAAGTAGTAGATCGATTGAAAGTAGTATGTATACAAGACAATCATTTTTGATGATAAAGCATATACTTTGTAACAATCTTATTCATTTATTAATAAAAAATATTAATTTATTAGAGGCTTTTAATTATCTACATGATGCTACCTTATAATATGTGATAAACCCATAGTTTTAAGCAATGCTTTTAGAATAATGATGATGATCATTCTAATAAGATCTAAATTCTTAGAAAGCTTAAAACTAAAATAGTTCCCAATCATTGGATTAGTAAATTTGGCATTAGTGAATCCGGATAGATTGGTAGACACTAAAGCAAGTATGTCGGTGCTTATTAGAGAATAAGTTCACTGAACGTGGCTCGCTAAGGAATACCTAATAGAGCTTTACTTGCATATCAATAGGTATTCATGTAGTGATAGTAGTACAAGTGATCCTTGGACTTGAGATCATCAGAGTATCTTGTGTATGATGAATTATACTTTGACTTATTCCTTATATCAAAGGGTATGCTTGGGTATATTAAGTCGTACACGGAGATAATGTATGATCAATAAAGAATCTACCGCTTCTAGTAAAAGAAGAGAAATGTCATATGTAATTAGATAAATGATAACCCAGTAGTCCTTGGCTAAGGCATAATGAAATTAGAAAGGAGTTTCTAATTTGCATTATTTAGAGTTATACATTTAGAGTCGAAATACATATAATTAAATAAAATAAGACTTGACAGTAATTACATGTCTTAAATTTCATTGGGACATTATATTGTGGAAGGGTTGCATTGTACGGTAACTATTTACTCAAAAGTTCTTTTATGATTAATGTTGAAATCTAAATTATTTAGAAAGTTGTTAATCGCTAGGGAGGCTTATTCCTATTGTTGAATAAATATTAATTATTTAAAAAAATTAATAGTTTAATTTTTTATTTAAATAAGATTAGAATTGTTCTAACTGATTAATTCACAACCGGTTTAATATGGAAAACCTAAAGGGTCACATCATAAAAGGAAGAATAATTATTTAAGAAGTTAATGACATAATCGTAATAATATGTTATATATATTAATTTAATATATGTTGATAGAGTAAATTAAATAGCTTAATATTTATTATTTAATATTTTAGAAATATTAAATATAAATTAATAAGAGGAGTCTTATTAATATTATTATAATTATAATTATTTTAATTTCTAAAAGAGTTTGGGAATTAATTTAACATAAGTACTCTCATTTATTCCTAATAAGATTAGGAGGTAAATTAATTAAAAGAGTTTAATTAATTATCCTTAATAAGATTAGGGAGCTTAATTAATTAATTAAATTAATTAATTAAATAATACCCTATTTTTTAATTAGATTAGAAGGGTTAACTGATATCTTTATAAGAGGAGTCTTATATCAGATATCATGAGATGTGATTTCAATTGTTGGAGAGTACACCTTTTTTTATAGAGATAAAAAATTAGGGTTTAACCAACCACCCTTCTTCTTGAATATTTCTTCTTCCTTGGTGGATCACCTCTAGATGCCAAACACTTGGGTGGCTAACATTGGTCAAAGGAAGGAACTAAATCCGGTGGATTCAAGTTAAACGCGAAAAAGATTGGAGGTGAACTTGTACCTGAGAAAGTTTGAATCTTCAAGGGTATAATTCTTGTTCTTTATCTTTTCGTTTAATTAATAATTATGTGTAAAGGATGATCCAGGTATATGGTTTATAAAATTTTAAAACTCTATTTTATCATGTTTTCGCTTATTTTGTGCAATTTGATTACGTTCATGAATCTTACAAATCTAATAGTCTTACCAAAGCAATTTGGTCTGACATAATAGTTTATGCTCAATAAACAATATCATATGAATATATAATTCATTTCTTAGTTATGCTGAAGCTATAGCGATAACTTTACAATAATTATCAATTCAAGTTTAGGTTTGGTAATTCATATCAAAAGCAATTTAAGATAGGAATCTTGTTTAACGAATAAGCAGGGTTCGAGAAATTTACGTAAGTAATTAAGGAACTTACTCAACTAATTAAAATGGGGTTTAGTAACTTGCCTGAGCGAAGATCGATCAAGCAACGCTACTCGATTCATTTATAAACACCTACGATGTTCATTCATATAAATCTAACACATTAGTATTGATAACAATACTCAAATACATAAACTATTTATGTTCGGTCGATATTATTTCGGTGTCCTAAGACTTTACCGGGTAATTAATAAGTTAATATCTCGGTTAAAATTTATTTATAAGCTTTATTATATTTTTAGATAATTTATATATCTTTTATAATAATTTTCAGAAGCTTATAACAATTTTTAGATATTTATTTATCCATTAAATAATTTTTAAATCATTTATATCTATTTCTAAATAATTAATATTTACTTAGAATATTATAAAAATCTTGTTTATTTTTTTAAATAATTTATAATCATTTAATATGATTTTTAAATCATTAATATCATTTCTAAATAAATATTTATTATTTATAAATTATTATTCTAATTACTTTATTATTAACTTAATTATTAATAATATCCAAATAAATAAAATATTTATTAAATTTATGTAAAAATATTAAAAGTTATATATTATAAATTAAAATAATTTTTAAAACTATTTTTATAATTATTTATATTTATTTATTAATTTTTGCTAATTTTTATTAATTTATTTAATAGAAATTATTTTCTGTTTGTCGCTAAAGCCCTATAGTGACAGAAAGTGTCACTATATGTGTTCTTGAGTTTCTAGGAATCAGTTGGTCATTGCCTAGAGGTCATTTTGACCTTAACTTAATTTCCTACTGTTAATGATTCTGGGTTTGAAAGTGTATGGGTGTTATAGTACTCATGTAGTACTACAACAACATACTAATTTCATGCTTTAACCTACATATAACAAGAAGTTCTAGAGGCTCAAAGTCACTGTCAGAGCTGTTCTTGAGTTTCTGGGTAACCCAAAACAGTGGTCATTGTCAGTCAAAGGTTTTGTGGCTTCTAGATCTTTCAATATGTGTCATAGATTTGTGTTTTGATTGCTGCAATATGTAGTCTATATAATAAGGTACATATAGGTTACACTGGTTTGGATAGAGTATGATTCTAAGGTCTAGATCTATCTTGGTCAAAGTATAATCGAAGTTTGTTCTTCATGTTCTTCAATTTTCTAGGTAACCTAGAAAACATAGTCATGCTCGGTCAACGACTTTTAACCATTAATTTTGGTAATCTTATGAATTATTTAAGCGTTTAAGTGTAAGAAGTATGTAGTATGTATGTCAAGGTATTAATTCATTACATTTAGACATCATAACAACAAACAGAAAGCGATTAAAAGGTTGGTCAAAGTAAACGGCTCAACTTGTTCTTGAGATTTCTGGGTAACCCAGAAATCAGAACTTCGTGATCGTACAACCACTTTTGACCACCTATATCTTACAATATATGATTCTAATGAACCTTTTTTCTTTTTTAGATTAAAGACCTCATGTAATACTACAACTAGCATACAATTAACAGATCTAACTATTAACATACATGGATCTAGAGGCTCTGACAGTCAACTATCAGACCTATTTTTCTAGAATTTCCAGTTTTCTTAAAACACCATTTTGATGCATCTAGATGTTATGAAAATATGTTCTATCAATTTAGCATACTTACTAATATGTTATTACACATATCTAAACATCTAAATTACAAATTAAACATAACATCAAAGATCGAGGTTAAAATTAGGGTTTGCACCTTTTCTTGCTTGATTTTGATTTCTAGCTACTAATTCTGTTGTTATTATCACCAAGGTTTGTTTAGGTTGTCGACGTCGGGATTTTTATTTGTCTCTTTCTATTCCTGTCTTTTGGTGTTCTCATTTAAGGTCAGATTTGTTTGAAAAAACAAGTTTGAAAAGGTCCGACATGTATATGTCGACGATTGGACTGTAAGAGTCGCCAGTTGGTATTTTCAAATGGTTGCACCAACTGAACCGATAAATGGTTTTCACATAGACCTAGTGATGTAACACTTCTTAATTAGTCTGTGAAACCAAGATTCATTAGGGTCCGGGGGTTTGATTAAGCGGAGGTAAGGTGTTAGGCACCCCCGACTTCCGTGGTGACACGATGACCGCCACTTTTTATTTTAAACTTTTATCTGAATTGTGTGTGTGTGTGTGTAGGTCTATGTGTTGTTGCCTGGAAGTATTGTTCTGCCTCGTTTGCACCTATATACAAAAGGTTTGAATTTTGTATAAAAGTTCAATTTTAACAAGATATAGCAATGATGTTTTGTAAAATAGGTTTTTCAAACCCTTGTGCTCAATAGTAATTAAGCCCTTTGATACTTCCATTTAATTATGTGTTCGACTTGTTTGTTTTTATTATTTTTGAGATGCGAAGCATCTTCGAGAAAATAATGTGCATAGCAGTGCTGAACTCCTAGTGGGCATGAGAGCCATCTAAGTATATTCAAACACCGTGAATAATTTACAAACTGGTATCAACTAAAAATATCTATCACGGGAATCGAATCTAGATTCAGTGACTGAATCTGTGATCACATGATTCCTAGGCTCACATGATGAAGCAATATGTGCAAAAAGCTATAAACAATCATACATATAAAATTTGTAAATATATATATACTGAACAATCAACTGCCACGAAGTAAACTCCAGACAGGACGTGAAATATATATATATATATATATATATATATATATATGTGTGTGTGTGTGTGTGTGTGTGTGTGTAAACGCACCGGATGTAGCATCCTTAGATCCTGGTCCCAATCACCACGAATCTAGTATACTAATTCTTTAACTATTGTGGAAGATATAAACATAAATTATTTATACATTAAACTTTACACATTATCCCCAAGGTCGATAAAATTAACATATTACCTGTATTCCATATCTTATCTGACATACAATGTTAATGGTTTCTCCTGTATCCGACGTATTCGTCCTAATCTGCAATGTTTATCATAATATAGCAAGGGTAAGCAACAAGTTTGCCCAACAAGTTTAAGTTTAATAAAGGATATATCATGATTGAAAGAATTAAACAATAATTTTGCTACGTTCAACAATATAAAAATTGTGAACTAGTAGGAATCAAGTTTCATAATTGAACGATCAGGACAATAAGAATGAATGTCAATAATGAATATGAACAAATCAACTGAACCAGATGGTAATGAAGGTGATCAGCCTTTCATACCTGATGAACACATGCAAGATGCACAACGTGCGAATCAACAAATTATAGACATGGTATAATCAACAATGATTAACCACAAGCACAATTGAATAATCATAACTCAGGGTTGAGTTAGAGAGAACTTGCCTGAATCACTGACTACAGCTATGCATTCTATATAGATTTATCCGAAGACCTATTATTAATAATATTAATCTTCACATTAGAATTATATCATCACAGTATAATACTGTTAAATATAGTTATAAAATAACCTAGACACATAAGCATGTATCCCTATCAGTCCACAAACTACCTAAGAATCGGTATCAAGTCAAACTATTTTAGTCTGAGTTTAATCCGGCACAATTCAGACATCCCAACAGCCTAGTAGGATAATTCTCGAGCCTAATATCCATAAGTCTCTGCCTAAACGCTTCACACTAGGTTAGATAATTTTAATATCAGTCAAAATATTTTTTCACAAGCTCATAATAATTTTCAAGTAATTATTACCATTTATCATGATTTTTTAATCACTAATATCATATTTATATGATTTAAATACCAAGATATTCCATTATCATTAATATTTATTTAATATCAAATATTAATGAAATACAAAACATAATAGTATAACTTATTTATAATATTTCAAAGTATTTTTGATACCTTAAAATCACATTTAAATGATTTTTTAAAGATTTAAATCTATTATCTAATAATTGTCATTAATATTAAAATATTAATTTATTTCATAACAAAATATCAAAAGTTATATTTTATAACTTAAAATATTTTTATAACCTTTAAATAATTTTTATATAATTTTTAAACTATTAAAACTATTTTTTCACAATTTATTTAATACATTTATTAAATAAATCAATTATCATAAAAATTAATTTATTAATGAAATTTATCACAAAACATTAAAAGTCATTAAAAATAACTTAAAGTATTTTCTTATACCATGATATAATTTCAAATGATTTTTCAAGTATTAAAATCATTTTAAGCAATTTGTTTAATATAATAATTCAATAAATTAAATACCATTAATATTTAAAAATATTAAAATATTAATGAAATATATTTAAAATTATTAAAACCCCTATTTTTAGGCTTTAAAATAATTTTTAGAAATTTATTATGAAATTTTCTTAATTATAAACCATTTTCTCTAATTATTAAATAAAATAATTAATTTTGTAAATAAAGTGTCACTAAAGGTGCCTATAGCGACAAAAATGTCGCTATAGGTATTCTTGAGTGTTCATGAACATTCTAAGTCAGACACGATGGTGTTATGTTTGACCACTGATAGATTTTAGATTTTAAGGATTCTGGACTTGCAAATGTGTTAATCAAGTAGTATAAGTGTAATACTATAATTACTAATCAATTTCATGGCTAAAGTACAACAAATCAGAGATATATAAGCTCTCCAATACGTTGTCAGAGTTGTTCTTCATTTCTGGGTTACCTAGAAATGAAGAACAGTTGCAAGGTATCTACTTTGAGCCTTTAAATCTTTACTTTCCAAGCTTACTTTGTAAAAACCCGGGATTTCGAATAATCCGATTTTTATGAATAATTTTTTATTTATTTAATATTGATATTGATTAACAATATTGTGTTGTGTATCAGTGATACAAGTTTTAAGAATTAGTCAATTTGTATATTAACTGAGAAATAAGAGTACAGTTGTGTTTAATTGAGAATTTAAAACCCAAGCCCTAAGTTCGGATAGGGATTCGATAGAAATTACAATTATAATAAAGGTATCTGTTAGTACACGTTTGTACTGTATGGATTTATTGATAAATGATAGATCAGATATATAGGTTTAAAATTTGTAAACCCTAATAAGGGATTAGAAACCCTAATCTCAGGATTAGAAATCCTAACACACAGTTAGGAACCCTAACCGAATGCCGGAAAACCTTAATTTTAAATTTGGGAGCCCTAAGACCTAATTAGGAAACCCTAATCCTAATTAGTAAGCCCTAATGCGATTGGTAACCTTTAATATAATTAGGAAACACTAATTATATTTTAGTTATCTTAATTTTCTATTTTTAAAAAAAAACCTAATTCGAAAATCTTAGAAACAAAAGTTGTAAAACCTAAGGGTTACAACCTTAGGGTTAAACCCTAAGGGTTTGGATAAAAGTCAAGTATGCCATTAAAATTACAAGGAGAATGACCATAATACCCTTTTTACATTCTTTATTATGTAACTTGTAAAATTTGCCAAGACCTTTAGTTGTTCACCAACTTTTGACTTAGCATGACCTAAACCTACAGCAAATCAGCCTAGCACATCAGCAATCTCAGCAACATACATTGCATCTAAGTAATATATATAGATTTGGGAGAGAGAAAGTTCACAAAATTGGTTCATTTGCACCCAAGCTCTCAACAACTCCTTCTCTCTCTAAACCTTCGAAATTGCTAAGTGTTTCAATCACATAATAACCCTCTAAAACATCTAGATCAGATTGGTAGAGTCAAGATCAAAGCATCTTCAAGAGAAGGTATAAACCCTAGCTAACACTTTTATCTTATATGCTTAGTCTATATATTTGTTTATGTGTTTAGATATTGCTAGAAGATGTTTTATGATGATCCATCATAGATCTATAGCATCAAATGGCTTTAAAAGTGAAGTTTTAAAAAACTGCTCAAGAACACTAAAGTTGTCTGACAAGCAAATGTCAGTGGCCCTAGATCTTTATATGTTTATGATTTTTGTTGTTTTATGTTTTGGATCTGTAGTTTTGTATGAGGTCTTTGATCTGGAAGTGGAATCACAGCCTTTACATGTCTAGATTTCATGTTATTCTTGGTCAAAACCCGTTGACCGGGCGTGACCAGTCGATTTCTGGGTAACCCAGAAATCATAAATCAGTGTCTGACAAGCTTTTCAAATGCCTTGATCTGTCAGTAATGATGTTGTTTGATGTTGTGTTTGTATCTAGTTTATAGCTTGTTATATGAACTCTAGATCCATGACTTTAGATCTTTCAAACAGTCAATAAATCAAGTGTAGTAAATGGTCAAACTAGGCCTGTCAATCATGATTGCAGTTTCTGGAAAACCCGAAAAATGGATGAACACACTTTCTGACAGGATTTGAACGGTTTAAATCTAAAGAATATGATGTTGTTGGACTGATCTGGTGATGTATATATGTTCCTTGACATGTGGACTATAGATTTGAACCTTAATAACAACGTATTGATGACCAGAACACTAAGATTATTGAGCTTGAAAGTAGCACCATGACACTGTCTGGGTTTTTGGGTTACCCAGATGGTGTCTGACAGTAACTTTGAAGGATCATATCTTGCTGATATGTTATGGTATGACATAGATGATGGTTGATTCATATAATGTTACATAAACACTACATGATCAATGTTTAACATAGCCTAGAACATGTTTAATCTAAGATTTAAGCATGGTCAAACCTAGCATGTTGGTAACTGGACGGTCAGTGTTCTTGAGCTCAAGAACACCTAAGACGACAGAAAGTGTCGTTATAGCTTATACCAACGGTTTCTATTATTTTTTATTTTCCTAATTTTTGGAAAATGATTAAAAATAGAAAATAAATTCAAAAAATTACAAAAATGATTTTAAAAATTATATTAAATTATGAAAAATAACTTTTGATAAATTGGGATATTTTCCATTAATATTTATAATATTTTTATTATTAATGGTATTTAATTTATTTAATTATTATATTAAATAAATTAGAGAAAAATGATTTTAATATTATAAAAATTATTTTTAATAAGAATAAAATATTTAAAAATATTTTGAGTTATAAAATGTAACTTTTAATATTTTTGGAGAATTTTCATTAATACATTAATATTAATGATATTAGATTTATTTAATTATTAAATTAAATAAATGATGGAAAAATGATTTTATTGATTTAAAAATGAGAAAAATGATTTAAAAATATTTTAAGTTATATTTAATGACTTTTAATATTTTGATAAGAATTTTATTAATATTTAAATATTAATGGTGATGGTTTAAAAATGATTTTAATAATTTTAAAGATCATTTAAATAGAATATTGGTGATTTAAAAATATTTGAAGTTATTATTAATAACTTTAATATTTTGGCAAATGTATCATTAATATTTTAATATTATTAAATATTAATGATGATGGAATTAAAGAGTATTTAAATCATTTAAAAATGATTCCGGTGTTTGAAAAATTAGTATAAATTATAATAATTGTTAGAAAATTATTAAAAGCTTCTGAAAAATATTATTAATGATATTTGACTTATCTAATATAATATTAAAGCTTTGAGACCGAGATTAGTTGACAATATAAATGTTAATTATCGGATAGGGGTGACCAAGACACCGAGAATAGACCGGAGTCCAACCAGACCGAACTAGTTAGACTTGATAAGTGTTTATATAAGTTATAAACACTGATGTGACTATGTGGTTTTGTGTCTAGTAGAAAGATTGACTATAAATTACAGTATTGTGTGTTGTGAATTATTATAATAATTGTGAGACCCATATTGTTGATTATAGGTCTTACGAATGCATATAAGTATATTGTGCAGCATTAATCAACGCAAAAGGCAAGTTTCCTTAACTCAACCTTGAGTTAATTCTTTTTAAATATTATGGTGGTTAATTATTGTTGATTAGACCATGTCTGAGAATTATTGTTGATTATTCGCAGTTAGTGCATATTTATTAATTCAAACGGAATTAGTGATTCTAAAAATATACTTGGAGAATAACTGTTGTTGGATACTTACATCCGTAGAAGCTATTATTGACAGTACAGATAGTTCCTGTTGATTGTCGGATTATGTTGAGATATGTCTTAGCTAATTATTCTGGCTAGACGAACATTTGTTAGAACTTGATAGGTTCGAGAAGAGAATTCAATTATTATTGATAGATCGATGCCAATTATTTTGGCTAGATCGAGAAAGTGATTAGATATTGAAACCATTGTATTTCGTTGTTATAAATTAAACTCTGATTATAATACTGAGAAGAACAACCTTTTTATACAAAGGGAATATTTTTGGTCTAAATTCGGCCTTCGCGCGCGTGTAAGTATTATGCATAATATAGGGTACAAGGAGTTGGCCGCTCTAAGTACATGCAAAGGGGTATGACTTAATCTTTATGGTTATCTGATACACCTGGGTATATCAAATTATATCTTTGATAGTTACTCGAGAAGAGAAATTTAAGATCTTTTGTGATCACTCAGCATAACTCTGGAAAATATTTCCATCCTATCATTTGGGTATATCATAGTAAATCTTTGGTAGTTACTCGAGAAGATAATTTCAAGATCGTTTGAGATCATTCAGCTTAAACTTTGAAGAATACTTCTAAATTGTTATTCAATCGAATATCATTAAAACTTTGAAAGTATTGTACTCTTTTCATTATTGAACTATTGTGTTGCATAGGTTGCGAGGAGATTGGTTAGAGAAGAATAAATTGTTCAGCTATTTCAAAGTTCTCCGAACTTTGGTGTCATTCTATCAAAATAGATAGTCTGTTATTCTTGATTCTTATACATTCATTGTATGTCATAACTTGCGGGGCAAATTTATTGCTCACCCTTGCTAAATAAAATTTTTCAGCTAGGGACGAAGGGGCAGGAGTGAAAGTAGTATGCACACAAGCCAATCATGTTTGATGATAAAGCATATACTTTGTAACGATCTTATTCATTTATTAATAAAAAGTATTAATTTATTAAATACTTTTAATTATCTACACGATGTTATTTTATAATGTAACAATCCGAAATTTCAAATTTTAATAGTAAATATTGATTGAATTATATACATATTTATTTGATGTGTTTATTATTAAAATTGATGAAATAAATATTTTATTGATGTGGTTATTATTAGTAAATATTTATGAATTAAATTTATAATTTGGAGAGTTATAATATAACATGAGATGTTATATTATTGTCTTAATTTAATAATTTGAAATGGTATATTAAATTATTAAATAAAATTATAATAAAATTATAATTTTGTAATATTTATTTAAGTGGAATATTTATTTAAAATATAGTGTGTATAATTATTTTATTTGATGTAATGTTGGATATGGAAATTTAAATAAATAATATATGATTATAAATTATAAACTAAATTGTTTATTAAAATAATTAAAGTAGTTTAATTTATTTTTACCCAAACAAGGCTTAGATATATTAAGTCTTTATTTAAAAGACTTTTTGCCAAACAAAGCCTTATGGCTTTTGGATTTTTAATATTTGAATTATAAATAAAATAAAATATAAATATAATTATAACATATACGTTTATATGTTGTAATCGATAATACTTAGTACGCTAGTTATGGCCATATCGACTGATTATGTTTTACGCATACTGGCTTGGGTATTTGCTAAGCGTAAGATTACAGAGAGAGTTAGGAGAATTGAGAGAAAACCTAAGGTTTACCAAGCAACTTCAGTGTTTAACAAGAATTAGCAAGCCAATTGAAGGTATTTTCTTTAACCTTAATATTATGTATGTATATATATGTATATATATGTGAGTTCTACGACATAATTCCTAAATTCTGTGAATTCAATTATTGGAATTGTTGTTATACAACTGATTACATGCGATTGTATGTGTTCGTGGTGATTAAAACTAGTAATTAAACAAGGATTTGTATGCTAATGACGATTAAAAAGGAAGAAAATTGTTTAAAGTGTTTATATTTTTTATATGGCTTGGAAAAGTACCAATTTTAGTGGTTAATTTTTATGTTAAACTGTAAATTGAGTTTTTTTATGCTAGTTCATTAAGAAACGAAGATAACGTAATTTGAATGAAGTGATTTGGTCAAGTATAGAGATTACAGTGATGAATTTTGTAAATGATGTCAAAAATGGAGTTTTCATATGAAAAACACGGAATTTGATAAATTAAACTAGCTTAAGTTGTTGTTAAATTGTTCTAATTGATGGAATATGTTGGCAAACATGTTTGCAATAGTTCTATATCAATTATATGTGTTAATATTACTGTTTGGTGGGTGAAATTCGTGTTAGTTGGGCTAAAGTCGGCTACTGTTCATGCCGTTTCTGCCTCTGTTTGTGCACCGGCGTAGCTGCACTAGTGCCAAGGTAAAAAACGGCACAGCTGCGCCAGTCCCAGGCTTGTGTATGGCGCAGCTGCGCCATACCCTCTCTTGAGACAGTGAAGTCTGCTACTTCAGCAGACTTCGAATACCATTGTAGCTTAGCTTTATGATATGTTAATGTGTCCAATATGTTATAACATTGTTAAAATAGAATCGTGTTATGTGGTTAGTAGTTTCAAAGTTGCAAATGATTAGTAAGTTATGAACGCGATATGTTAGAACTTAGTGTATATAATGATTAGTAAATAAGTGTTGTGAAGGTTAACACTTGAAATTTCTGATATTGATGTAGTAGCATAAGACTTGTACTAAATTAACAAGTTTAGCTATAAATGGGTGTTATTTTGGAAGTGGATGTTAACATGTCTAATTGATATTGTGATTGCACTAAAATGCGTAGGTGGACGTGAATTTTAATATTATAGCTTACGCAAGAGGCAAGTTTCCTAACCTTTCCTACTTTATTATTCAGTAATGTTACTTTTAACTGTTATGTTATACTTATGCAAATTCTCTATCTCTAATCTCTTGTTTAATGATTTATTGTCATGCAAGTTCTTTAACCCTCATTTATTGTTGAGCAAGTTAGTTAATCTTTGTTTCTTTATTCCAATTCAGATTACCTTGGTTATTCAAAGTCTATAATTTTATTATAAGAAGTGTGTTTATTCAGCTACTAATAACTATTGTTTGATCTTTATTCTTCAATATCATTATACTATCTTACATTATTGTACCAAAATCTATGTTGCTTAGCGATTCTTTACTAATTCAACTAGTCCTTAGTTGATGAATATTCTAAACTCTAAATTACCTTGAAGTCAACCCAAACCAAACTTCCTTTGGTTTGTTTATGTACTCACACACCTTTGAAAGCATGTTGTCGATGATAACATTTGTTCAACTTAGAAATACGTAATTTCATAGAATACGTAATTTCAATAGTTGGGAGAGTACACCCTTTTCTATAAGAGATAGAAAAATTAGGGTTTTGCCAAATACTCATCTTCTTGAATCCTTCTTCTTCCTTGGTGGATCACCTCTAGAGGCCAAACACTTGGGTGGCTAACGTTGATCAATGGAAGGAAACAAACCCGGTAGATTCAAGTTGAACACGAAAAAGATTGGAGGTGAACTTGTACCTGAGTAAGCTCGAATCTTCAAGGGTATGATTCTTATTCTTTATCTTTTCGTTTAATTAATAATTGTGCATAATGAGTGATCCGAGTATATGTTTTGTAAAATTTTTAAAACTCTAATTTTTCACTTTTTGCTTATTTTGTACAATTTGATTGCGTTCATGATTTTTACAAAACTAACAGTGGCATTAGAGCCAAACATTTATGCGAATTATTAATTATTTTAATTTGATATGTATATTGATATGTGTTTAGAATAATTTAATTGTGCATAATTTGTTATATAAAATTTGATTTTAAAAATAAAAAAATAAAAATGCGTAACCATTATTTTTTCCGCTGCTAAATCCATGGTGAGTCACGATTTTCATCAGAAAGAAAACTGTAGGATCACGTTACTATATATATATATATATATATATATATATATATATATATATATATATATATATAAGGGTTATACATCAGGAGTAATCATATTTTGATTTGGATTTAATTATATTTATATATTTTTATATGGATATATATATTTATATACTTAACATCCTGATGTATGATTATATATATATATATATATATATATATATATATTAATTCTTAATAATTTTATAATTAAAATAAAAGTTTATTTTAATATTAAAATAAAAAGTTTATTTTAATTTTATAATAAAAAAACTTTATTTTAATTTAAAAATTGGATTTCATGTTAACTAATTAGAGTTGGAATTGGATTTCATGATAACTAATTGGAGTTGAAATTGGAATACATGTTTGCTTAAATAAAGGAGTTTATTTAGATAGGAAATAAGATTTCATATTATTCAAAATAAAAGAGTTTATTTGTGAATAGGAAAGAGAATCCGTATTTCCTTAAATAAAATAGTTTATTTAGATATGAAATAAGATTTTATATTATTCAAAATAAAGGAGTTTATTTGTGAATAGGAAAGAGAATCCGTGTTTCCTTTAATAAATATTTTTTTACTTGGAATTGGATTCCATAATTAATTAAAATAAATGAGTTTATTTTGATTCAAAATTAGATTTTATGCTAACTAAATTTCCCCATTAAATGATATATCAATATATATATTGAATGTTTATTATTCATGAGATGAATGTTATTTATTGATGCATATGATGATGTGTATGATAATAAATGAGATTAATTATGGACTATTGACCAATGTAATTAAATTTTATTTTAATTGGATGCATGAATGTATGAGTTTTATTAAATGGGATATGCCTACCTCGTCTTCACTAATTTTTACTTAATGTAAATTCCAACTCCCTCCTATATACTTCCCCTTGACTGCTGATCAAAGTTTCTATTTATTTTAAATAGTTTTGTAATAGGAATAGTTAGAATTAATTTTGAAGAATTGGAGATCAAGGAGCAAGCAGTGCTTGAAGACCCGTTTGTAATGGAGCCCAAATTTAAATATAATAGTTATATTTAATTATTAATTCTTGCACCCCTAGGTTTGACCTTTTGGTTAACTTGGTGGCTCTAGTGAACCAAACTAGAATAAAGTCCACAATCAATCCGGGTAGATTATATTATTCTATATGTGCTTGTTTATACTATATATATTATATATTATGCAAACATGATTCGCATGTTCATTAATATGACGTGTATTTTATATATATATATATATATATATATATATGTGTGTGTGTGTGTGTGTGTGTGTGTGTGTGTGTGTGTGTGTGTGTGCATGTGCGCTAAACAAGATAAGACAAATTAATAACAAACTCCTCAAATATTTTTATATTAAGTCCTAAGCGTTCAAAGATATTTGGAATATCGAACGTTGCCTTCTAGCATGATAAAAATAATAGAGTATTAATTAATTATTATAAGTTTGTTGTGTCACCACAAGGCTTATCTTAATTCTTTGAGATGTTAATTTTATCACATTTGATGCTTATAAAGAAAATTGAACAATGTTATTTTGTTGTGTCACCACAAGAACAATATTTTTCTTTTTTGAATATATGGAGTGCTAGGTTGGACTTAACTTGGATAATTTTGGTTCGGATGTACCACCAGTTGATCAAAATAATCTAAGAGTCAAAATACAATGAGTTGCATAGTTGATGTAATTGACAAGAGTTGTCTACCTATTTATTTATATATAGTTTGTTGTGTCACCACAAGGCTAAATACATTTTAAATGGGATCCTTTTTTTCACTAGCAAATCTTTAATTAGATTTTGACGAACTATATAACTGAGGGTAATATAGTTTGATGAAAATAGTGAGATATACCAATTTAAAACAAGACCTAATTTATTTTGATAATTAATAAAAAAATGTATGCTAAAATGTTGTTAATTATAAATTCATTTACAGAATTTTACAATGTCTAAAATTACTATCACTGCGTAGCATATTAGATGCTAAATTAATCGGACCAAATTAAACGGATTGGTTAAGGAATTTGAGAATAATTCTCATGGCTGAAAAGTTATCTTATGTCCTTAATACGCCTATCCCTGCAATGGTTGCAGATAATGCCTCTGAGGAAAAGATTTCTACTTTTAGAAAGTGGCAAGATGATGCACAGTTGGCTTAATGCATCATACTTGTATCCATGAGTAACGAGCTTCAGCGTTAGAATGAAACTATGGATGCTCTTACTATATTCCTGTACATCAAGTAGTTGATGGTTAGGAAAGTAGGAATGATAGATATCAGATATCTAAGCAGCTCTTCTGATCTAGAATGACCGATGACGCTACAGTACAGATAAAAGTCCTTAACATAATTAATTTGATTGATCAATTAGGACAACAGGTTTTGTCATGGATGGAGAGTTGAGCCAAGATTTGATCTTAAACTCACTCCCGGACCCCTTTCACAATTGTTGTGAATTTTTCATATGAACAAGCTAGATATCAGCCTTGCTGATTTGCTTAACATGTTGAAAAATGTTGAGAGTCACTTTCCAACAACCATGTTTTACTGTGGTAGGGGCCAAAGGATCTTCTGAAAAGAAGAATGATTCAAATAAGGTAAATAGAAAGGCAAAAACAAAGGATAATAAGAACAAAACTGATACGGATAGCGAAGGAGTTTGCTTCCACTGTAATAAGCCTGGACACTGAAAAAAAAACTGCGAGAAGCATCATGTAGAGGCTAACAAAAGAAGCTTAGTGAAGTTTCGGTTACAAATACAAATTTGTTCATGATTTAAAAATAAATTTTTCTTTAAGTCAAGGTTCTACTTAGGTATTGGATACCGACTTTGGTTATCATAAATAAAGATTTATGAAGGGATCAAGCAGAAGTAGAAAGCTAAACAAAGATAAGTAATCCTATGTGTGGGAAATGAAGTTGCTACATTAGCCATAGAAACTTATAGTTTAGCAATGCCTACGGGCAAATCTATTAAGTTAATAAGTTGTTATTGTATTCCAGTTCTTGTTAGAAATATTATTTCCATTTTGTTGTTGGACAATGAAATCTTTGGTATTATATTTAAGAAAAATTGTTGTTCTATTTATAATAATAATGTTTTGTATATAACTGGAATATTACTTAATGAATTTTGTATACTTGACTTACGTGAAAATAATTTTGCAAATTGAACAAACTAGTATAAGAAAAGGAGATGATCATTCAAAGTGTTGAATGTGTGTATTTGTTGAAATACAAGTGTGAATTATTTGAAAGGTTCAAAGAATTCAGAAGTGAAACAAATTGACAAAGTATTAAGATTCTTTGATTATATCAAGGAATAAATACATGTGCAATAAGTTTCTAGATCATCTCAAATGGTTTTCTTATAATGGACACCTCCTGATACACAATAATTGATTGATATATCTGAAAGGAAAAATCTTACCTTGTTGGACATGGTACGGTCCATAATGATTTTACCGACATTCTAGTATCCTTCCGGGGTAATGTCCTAGAAATGGCTGCATATCTACAAAAAGGTAACCTCAAATCCGGCCCCAAGACTCTATAAAAGTTATGCACATGGAGGATTCCTAATCTTAAGTATGTTAAGATAAGGGGTTGTCCAACTTATGTGAAAAGGTTTCAAAAGGATAAGTTTGGTACAAAATTTGACAAGTACAGATTTGTGGGACATCCTAAAGTAAGTTTAGGGTATATGTTCTATAATCCTACTTAGCAAAAGGTGTTTGTTGTGAAACACACTACCTTCTAAGATAAAGATGTTTATCATTGAAGGGGCTAGTGGGAGAATAATAGATCTTAAAGAGTTTATAAACCACAAAAACACTATAAATCAAATAAGAGGAACCTGTAGATAGACCTATTGTACTGCAACTGAATCATAAATCTAGAATATTACCGAAGATACCTAGGAGTTATGGATTCATCATAGATGATGATGATGATGAGGTATAAACATCATAGAAGATGATGATCTATTTACATACGATGAGATAAGAGTTGTAGACACTCAGAGAAATGGATTGAAGCAAGCTTCTCAAATATGGAACATTCGTTTTGATGACACAATCAAAAGAGTTTGATTTTATCAAAAATAAGAATGAACCTAGTGTGTACAAAAGGGTCAGTGAGAGTGTCGTAATATTCCTAGTATTATATGTTGTTATATTACGGATAAGGAATGACATACCAATGCTACAATCAGTAAAGATAAAGTTGTCTAAACATTCCTCCATGAATATTTTGGGAGGAGTATCTTAATTGGGGATAAAATCTATATAGATAGATTCAAGAGGATGCTAGACTTAACCCAAGGAACGTATATTCATTTGATGCTAAAGTCATTTAGCATGGAAAACTCCAAGAGATGTCTCATGTTGATGAGTCATGGAGTGTATCTCTCTTAATAGTCCCCATAGACTCCTGAAAAAAGAGAGATCACATGAGTGACAATCATGTATACAATGAAATATACGAGACCTGATGATGATCGGACATATTCTGGAGAAGATCACTGTAAGACAGTGAAAACATCTTAAAGTACTTAACCGACACTAAGGATGTGATTAAAGTTTATAGCGGGTCTAAATTAAAACTAGAGAGTTTAACAGACTCAAGTTTTTCAGACAGACCAAGACAATAGAAAATCCACTTCCAGGTAAAGTGTTACCTTGAATGGTGGTTCAGTGAATTGGAAAGGTTCTAAACAGCAAAGAGTTGTTGGTTTAGTGATAAAGACAAAGTATATAACTATAAATGAAGCTACAAGTTGATTGTTTGGATGAAAAGTTCATTACAGAACTAGGAATAGTTCCCAAGTCTCATCTTGGATCTAAATATGTGTTGTGGCACTTTCATTTAATTATAAGAATCATTGAAAGATGGGAAATCACTATAGAGATAGTGAACTCTTAAGAACGACATTACATATCAATTAACAAAAGCTTATCCAACAGCAGGATAATAGTCACTTAGAGAAGAAGGGTATGAGATACCATAGCGATTGGCTTTATTGCAAGTGGGAGATTGAAAGTAGTATGCACACAAGCCAATCATGTTTGATGATAAAGCATATACTTTGTAACGATCTTATTCATTTATTAATAAAAAGTATTAATTTATTAAAGGTTTTTAATTATCTACATGATGCTATTTTATAATATGTGATAACACCATAGTTTTATGCAATGTTTTTAGAATAATGATGATGATCATTCTAATGAGATCTAAATTCTTAAAAAACTTAAAAGTAAAACAGTTCCCAATCGTTGGATTACTAAATTGGGGATTAGTAAATCCGGATAGATTGGTACATACATTGCTTGCTCATTGGATGAGGATGATTGATCTCATGATCATTTGTGTGGAGACACTAAAGCATGTATGTAGGTGCTTATTAGAGAATAAGTTCACTGAATGTGGCTCGCTAAGGAATACATAATGGAGTTTTACTTGCCTGTCAATAAGAATTCCTGTAGTGATAGTAGTACAAGTGATCCTTGGACTTGAGATCATCATAGTATCTTGTGTATGATGAGTTATACTTTGACTTATTCCTTAAGACCCTTAGGGTATATCAAAGGGTATGCTTGGGTATAATAAGTTATACATGGTGATAATGTATGATCAATAAAGAATCTACCACTTCTAGTCAAAGAAGAGAAATGTCATATGTGATTCGATAAATGACAACCCAGTAGTCCTTGGCCAAGGCAGAATGAAATTTGAAAGGAGTTTCTAATTTGCATTATTTAGAGTTGTGCATTTAAGAGTTGAAATATATATAATTAAATAAAATAAGATTTGACAGTAATTACATATCTTATATTTAATTGGGACATTGTATGGTAGAAGGATTGAATTGTACGGTAACTATTTACTCAAAGGTTCTTTTATGATTAATGTTGAAATCTATACTATCTGGAAAGTCGTTAATCGTTGGGAAGGCTTATCCCTATTGTAGAATAAATATTATTTATTTAAATAAATTAATAGTTTAATTTATTTATTTAAATAAGATTAGAATTGTTCTAATTGATTTATTCACAACCGATTTAATATGGAGAACCTAAAGGGTTACACCATAAAAGAAAGAATAATTATTTAAGAAGTTAATGATATAATCGTAATAATAAGTTAAGTATATTTAATTTAATCTATGGTGATAGAATAAATTAAATAGTTTAATATTTATTATTTTATATTTTGGAAATATTAAATATAAATTAATAAGATGAGTCTTATTATTATTATTATTTAATTCCTAAAAGAGTTTGGGAATTAATTAATAAAAGTACTCTCAAATATCCTAATAAGATTAGGAGGCTAATTAATTAAAAGAGTTTAATTAATTATTCCTAATAAGATTGGGAGCCTATTTAATTAAAGGAATTTAATTAATTAAAATAAAATTCAATTCCTTAATTGTTAAGGAGAGTTGCCCACGTCTATAAATAATAGGAGTCTTATTATGGGTGAGCGTAGTTGACGTTTTCATAGAATACGTAATTCTAATAGTTGGGAGAGTACACCCTTTTTCTATGAGAGAAAGAAAAACTAGGGTTTTGTCAAATACCCATCTTCTTGTATCCTTATTCTTCCTTGGTGGATCACCTCTAGAGACCAAACACTTGGGTGGCTAACGTTGATTAAAGGAAGGAACCAAACCTAGTAGATTCAAGTTGAACGCGAAAAAGATTGGAGGTGAACTTGTACTTGAGGAAGCTCAAATCTTCAAGGGTATGATTCTATTATGTATCTTTTCGTTTAATTAATAATTGTGCATAAAGGGTGATCCAGGTATATGGTTTGTAAAATTTTTAAAACTCTGATTTTTCACGTTTTCGCTTATTTTGTGTAATTTGATTGAGTTCATGATTATTACAAACCTAACAATGAGGTGCTGTGAAGATCAAAGGCAAAGGCATAGTGATAGAATAGTTATGAATGAACATTATTATTATGTTATATTTGTAAACCCTTTTTCTTTATCTAAAGGGTAAGTTTGTAATGTTAAGGTTAGATAACCTGGGATGAATGTATTAACTTTATTAGTTAATGTGGTGTAATATTCTATTCATCAATGAATGGGTAGTTAGATAATAATTATATTGTGGATCGTGAGCACGAAACTCGGGGGTCAGGTAACCAGGATTTGGGGGTGCCACATACTTTGTATGACCTAATGGTTCATCCTTGTAGCATACATGTCAAGGAACAATTCTATAACATCAGATCAGTCTAACAACAACAAAATCACAAGATTCAATCCAGTCAAACCTTGTCAAAAAAATTGCTCTTGAAGGTTTCTATGTTTTCCAGAAATCTTCATAAGCAGTCGATCAACTCTACTTTGATCATGATTAACTTTGATTCTATACATTATCTGGGTGATCTAATGGCATGATTATGTAGTCCTTATGTCAGACTACAACATTAAAACAACAACATGGCCTAACTATCAAACATAAGCAAGATCAGAAGCCTAGAAAACGCTTGTCAGACTTTCTAAGAAATCTAGGTTGCCTAGATTCCAGTTTTCCATGGTAAGTCAACTAGGTTTGACCGCTTATAACTTGAGATCTAGACATGGTATGGACTTGATTCCACTTCCAGTCTACTCTCCTCATGGCATAGAACAAATCTATAACATAAAACACACCTAACAATTAACAAGTTGAGATATATGAGCCCTGACATATGGCTGTCATGCCATATTTTAGGGTTCTTGGTTAGTTGCTAAACACTTAATTTTTTTTCATCTAGATGTTATGGATCCTTGATGTAACATCGTAGATCACTAAATAACATAATTTAACATAACTCTAAACATCTAACAACAACATATAACATGAATCATAAGATTTTTAAAGATTAGGGTTTATACCTCTTTTAAACTTTGATTCTTGATTCTGATCTGTTCCTGACAAGTTATGAACTGATATTGTCTTAACTTCTCACTTTCTTTCACCCTCATATTTTGAAATTAGAGAGAGAGGATGGCTTGGATAACTTAGCAAGTAAAGTAAGACTTTTTTTTATTTTTAATCTTTGATTTTGGATTCAATGTATGTAATATTGCAAGGTGGCAACAAAATATCAGATTTGGTAAGATATTACACTTATGGGATAAACATAGAGTTGTGAGTCACCAAGATTTTGACAGATCTTTTACTTAAGTTTTAAGTAAAAGGGCATTTTGGTCATTTTGTACTCACTAAGGGTATTTTTGTATTTTCCCCTATAGTTTGAAGGGAAAATTAGACAATTCACATATATTGTTGACGTCGGAATTTTTACTGTCCCTTTTCTATTTTTGTCTTTTGGTGTTCTCATGTTAGGTGAGATTTGTTTTAAAAAAAATAAGTTGTGAAAAAGTCCGACATTTATATATCGAAGATTGGATTGCAAGAGTCGTCAGTTGTTTTTTAAATGGTTGTACCAAAACAACCAAGAAAAGGTTTGTACATTGACCTAGTGATGTGACACTGCTAAACATGTATGTGAAAACAAGATTCATTAGGGTCCGGAGACTTGCTTATGTGGAGGGAAGGTGTTAGGCACCTCCCGACATTCGTGTTACCATGGTGACCGTCACTTTTCAATTAAACTGTTATATGAATATGTGTGTGTGGGTCATTGTGCAGTTATTTGGAAGTAGTGCTATGCCTCATTCGCACCTATATACAAAGGGTTTGAATTTATGTAAAAATTCAATTTTACACAAGATATAGAAGTGATGTTTTGTGAAAGAGGTTTTTCAAACCCTGTGCTCAATAGTAATTGAGGCCTTTGATACTTCCATTTTATTAAATGTTCGGCTTGATTGCTTTTATTTTTGAGATGCGAAGCATCTTCAAGAAAATAATATACATAGCAATGCCGAATTCTTTGTGGGCATGATAGCCATCTAAGGAAATTAAGACACCATGAATAATGTACAAGCTGTTTACAGCCGAAAATGTCCATCACGGGAACTGAATCTAGATTCAGGAAACTGAATCTGTGATCACATGATTTCTAGGCTCACATGATGTAACAGTTTGTATGAAAGCTATAATCAGTTATATATATAAAAGCTATAAATATATATGTATATATATACAGACTGTCAACCACCACAAAGCGAACTTAATGGGGGACTGTAAATGTAAATATATAAAAGCGGTAAATATATATATAGAGACGAGATCAACCACCATGAAGCACCTCCATGGGGGATCAGAAATGTAAATAAAGCAGTAAATACAATCAAACACCACGAAGTAAACTCCAGGCAGGACGGAATGTAAATAAAGCAGTAAAAATGATCAACCACCACAAAGTAAACTCCAGGCGAGATGAAGTGTAAATAAAGCAGTAAAAGGCCACGAAGTAAACTCAAGGCCTGACAGGAATATAAATATATATATATATAAGCACTAAACGCACCGAATATTATATCGTAACTAGAGGGAGGAATGTTCTGTGAACAATGAAAGGAATCAGGATGACCCAATGCAGAACTTCGCTGATATGATAGCTCAAGCTATGCGAACTCATACACCTACAGAAAGGGGGTAAACGAATAATAGATTGGCAAATTTTAAAGAATTTAAAGATGTAGGACCATCAGAATTCAGCGAAACTACGGACCCCATAGCAGCTCAGACATGGGTGAAAAAGATGGAAAAGGCCTTTATCATTGCTAGGGTAGCCGAAGAGCAAAAGACGGTTTTTGCTACCTACTTGATGAAAGGTGAGGCTAATTACTGGTGGGAGACAAACCAAGCTAAAGCCGGAACTGAGGTAGTGACATGGACCAGGTTTAAGGAGTTATTCTTAGAAAGTTATTTCTCGAAGGCCATGATAAGTAGGTTTTATACCTACTTATCCGGTATCTTTTACTTGAATTAGTTGCTTTTATTCATGTGTCTTAGTTACTTTTCATGCATTTTGTGTTCGTTTTATAGGTTATACGTTTTGAAGCGGCGTGAGCGATTATTGGGAAGGAAAAGCAAGGAAAATGCAAGGAAAAAGCAATCCGGACATCATTTATGCTTTCATGTTCAATTCATGTTCTTGGCTTGGAGCTTGGACTATATTGTAGAACATCGTCTTAGCTTTCCGGAACATCTTGAATCATTCAAATCGGAGTTCGGATGAAAGAGTTATGACATTTCTACCGACGGACGTTGAACTTCACCGTTTTGGGTGGTGATTTTCATAGCAGTCACTTCCAGTCCAATTTTGGCCATAATGCGTTCGTTATTTCTCAAATCTCAAAGAATGAAAGTTGTAGATCTCGTCGATAGCTTCGATTTGATAGGTCGCGGGACTCGTAACTCCTCTCGGTTTAGACGTTATGGCAGTTTTAGCAGAGGAGGTTCCAGCAGAAAATATTTTTGGCAGATTGGTACCCAGCCGGGGCTGGGCGTTTTTGTGCTTAGTACCCAGCCGGGGCTGGGTACCTGGGAGCTTTAGCAGCTTACTACCCAGCCGGGGCTGGGCTTTTGCAAAGGAAATACCCAGCCGGGGCTGGGTATACGCGAAAATGAGCGGATTTTGTCCGAATTTGAGTCCGAAAAGGATTGTTTCAAGTTGTTTGATTCAAGGACTTCCAAGAGGACTTAAAGACATGTACAAAGACTTATAAAAGGAGGGGAATAACATAGATTAGGGGGGATTAGAGAGATTATTAGTAGATTAGAGAGCATTCTATTAAATTAGATTAGAGTAAATTAGATCAAAACATTAGTTTTTATGAGATTTGGAGATTGATGCAACTTGGAGACCATTGAAGATTTAAAGTAGGAGCAAGGAGGGAGCGTCAAATCTACTGACAATAGATTATTTCTTCTCATCTTCTTCTATCTTTATCTTTTAATGTGTATTCAATTGTGGATTCTTAGTTTTAATTCAATAATAATGAACTAATTCTTTGTTTGAGATTACAATGGATCTTATTGTGTAGTTTATTTTAATATGCTTCGTTATCAATTATTATGTTCTATTGAGAGGATTGTCTATTGTGATTTGGACTTAATTGTTTAATTGCTTGGCCATCAATTACCGTGATAATCTATATGAACTCGAGAGATGAAGTATAGATTTAGATCTAATCATGATAGCATGTGTTCAGGATTTTGTTAATAGCTTAAACTTGATGAGTGTTAAGGTAGAGATATGCTTGACATCGCATGTAATCGTATAGAGAACTTGTTCTTAAACTTTCTTCAATTGTAATTCACATAGAGATATAGTGGGTTAGTTGATTAAGGTGTTTAACGAATTTCTATCTTAATTGTGGATTGACGTTAATACGATATTAGTGCATCGAGAGGTGATTAATACTACTTTCGTGTTCTTGATTAACAATTTGGGATAGAGAATAATTGATGAGAAGTGTGTTAACCTAAATGAAGCAATACGTGAAGTTGTAATCTTAAATCTCCATAATCTGATTTTTAATTAGTGGTAATTAGAATTAGTTTAGTTAGATATTTTAATTTATAACATTAAATTCATTTGTTTAAATAAGATTGAGTTGGTTACGGGTTAGTACTTGGTGATTTTTATTAACTAATTCTCTGTGGGAACGATACTCAACTTATCACTTTATTACTTGTTGACCACGTATACTTGCGTGTTGTGCGTATATAGATTTTACCCAACAGGCCATGCAAGCCAGAATGGAAGTGCAGTTTCTTGAATTAAAATAAGAAAACATGTCAGTTGCCGAATATGCTGCAAAATTCAATGAGCTAACCAGATTCGCACCTCATCAGGTGGATACAGAACTACGAAAGATGTGTAGGTTTGAAAATGGGCTGAGGCCATAGATTCACAATAAAGTTGCAGTGTTACAAATTGCTACGTTCTTAGCACTGTTAAAAAAAAGCCATCATTGCAGAAGGTAGTAGTGAGGCAGTTTCTAGATTCAACCGAGAGAAGAATAAGAGGAAGATTGAAGGTGGACATCAGGGTGCCAGCAGTGGTGGCAGTAAAAGCAAGAAACGCAAGTGGAACAACAGTGGCAATGAATTAGGAACGCAATAAGGAAATACTCAGTAGAAGAAGCCATCGTGTTCAAAGTATGGAAAGAATCACTCAAGGGAGTGTATGAAAGGGGAAAATGTATGTTATAATTGTGGTCAAGAAGGACATATTTCACCAAATTGTCCTAAGTCGAAGAAAGGTGGTTGTTTTTCTTGTGGAGGAACATGGCATCGATTCAAGGATTGTCCATTGAAGAAGAATAAAGATGGAGGAAGTGGAAACAAGAGCAGTTCTACAAAGTTAACTATTAGAGGGCCAACGCAACAGAGCAGGCCAATAGCCCGAACGTTCAACATGACTGTGCAAGACACAGTTGCATCAAAGGAGGTGGTGTCAGGTATTATTCTGATCAATAATATAAATGCCTACGTGTTATTTGATTTGGGAGCTACCTGTTCATATGTGTCTGATGAATTTGCTAGAAGATTAAACTTACCATGTGAAAAAGTTAAAGAACCCAATGAATATAGAAGTTGCAAACAAAGAAGTAATCCCTATAGAGTTTATCTATAACAACTGTGGTGTGGAAATAAGGGGACATAAATTAAGCGTGAATTTGATTCCGATACGCTTAGTAGAATTTGATGTTATCTTAGGGATGAATTAGTTGTTTAACCATGAGGCAGTTATAGATTGCCAGAAAAAGAGCATACATCTTAAGACACCAGATAAGTCTAGGGTTGTATTTTATGGTAGCAAGTCGCCAAGGCAAACAAGTTATCTGATGATGATGCAGACCAGGAGGATGTTACGAAAAGGATTTGAAGGTTATTTGGCTCATATAGTGGATACACGGGTTGTGAATTCGGATATGGGACAGATACCTATAGTCAATGAGTTTGGAGATGTCTTTCCAGAAGAACTTCCTGGACTTGCTCCAAACCGAGAGATAGAATTTGTAATTGATTTAGTACCGGGGACAGAACCGATATCGAAAGCACCATATAGGATGGCTCTGGTAGAAATTAAAGAGTTAATGATCTAGTTACAAGAATTGTTGGATAAGAAGTACATCCAACCTAGTGTATCTCCGTGGGGAGCACCGGTGTTGTTTGTAAAGAAGAAGGATGGTTCGATGAGGTTGTGTATGGATTATAGAGAATTAAATAAGGTGACAATCAAGAACAAATATCCGTTACCAAGAATAGACGATCTGTTTGATTAACTTAAAGGAGCGAGATGTTTTTCGAAGATTGACTTAAGGACTGGTTACCATCAGTTGAATGTGAGGACGAAGGTTGTACCAAAGACAACATTTAGAACTCGTTACAGCCATTATGAGTTCCTAGTTATGTCATTTAGACTAACAAACGCATCAACTGCTTTTATGGACTTGATGAACAAAGTATTTAAATCGTATTTGGATAAATTTGTGGTTGTGTTCATTGATGACATTTTGGTGTATTCAAAGACTGAATAGGAACATGCCAAACAACTACGAATTAGAAACCTTAAGAGAAGAGAAGCTATATGCAAAATATTCAAAGTGTGAGTTCTGGTTGAAGAGGGTTCAATTTATGGGACATGTCATCGATAACGATGGAATTTCTGTTGATCCAAAGAAAGTAGAAGCGGTAAAAAAATTGGGCACAACCGAAGACTCCGATAGAGATCAGAAGTTTCTTGGGATTGGTAGGATATTACCGAAGGTTTATTCAGGATTTCTCTAAGATAGCGATACCATTAACTAATCTAACGAGGAAGACTGGTAAGTATGTGTGGATAGAGAAGTGTGAACAGAGTTTTCAGGAATTGAAGAAAAGATCAAGTGAAGAACTTGTGTTATCATTACCAGATAGTATAGGGGGTTTTATAGTGTATAGTGATGCATCATACAAGGGACTGGGTTGCGTGTTAATGCAGAATGGGAAAGTCATTGCGTATGCGTCATCACAGTTAAAAGACTATGAGGAAGGATACCCTACCCGTGACCTTGAATTGGTTGCGATGGTATTTGCCCTTAAGATTTGGAGACATTATCTCTACGAAGAAAAGTGTGAGATATACACAGACCACAAAAGTCTAAAGTATATCTTCACACAAAAGGAGTTAAACATGAGGTAGAGGAGATGGTTAGAATTGATCAAGGACTATGATTGTGATATTCTATATCATTCGGGAAAGGCTAATCTAGTGGTAGATGCTTTAAGCAGGAAGAGCCAAGAAAAATTGTTTGTATTAATAGAACAGGAAGAATTAGTAAGAGAAATGGAGAAAATGGAGTTAGAGGTAAAAAATTCGAAGGATTCGGATAAGGTAATAGAAATGGAAGCAAGTACGACTTTATTAGACAAGGTGAAAGAATCAAAAGGGAATAATGAAGAATGCGGTAACATAAAGAAGCGGTTGGCTGAAGGCGAAGAGCTAAAGTATAAGATTGATGGCACATGATTGCTGAGATTTGAAGGAAGAATTTGGGTACCTGCAGTACCAGAGTTAAGAGAAGAGATTCTACAAGAAGTGCACAATACGAGATATTTGATACACCCAGGAAGCACGAAGATGTATCAAGATTTGCGTCAACATTATTGGCGACCAAACATAAAGAGAGAGGTTGCTGAATGTGTCAGCCCCTGTTTAACTTGTCAGAGAGTCAAGGCAGAGCATCAGCGACCAAGTGGACTATTACAGCAGTCGGAAATTCTAGAATGGAAATGGGAGCACGTCACGATGGATTTTGTGGTAGGACTTCCAACGATACAAAAAGGTTATGACGCTATATGGGTGATTGTCGACCATCTTACAAAGTCAGCACACTTTTTGCCGATTAAGATCAGGTATACTTTGGATCAGTTAGCCAAGTTGTATATTAAGGAGATAATTTCGAGACATGGAGTGCCAGTATCAATCGTGTCTGATAGAGATCTGCGCTTCACGTCTAACTTTTAGAGGAGTCTTCAAGAAAGAATGGGGACAAAATTAAGGTTAAGTACTGCGTATCATCCACAGACAGATTGGCAAAGCGAGAGAACGATTCAAAAATTAGAAGATATGCTCAGAGCCTGTGTGATAGATTTCAAGGGAAGCTGGGAAGATCATCTTCCATTTTGTGGAGTTTGCGTATAACAATAGTTATCATGCAAGCATTAGAATGCCGCCGTATGAAGCCCTGTATGGGAGAAAGTGCAGAACGCCCTTATGTTGGGACGAGGTAGGTGAAAGAAGATTGTTGGTGCCATAATTGGTGCAGTAAATTGTGGAGATCATTAAAGTGATAAGAGCTTGATTGGAAGCAGCTCATGATTGACAAAAGAAGTACGCATATATTCATCGCAAGAAAAGAGATTTCGAAGTGGGAAGCTACGCATTTCTTAAGATATCTCCTTGGAAGGGGAAGATAAAATTTGGGAAGAAAGGTAAACTGAGTCCAAGGTTTATTGGACCGTTCAAAATACTAATGAAGATAAGGGAAGTAGCATACGAGGTAGCTCTATCTCCTGAACTGGAACATATTCATAATGTGTTTCATGTATCAGTGTTACGTCCATACAAGTTGGATTACAAGCATGTGATATCATATGAGCCGATTCAAGTCAAAAAGGACTTATCATATGAAGAAATCCCTATAGAAATTTTGGATAGGAAGGAGCAGAGATTAAGAAATAAGGTTATACATTCTGTTAAAGTGCTCTAGAGGAACCACAATGCTGAAAAAGCTATGTGGGAGCTTGAAGAAAAGATGAGGAAGAATTATCCATATCTTTTTGAGTAACCTTAATGAAATTTCGGGGACGGAATTCTTATATGGATGGGAGAAAATAATAACCATGAATTTCTGTGGTACATTGTAAAGAAAGTCTCACTAATAAGTTAAATAAATTAGTGAACTAACCTAAGTATTTTAATAATCTAGAAAATAGATTTAAGGTGTTAAACCCTAATTAAATACTCAATAAACTTGAATAAAACAATTCTTATTTGGTTATGTGAGTGAATTAATATTATTAATGAATAATAATATGGAAATATTAATAATAATAATGAGCATAAGCTCAAGAGATAATAATGAAAGAAAAATAAGTAATTAAACAAGCCCAATTATATTTTTAGTGTGGGACTTGTAGATAAAATTAATTCAAAGGCAATTAGTTTATTAAATTAGCCCAAGAGGTCATGTATAAGATAAATATAATAGTGACCCAATTGAATTAATGGGGAAGCCCATGTTCAATTTTGTAAGTAAGCAAGATAATAAAAGTACAAGCCCATTCAACATTTAATTGCAAGCCCAAAGATGAAATTGGTGGCCCAACTTTAAGCCCAATTAAGGAGGGGCATATTGGATATTTGGTATGCTAAATAAGAATTAAAAAAAATCAATTTTTATGGATAATAAGGCCGCATGGCCAGCCATGATAAGGAGAGGAAGGGGAGGGGGGGATGAATATAATCATTTCATGCTCCCAATTTTTCAAAGATAAGTACAAGATAGGCTAGGTGTCAATTGTATTATGGAGCCACAACATTTGGCTAGTCTTGTAGGTAATATAGTTATAATTAAGGGAGAGAGAGAGAGGGAGGAGATATGCTAGGAGATAATGTATAGATATACCAACTATATCTATAGATTTTTTTTCCAAACACTTAACCCACATTCTCTTTCATCTCATTACTAGCTAACTAAACAAAAAGCAAAAACATAAGAGAGAGAGAGAGAGAGAAATTTGGTGGAGAGGAGGAGAGAAAGAGAAAGGAGATCCACCATTGATGCACCCAAAGTTTATCTTCTACTTTGGAAGAGAATGAAAGTGTGCCCAAAAATCAAGGAGTAAACCAAACTAGCTTATCCTTTTTATTTTGTTTGATTTTGGTTATTTAAAGTTTATAATCTTGAGGTCTAAAACCCTCTATCTACATGTTTTACATGGTTTCATGTATGGTTCTAACATATTTAGGTGTTAGAAAGTGAATCAAAAGGATATAAGAGAAACTAGTTTTGTTTTGTTAGAAAACTCTAGTTTTTTTTCACTTCCTTTGATCGACTACCATTTTTGATCTACACCTTTTTTTGTGATCCGTAAAAGAGAGGTGCTAGATATGTAAGTTACCTACTAAACCCAAGTGTCAGCACTCAAAAATTTTGAGTACATAAATTGTAGCAACTGTTTTCGCAAAAATAGTTTTGTCTTTAGAAAGAAAAACAAACAATTTTTGGACAGTCAATGCTAGGGGCATTTTCATCATTTTTTGACATTTAAAAATTCTGAAAAACTTTAGGATGATAATATGATGAGTTATCTTTCAAACCCAAGTGGAATCACCGGAAAAAAAGTTGTAGATTTCCGTATGGACTAATTTTAGCAAAGTAGGTAAAAGCCAAAAATCCTGAAAACAAACTACCTAAGAAATTGCAGGGGCGGTTTCAGACACTTAAACTTTGAGAAAAATTCTGACCTTCTGGGAAATAAAAATATATTGTATAAAGTAGCTCCTGTCAAAAAATGAGCTCATTCCGACTTAAAATGACGAAGTTATGATCATTTCAATATTTAGGTATTTCGGACGAAAATCGCTATAACCTAAGTTCTATATCTCCGATAGCCACAAAATTTAAATTGGAGGGTCTTGTTAACATGTATAAGATTATGCCAAGAGATGGTAATTTGTGGAGTTGAGCATGATGGGGCTAATTTCTTAAGCCACACACTAAAAATGATTTTTTAAAAATAGTAAAAGAAATTGAAAAATTACGGAAAAATACTTTTTATGTATGAAATACATGTATATAAGTATGGTCAAAAGATAGAAAAATAATAAGTTGATTTAGTATTTTCGTAAAGGAGATATGGAATCCAGCTTGCTAGATTGAAAAATAAGAATCCAGGCTTGCTGGATTAAAGGATTTAGAATCCAGGCTTGCTGGACTGGAAGTTTGTTGAATCCAGTTTGCTAGATTAGCCAATCCAGAAGGCTGGATTGCATGTTTGAATAATCTAGACTATGATGTTAGTATTCGGCTTACTAGATTATAAGGAAGAACTGATAAATGGAAAGATTAAGTGTTAAATCCTAATGTATATAATAAAGTAATTAAAATATTATTAAAGAATGATAATGATAATAATAAATATGTTTTTAGGTAATTGATTATGTGGTTAAGTGTTAACTGAATTGCTGATAGAGTAATTGTATTATGATATAAAAGATGATATGCTGATTGTAAGATCAATCTTAACAACGATAGGTCTTTGCAATAAAGAGAATAAATTAAATTGCGTAGCAGTAGATCGTAGTCAAGGCAAGTTCTCTAACTCAAACTTGAGTTATTATTTTCAAAGCATGTTAGTGAATAATCATTATTTATCATTCACATCTATATTGGTTATTGATACTCGCACTTGGTGCAATTAAATTCTGGTTCTATTATTATTGAACTGTGAATTAGTTAAAGTTCTTTTATTCATGAACTGTTTAAGATATGGATCTATGTTCATTGTATTGGCTAGATCAAGTATGTTTAAATTTGTTAAATCAAATATTTTGTTAAAAGCTGTTCTTCACCTATTGACTTGGTAAGGAGTCAAGACTAAGAAAAAGAGCAATTTGATTAAAGCATTATTGAAAAAAAAATATTGCCCGTACAGTAAGTGTTTATGCATAATACACCGGGTATAAAAGGTTGATCCCCTTGATTACGAAAACTTATTAAAATGACTAGTTTAAGTAATGACAACCTTAGCATATGTTCATGGTCATTATGACCACTCAACATCTGTTATTCAATTATTCGAATATTCAGTTATCAAGACTTAATTCATGTTCTTTCACAATTAATTTCTATTGTTGAACATTAAATGATAAAATTTCTTGCTAATCATGATATATCTTCCTTGTACTTAAACTTGCTAAGCAAATTTGTTGCTTACCCTTGCTATATCATAAAATTTATTTCAGCTATGCCAGAGACATCCAAGAAGGACAAAGGCAAAGGAAAAGTGCAGGAATAGATAATAAGAATGTTTATGTATTATATTATATTATATTATGTACATTGGTAATGTAAACCTTTTGTGTTACTAAAGAGAACTTAATTAAGGTATGTATAAGTTAAGGTTAATAGACCTTGGGATAATGTTGGAAGACTTTATTATAATGAACAATGTATGTTTATTATTCCGTAATAGTTTATAGAATACTTATGATGATGATGGACTGTGAGCACCAAACCCGAGGTTTGAGAACCCGGATTTGGGGGCGTCACAGATGTGCTCAGTAACTGCTTTAAGAGTGGCTAGGTCTTGGATCTTTCCTTACTTCAATCCCATCTCAGCCATCTCTCCATGTTTAATCATTTTAAAAAATGATTTGCCAATGCCAGCTAAAACTCTCTCATAGAAAAGAGCTTCTTGTATGTCTATGAAGGTCATAACCATTTCTAACTCTGTCATCGATGGAATAACTTGAGCAGCAATGCGCCTCCACCTTTGAGCATACTCTCTGAAAGACTCATTAGACTGTTTCTTAACCTTGGTAATTTGGTACCAGTCTGGAGCCATCTGAGACTGGAAGCTGTACTGAGTGAGGAAGGCATGAGCTAACTCTTCACAGCTATGAATCTTAGAATTATTTAATCTGGTATACCATGATCGGGCTTCTCCAGTTAGTCTCTTTTGGAACAGCTACATTCTGAGGCTTCTTATCTCCTGAATAAGATCTGAGTTCCTCAATGAATACCGTCAAATGTGTTTAAGGATATCCCAACCCATCATACTTTTCAAATTCAGGAGTCTTGAATTTCTCTGGATAATGAATACCAGGGAATATACAAAGGTCGGCATATGAGACACTTCCGTGCTCTCCAATACCCTTAATAGACCGAATGGTCTCTTCCATTTGAAGGACTTTTTTCTTGATATTACCAGTGTCTGGATCTTCTTTGAGATGGGTGTTTTCTGGAATTTTGTTGGACTTATCCAACTGAAGATCGGGTATTGGATTTGTTTGATCCGCACCTTGTGTTCCTCCATGTGCAGAGGATTCTGTATGAATGGGTATCCGTGAACCCTAAGTAGACTGGTGTAGTTCTTTAAGCAAAACAACCAAATCTATAATTTGTTGCCTTAATCCGTCAAACTCTTCACAAGAGACAGGAGCAGGATTAGACTGATTAGATGAAGACATAATTGGTTGTAGGCTCGTGGCCTTTTTGGACTTTGAACGGGTAGTAGGCCCAATTGTTTCCCTATAAAAACATATGTAGTTTAGTCTTAGGGAATGTATAAATGTTTACATGCTATCATCATTTATCCATTTTAAGAGCATTATTTTGCAAAACAGGTGTCAGTTGATAGCATGTCAAGCCTTAATATGCATGTACACATATTCTTCATTTTTTTCATTACATAAAGATTGACATGGAATGAAATTGTGTTTCAATTAATTGAAAATGGAAAGCATGAAGAGACTTTCCTCCGTGTTTGGTTTATAAGAGACTGACCTATCATAGGTTACTCTCGCGGCTTTTTGGCATGAAGGTTCTGAGATCATCGCAATTTACTTGACGGGAAGTTAATAAG